>MNCI01001186.1:103461-187926 GCA_015680685.1 Gnetum montanum
CCCAGATGATTATTTCATCTAAGGGGTGTGCTTTGAATTCTCACTTTTCACTTTTCACACTTTTTTTTTTGCGTGAGAACCACACCATGCAAAGACTTATTATTTTTATTAGCTCAGCTTCTCGATAATGGAGCAACGTTGGAATGGTAAGGAAAACTCAAGAAGAAACATCCAAGCACCCAAGAGAATGGCCAACACAAATGCATCAAATCCCCTTGAAGTCACACCCTTTTCAATCCTTGAGTCCTTCCTTAGTTTGAGAAATGCTTAGTCACCAATTCGTTGAGAGTTCTTATTATTGAAAGAAAGGAACTGTACAGTACCAAGCCAAGAGAGACCATAGAAATTCAGGGATGCATGGATGATGTGGACTCATTGCCTGTTATATCAAAAGAACCATACCTTAGTATCAACATTAAAACTCAAAGGTAAAAACCAAACATTAGCAATCAATAGAATACAAATCATACCACCATCAGAAGCACTTATTAGGTGACGAACCTAACAAAAAAAAAACAACAAAGAAAGATAAAAACAAAAAAAAAACAAATAGTTACACAAAGAAATGAGAAAGTATAACGATGTTGCAAAAAAAAAAGTTGTAAAATTAAAGAGAATGAAAAATATTTATTAATCTTACTTGTTATTAGAATGAGGGATATCCCCCATAACTAAACAGTTGAGGATGGCAAGGATTACTAAATGAAAGATGAGGATCCTTGCATGTTGGAAATATTGGGACTTGGTCATACTTACCCCATTGGGGTTCACACACTTGATTATAGTAAGTGTAGTGGGGCAATTTACAAGATGTGGTTCCTGGATAAAGAGTTGACCCACTATGATACTTCAGACCATAAGATGGTATGCAAGGATTAGGATGTCACTCTCCATGGCTGTATTCATTGGGCTGTATGGTTGTTGGAGTGTTAATTGGTGGCCCTGATGAAGTAACATGAGGCGTTGGGTTCGAAGGTAAGGATGCATCACAAGGTTGGACTTGTGGTGAGTTGGAGGATGCAGTGGCCTTGGAATTGTGTTGTCCCTTCTTAGGGTCATTTCTAAAGAAGGGACGCCTTCGATGTTGTTGAGGTCTCTCATTGCTATTAGCAATAGGAGCACAAGTAACGTTCGTGGGTTGTTGTTGTGGTGAAAACACCTTAGGAATAGTTGGTGGCAATGTAGAAGGAGGGAAAGGATGAGAATATTGAGGTTGAGGAGAAGTGTAAGGCACATGAGGTGGTGATCTTGTTGGAGAGGACATGGGTGGATAGTACTTGAGGGAATGATAATGATGAGATGAGGTAGAGGATGCTGATCTTGTTGGAGAAATAGGGTGTTAAATATAATAAGCATTTGGCGTTGGGACATATGAAGGGTATGGTCTAGTTGGCGGTGGCCTCCCCCATGACTGAGGTTTTTGCCACTGTGGTTGAACCTAATATTTCTATACGAAATCTGGATGTAACATTCCTCCCCAATGCTCATGTAAATGTGACAAAACTGGACATTGGCCTTTGGGATGATCGTACAGACAGATGTTACATTGATATGTGAAATTGGCAGTTGAGTTCTTATTCTTATTATCTTCTACCCTTTGTTTCGATTGCTGTGTGGTGTCCTATCCTATTTCTTGATTTGGCATAACTCTATCTCCAATGATATCGATATATTCTCCACACTTTTTATGCATCCATTCCAACATCTTATTGATCTTTGCCTCGACTTCCTCTAACGATTGTTGTATCGGCAAAGATGGTTCTTTCCCCTTGTGGTAGGTTAATTTCTCCTTTTTGTGATTATGGACCTTTGTTAAGTTGAGATTTTGGTCCCGTTGATGTTTTTCAACATTCTCCCATCTAGCCATTTCTCCTTCTTCTTTTGCTACTTGCTTAATAAGCTCTTGTAATTGATGGATTTGTAGTTTGTATAGTTGACCTTGGGCATACATCCCTAGGGTCTCCCTTGTTTCGTTACGGAGTCCACCTATGATATGGTACATTAGCCTCTCCTTGGAGAATCCATGGCTTGGGCAGTTGTTTAATAGTGCATAATATCTTTCTAAGGCCATGTCCAAGGGTTCATGTTGCACTTGTTTCCATTCTTGGATTTTTTTTCCTCAAGGCTGACACTCTTGCGTAGGTTTGATATCTTTTGCTAAAGAGTTCTACCATTGTTGGCCAATGTCGTACTGAATTAGGTTTTAATGATCTATACCATACTTTTGCTTGGCCAACGAGTGTCATAGGGAAGAGCTTGAGTTTTTTCCAACCATTATCAATGTTGTTCCATGTGCAGGCATCGTAGAAGGCTCATAAGTGTTGATGTGGATCTAAGTCATAGCCTCTTAAGAAATTGGGAAAGTTGTTTAAATTGACCCTAGGTAGATGACTCTCTTTATGATGCCTACAGGAGATTCAAATAGCCTCATATATCGGCATTAGGCTCTTAGTGGCCAGCAGGGGTTCATCATCATCAGGTAAGTTATGCTTTCGTGTGTTGGGACAATGTTGCCTTCATTTATGTTGGCATTCTTGATTTTCTTTGTGAGCTCAATTTTTAGTTCTACACTGATCCCATGAAAGATAGTCATCCATGTCACAATCTAACATTGAAGGAGTAGAGGAAGATAAGGAACTGTAAAAATCGTTATGACTTTTGTAAGTCTTCCAATCATCCCCAAGTAAGTTCTTGTTAGTTATTGAGAAGTTCCTAGGCCTTTCGAGCCTCCTCGTTCTATGGGATGTTTCATCCTCACTAGAGGTGTCAGAGTTGGATGACGAGAGTCATTGTAGTATAGTGGTAAGTATTCCCGCTTGTCACGTGGGTGACCTAGGTTCGATCCTCGGCAACAGTACCAATGATGAGTGGCAAGGTACCCCTACACTCAACCATACGAATACGAGCATTTCAAGCACAATCCTAGTTGTGGTATCTAGACAGTTATCCTTAGGTTGCAGTTCATTGCCTTTCCACCTGGACTAGTATTAGCTTTTTCATGTATGGTTTAGTCCAGAGTGAGGTGTATGATGTGTTCCTATGCTAACACTACTCCTGGAGATAATGGAAAATAATATTAACTAAACTAGGAGAGAGTTGAGAATCTAACTAGCCTAAGTGTGATGGGCATCTGTTCCTTAATCATCCATACACATCTTGGACCTCATGCACGACTACCACTGGGATTACCAAGCACATGGCCTAAATATGCTATTGGGTTACCAAGTAGTCACACTTGAATGTTCATGATTAAGTTGTACTCATTCTGCGTTTAACAGGGGTGTAGGGTGAAGAGATGTTAACTAAGGAAGTAGTAAATAACAGTAACAATTAAATACATAATTAAGCTAAGTGGATGCTGCAATGATGAAGTAATCTCAATCCTTATTGCCAGTCATGTGCATGTCCAAGTACGTCACACTCGAATAAGGATGCCGTACAATTACAATCATCACATTGTGGGCACGCACTGGGAGAAAAGGGTTGAGAGGACTAAGTGACTAACTTACATTAACTAGGTTCTAATTGTCCTAACACTAGTATCCGTTCCCACTTGTCATAGACACCCTGAACCAATGCAATGCTGCTGGGATTACCAAACGCTACTCGTTACTGGGTTACCAAGTGTTACACACGTGCTCGAAGCGGTCGTACTGAATGCACTTAACTAGGAGAGTCAAAGGTTGAGAGAGATTTAATTATCTAGGAAAGCATTTAAAAACTTAATAATAATTAATTCCTATTTAGCTTAGTCCACATGCTACAAGGTTTATCATAAAGTTCGTCTTTATTGCCGTACACAAATATGTGCTCAGGTACAATTTGCTCGAATAAAGATCCATTCACTTTAAGACTCCTACTACGGGCACATGGAAATTATTCTAACTCTGGAATGGTAAAACTACCATAGTTTGGCTAAGGGTCTATATCTAGATGGGGGAATAATGGTAAAAGCTGCCTCTCATCACTATTGAACTTCCTATGGATTGAACTCTAGGAAGCACTCGAAGTTAAATTTAAAAAACATATTGAAGATCATAACCTTGTCACTAATGATCTTAAGGTATTCTATAGTGAGTGTCACTTCCACCACTATAGGAGGTGTTTCACCTTGAAACAATTGTCCTTTTTGAGCTTTTTGCACTTGGAATAATGACTCCACTTTAGGTTCCTCTCATGATACTATTCCAACTTAAGATTGTTGCTGTTGTGACTCTTGGCCACATCCACATTTGCTATGGGGCCTCTTCTCCTTAGGGTGCAAAGGTCCACCATCTCCAAGTACTTACCTAGATGTCATGTTGAATTACCCAAGGGTTGTTTTTAGGTTCTAAAAATAATTCATATTATTTTTAGTTTTTACTGATCCTTAGGTATCATCTACACTCACCTAATGATTAGTGTTAGTTTTCAAAAAGTTGTTCATATTATTTTTAACCCTTATTAATTTTAAGACTGAAGGTGATTATAAAATTGTGTTTTCAGGGTCCTAAGGTAACTAAAATGTTGAATTATTATTTAATTTTAGTAATTTGTATTTGATGAAACATGTTTGTTCATTTGCTCCAACATCGGGTACCCGACGTTGGAGCTATGACGTCGGGTATCCGATGTCAATGTCTTGATGCAATGTCAAGTATCCAATGTTGGGGGGTATACATTAGCCTATAAATATAGATAGTGAAGCTCTTGTAGTTTATTTTCTCTAGAGTTAGAATATTTTCTAATTGCTCACCAAAGGAGTCTAAGTGTGTATGGTTCTTTGTTCAAGCACTGATGTACTTGAGTGCAGCAGTGTGACAAGAATAAAAATGAACTCTTTTGACAATCCTTGCAGCACCGAGAATGGATTAATGTTTCTTTTAATGCACTTTACTTTATTGCATTTCAATTAAGTAGTTACTTTCCAGCAGTTAATGAACACAAGAATGATCACTTTGAGCATACATATTGTACTTGGTAATCCAACAATGCTTAACGTTTGGTAGCCCATCAGCACTATATGTATTCAGGATGTGTCCAGGAAAGTGGGACGGGTACTTGTGTTAGGCTAGCTATGCAGTAGATGAATTAGACTTTAAATTACTTTACCTTTCATTCTTGTTGTAGGAAATCAAATTTATAAAATATAAAATAATAAAAATCATATGCCTCACTCTAGACTAAACCATACGTGACAAAGCTACCACTAGTCCAAGTGGGAAGACGGTGAATTGTGAGCAAGGCATAGTGATCTAGATGCCACAACTAGTCCCATCCATGGAATTCGACCGAATTGTGTGTGAATGCTTGTGATTTATATGGTTGGTCATAGGGGTACATTGCTACTCATTAGTATTATAAGTTACATTTATCATTTAAAAATAGGGGTGTTAAAAAGTTTCAAAATTCACCTTCTAGTGGCCCTTACAATGAAGATCTCAATAGTAGAAGCTCATATGTTTTTAAAAGGGCTCAACTTAACTTTTGAATTGCTAAATATTGGGCTAGGAAAGTTTTATGCTCTTGAAATGACAAAAACTTCATTAGCATTTGAAGGAAAATGTGAAAAATTAAATGGGGTTACAACCTATATATAGTTCTTATCACTACAATAGGGATTGTGATATTGTAGCCTAGGCAAACCACATTTTTTCTATAATTTAATTTAAAAATTTATTTATTTTAGTCTCTTGTGAAGTTTAGAGCCTCCTCAGAATGGTGAGGCTAAGGTATGAGACCCACTAATGCATGAAAACATTGGAAATCATGAAAATTTGTCATTTAGATTTTAAAATGGTGAAGGATAGGAAATTTGGAGAAAACTTTAATCTAAAAATATGAAAATTCATTAAAATTGATAAGAAGTGGATCCAATAATAATGCATGAATTTAGTGAAGTTGCCTATGATGTTTTGAAGATGTGAGTTTGTATGTAGTCATAATTAACAACAATTATATAAGTAGGTTCTAATAACATCCTTACATCTATAGGTAGCTGTGGATACTAAAGAAGTTAAACATCAATTATGTCCATATACTAAACAACACAAAATTACCTCACTCAGAATTCTAAAGTATGCCATACAAAATTATAGAATTTATAATTACATGAAGTTTGTAAGAAGAGATGGATTAAGTACGGATTGGAGAATCAAGACTTGAGATACCTTACCATGGGTATAGTGGCTTCTAGATATGATGTGCGATTAAAATGTCCATTATACTTGGTCATTAGGATTCCAAATTGAGTCCAACCACTACTAGTGACATCACATTATATCATCATGGGGCCAACATGATGAGACCACTAACCATGACATGAAAATATTATCATTCAGTAAGAAAATGGGAAAATAAAATGTTATAAATTTTAGAATAATTAATAAATTAATGTTGTTTAGTTTATGGGGCTTGGCCATTGGTTAGAGGAGAGCCTTCAAACATAGGTCATCTATCTTTCCAGCCTTATAGCCAATGCTAACTCTATAAGAGGAATATCTTCAAACATGGATCATATTTGTTTAGTCATATGATGGAAGTAATCTAAGGGACCATGGGATTCTTAGAAATAGCCTACCTTAAAAATGCATCACATGAATTTTGAGTAGTACCCCAAAATAAATTCATAGGAATTAATTAAATATGATTTTGTTATACTTGTCGTGGAACTATCTTCACACATAAGTCACATGCCTTTCTAGTGATATAATAAGGGAGCAGCTGTTTGCAAATGATTTTTTCCAAAGACAATAAAAACATAAGTGGTAATCCATCAATGCAAGGCCAGTGGAACCAAGCCAAAAGTTCTAAGAATCAACAAATCTCCTTCATGTGTCAACCTTATACATATTCTCTTGGTCCTTTCTCCTTCTATCAAGGTATAGAAATCATGGGTTAATTTAATTTAAGTTTTAATGTGATAGGAATCAAATTATTCCCATGATAGGGATCCCTCATTAGTAGAAATGGATGGATGGAAGATGTGGTCTCACTACCATGTACAATTGGGTGTTGGATCCTAAAAATTAAATATATTAAAAAATCAAATTCAAAGTATAAAAGTAGAGAAGTAGAGGAGAAAATCCAAACAACAAAAAGGAAAGACCCAATGGTTTTGGAGATGCCTTTTTAGGTTTTCATCCTTATAACCAATCATGAAAAAGCCTCCCCTCTAGAGTAGGAAAAGGATCAAACCTTGCCATCATTTAGAAGTGCCCAAATGGGTTTTCACTTCTTACTAAAGGCTTACTATTAATAAAAAAGAAAATGATGGAGAGAAGAATTTAGGAATTTAGTTGAAGCATCAACTACTAAATGATGTTACCTTGAACTAATAAAGGAAGAAAATTAGCAAGAGAATCTTTGTAAACAACCACATTACATCAAAACTTCTAGATAGCATAAATAATAAGAGGACAAAAGCAACATCAACTATGAAGTAGAAATCCTTGAAGTCATTCCTTATATACATAATATCATAGACATAGATTCCAACATGTGTTGTTCATTCTTGCATCATCATTAACAATATTATTACCAAAAACATAAAAAATATTCACAAGAGTATAAGTAAATAATCTAAGAAAATATAAAATTATATAAAAATTGAATATATTAAGAAATTAGAAAATGTACTAAGAATTGGAAAATAAAAAATAATTAGAAAAATGTAGACAAAATATGAAAATGACAAAAAAATGTAAAACATACAGGTAAAAATGCCACACAACTATTAAATTGAGGTATCTCCCCCATGACTAAGGTTAAATAAGGAGATATGAAAGATGAAGTAGGTGACAATGTTGTAATGAATATGGCTTGCATAATTTTTCTCAATGGTTTTATTTATTGTATGCTAACCAAGATTAACTTTTGTGGGTTTAAAGGATGATAGATTTGTAAGGTGTTTGATTTATAAACCACATGGACAATGCATCATCCTTTCCAAAGTGTCTAAAATTTTGTGTGTTAGGACATATGACTTAAGCTATAGTACAAGACCTTATCCCCTAGTTGTATTTATAAGCATGTAATCTTCATATAATGTCTCTTCTGTTATAGACTTTATGAACTTCATTGTGCATAGGGACAATCATTTGATTTTCATCTAGAACCTTTAGATTCATTAATTAATCTTGTTGTGCTAGAGTTCTAGTGTAGGAACACCTCTTTCAATCCCCTTGTTCTTCCCAACATGTATGTTTTGCAGGTTTCGAATACCAGAGAGATGTCTTGTAGGACTAGAAGATGTCTTGGCTAAGGCTTGAGATTGATAGGAGACATATAGAGTTCAAAGTAGATGTCTTATTATTTAAGCTAATATCTTAGGTGACACGTCTTCCAAAGTTAGGAAACATCTTGGACAAGACATCTTACTTGATAACAAGATGTCTCAGGAAAAATGTCTTACTAGAAGTAGAGACATCTTAGCCTTCAAAAGAGACATCTCACAAAAATAGTAGACATCTTGCTTGAGAGCTAGGTTAATACAAAGATGTCTTGATGACCCATACGAATGGGAAAACTTCTAAAAACACTTGTTCCAATTCAAGAAATAGCCAAAACATGATGAAAAGGATGAAAATAGTTGAGGAGAAGGTGTGAAAACTTGGAAAACATATAAAAAGTCTCAAATTGAATTAAGTAAAGGTTTCTAGGTTTCTTGTCTTCTAGTTTGTCATAAATATTATTGCATTCACCATTTTTAGTATCATGAGTAAGAAGAGAAAGCTCTTGAGAGTGAAGAGTTGATGAAAAGAGAGTGGGGAATCATGTTAAGTGAGTGTAATTGGGGATTGGAGCTCTAAGATCAACTTGTGGTGTGTTGGTCTTTGTGTTCTATTCTCTTGTATCTAACTTGTGAGTCAAGATATCAATCCAAGGTTTTGAGAATGACTCCCTATTGGTTGTGTCTTATGTTGAGACTAGCCATTGCAAGATTGTAGAGCCTCATGCTCTATAATATTATTTTATTGTAACAAGCTTTAAATGTTTGCAAGTTTTGACAACCCCATTGTAATCTTCTAATAAATTAATTAAAGCTAGCTAGTTTTCTAGTAAAAGGTTTTATCTTTTCATAATGTGGATTTAGTATTTGAAGATGATTTAAAAGTTGAGTGAACCTACTTCAAGACTATTGGTATTAGAGTTTTGTGATTGGATCCTAGTTTTCGAAGCTTTAGAGCTTACATTTTTGTTTATTGTTAATTGGAAATTGGTTAAGGATTTTGTTAATTTTAGATGACACCCAAGAAGAAATAGGCTTAAGCTCTAAATCAAGACATGAAAAGCATAAATTCTGCCCTCTAGATGATGATTGCTTAGTTTGATGAAATTAGCACAAAGGTAGATAGAAATGTTGGTCCTAGCCATATCCAGACATGCAGAGGTGAAGGGCATGCATGTTCAAATGAATAAGTTACACATCTAGGTGGAGATTGAGTAGATAAAGAGAAAGGACAATGTAGCTATGGGAGTGTAGGAAACCATCAGCTAAGAAATCTAGCTATGTGGAGATCATTCCTTACTTTAGCAGGATTTTAAGTGAGATAGTGAAATGCAAGGAAGCTTTGACTTGTTGAAAGCAAGGATTACCAATGAAATGATGCTTGCCATTTCAAATTTTTAGAAGCTTTTTCAGGTAGAGGTGGATTCAAGTGGACTTGACATTGGTGGGGTACTTTCATAAGAAGGTAGGACTGTTTCTTTCTTTTCAAAAAAGTTGAAGGAGTGAAGGAAAAAAATATAGCTTATATGAGAAGGAGTTGTATGTTATTCTTCAAGCAATTAACCATTAGAGGCATTACTTGTTGTCCAAAGAGTTCACTTTGATGAAGAACTACAAAGCACATCAATTTTTAAACTCATAAAAGAAGTTGAGTGCAAAGCATATGAAGTGGGTTGCATAGTTATAGGAGTTCAATTTTGTGTTGAAGCACAAAAGTGGAAAAGCCAATGTGGTGGTTGATGCATTATCTAGGGTGCATGTGGTGAATTTTAGTGTACCTCATGTGGAAGGTATGGATGATTTTGCTTCTTTGTATGATCATGATGATTTTGGGTAGGTTTGGAGGAGCCTCAAAGATCTATTAATGAGTAGGATAGACTAGTGGAGAGAATATCATATTCAAGATGACCTATTATTTTAGAGTGGAAAGGTATGTGTTCCTAATTGTGATTTAAGAAAAATATTTTGTTTGAAAAGCATTGTAGTAGCATGGCGGGTCACATGGGTAGGGATAAAACATTGGAACTTATGGGTAGGCACTATTTTTGGCCTTGTATGGTAGCAGAAATTTCAAAATTTTTGAAGGAATGCTTGACATGTCAAAAGTTCAAAGAAAGTAAAGGTGTGGATGGACATTATATGCCTTTGCCAATTCCCAAGGGTCCATGGAAAAGTGTGTCAATGGATTTTTTGAGTGGTATTCAAAAATTAAAAGTGAGAATAATGCAATTTTTTTTATTGTGGATAGGTTCTCCAAGATGCTAAATTTCATTCCATGTAAGAAGGTGAGCGATGCTTCTCATGTTGAAAATTTATTTTTCCAGCATGTTGTGAAGTTTCACAATATTCCATTGAATATTATGAGTAATAGAGACTCCAAGTGCACAAGTCACTTTTGGAGGTTCCTTTAAAAAAATTTAGGGACAAACTTAAATGTTTCTAGTGCATATTATCCATAATTTGATGGTCAAACAAAGGTGGTGAATAAATCATTGTTAAACACATTTAGATGTTTGTGTTATGGATAGTGAAATAGGTGGGAAAACTTGTTGTTTCATGCTAAGTTTTTGTACAATAATGCTTTTCATGTTGCTATTGGAAAAAGCCCATTTGAGATAAACTATGGATTTTGTCCAAAGATGGTGGACACTTTGAAAAGCCTTGATGGTGAAGCTTAACTTAGTGTTGATTTTGTGTAACAAATGAGGGATCTTCATGCATAAGTAAAATCGAATCTTGAGAAGAAGGGTAAAGAAAAAGTCATCAAGAGGAATGATAAAAAATGAAGCCTAATTTTGTTATTGGTGACTTGGTTTGGATGCACTTGAAGAAGAAGTAATTGAGATGTGTTAACTTCTTTGAATTGAAAGCCAAGAAAATGTGGCCTTTTAAAATCAAAGCTAAAATTAATGGTAATGCTTTTGATATTAATTTACCAAATGATGCTGATAAGTCTTTTGTTTTTTATGTGTCAAGTCTCATGCACTATCATGGACTAGTTGATGAGAACACCATACAGGGTAGCATCAATGAGTTGAAGAGGCTATTAATCAATCCAAGCCTTCGATGGAGATGAAAATAATCATACTCAAGTGAATGGAAGCTTCTAGCACCTGGGGAGTCAAGAAGCATGAATATTTGATCTATCGAGAGGATCAATTTGCTGATGATGTTGTATGAGTCCATGAGATCAAACTACATAAGTTGGGACTTACTTCTACTCCTACTCCCTTATTCACATGAGTTCACTTTTTGAAGAATGGGAGAGCTAGTATAGGAACACCTCTTTTGATCCTCTTGTTCTTTCCTACATGTATGTTTTGTAGGTTTTAGATACTAGAGAGACATCTTAGAGGACTAGAAGACATCTTAGCTAAGGCATGGGATCAACAGGAGACATCTAGAGTTCAAAGTAGACATCTCATTGTTTGAGATGACATCTTGGGTGAGACGTCTCATTTGTGAAAAAAAAACATTTCAAGTGAGACATCTTTCAAAGTCAAGAAACATCTTAGATAAGATGTCTCACCCACTAACAAGATGTCTTGGGCAAGATGTCTTGATAGAAGTGGAGATGTCTTGGCCTTTGAAAGAGACATCTCACAAAAAATAGTATACATCTTGCCTAAGATTTGGGTTAACATAAAGCCATCTTTCCAATATCATAGATGATTCATATAGATGGGGAAAATTTTGAAAACACTTGTTCTAATTTGGAAAATAGTTGGAATGTGATGGAAAAGGATAAAAATAGGTAGGGAGAAGGTGAGAAAACTGGGGAAATATCTAAAGAGAATCAAGTTGAGTTGAGGAAAGGCTTCCAGGTTTCTTGTCTTTCAGTTTATCATACATATTATTGTATTCACCATTTTTGGTAGCATGAGTAAGAAGAGAAAGATCTTGAGAGTAGAGAGTTGAGCAAGAGAGAGTAGGAGAGCACACTAAGTGGGTGTAATTGGGGATTGCTGCTCTAAGATCAACTTGTGGTGTGTTGGTCTTTGTGTTCTATTCTGTTGTGTTTTATTTGTGAGTCGATATCTTAGTCTAGGGTTGTGGAAGAGATTTTCTATTGGTTATGTTTTGCATTGAGAATAACTAATGTATGATTGTAAAGCCTCATGCTCTGCAATATTGGTTAAGTGTGACAAGTTTTGGATGTTTTCAGGTTTTGAAAACCCCACTGTAATCTTCTAATAACTTAATTAAAGATATCTAGTTTTCTTTTTTTCTAGTAAAAAGTTTTATCTTTGCATAATATGTGGATTTAGTATTTGGAGGCAATTTAAAAGTGGAGTGAACCTACTCCAAGTTCAGTCCAAGTCTTAGTTGCATATAGTAGTTAGCATATATAGTTCAATTGAATTAGTAGTTTTGGTAAATTTTTGTATACTAATTTGCAAGGCGATCAATCTGTAGAAAAATTCTACATTAATCTATATGACCATAAGACATTATTAAATTCATGCTCCAATACATCCTATATTTATTGATATTAGAAGTTAGAATCCTAGTAATCTCCCTACTTGTAACTTCAACATGATCATTAGCTTTTAGATGGTAAGGTGTAGTCAATTTGTGGTTCACCCCTAAGCACTACATGAGTTGTTTAAATGATGTTCCTAAAAAGTATGTGTCATTATGTAAAATAAGTAAGCCTAGTAATAAGACTCTTGATTTGAAAGCTTCAAGTTATTGGTTCAATTTTAGTGGGCAACACTAAGTTCTAAAGTTCTAATTGAACTATATTATTATAATTCTTTCAAGGTTCTAATACCTCACCAAAGTAAGTGCATGTGACATGCCAAATTTGTTTGCTACATGTTGTTTAGAGAATGTTGTAGTAGTTATTACAGTATAATCAGTGACTACAACTACTTTGGCCCACTTTGTGCAATAGTCCATGACAATAATCATATATATATTTTCTCATTTGATGAATGGGTAATGGATTTAAAGAAGTTAATTCCCTAGAGATCAAATGGTTGTAATGGTTGAATCCACTATTGCAGTCCTTAAAACAAGCTATCACTCCACCATTTCTTTGATAGCACTCAAAATATTTAATAAAGCAATGCACTTCTTAAAAGAGAATGAGCCAAAAATAGCTAGCCATCAAGATTTCTATGGTTGTTCATCTTCCAATGTAATGGCCACCACAAGGTCCTTTATTCAGGTCTTGGATAACTCATAGTTGGTTCTTCTTTAGTACACACTAGTAGACTAGATCATCTATACATTATTTTATAATGACTACCTTTTATTTCCATGTAGCGCTTGCCCTAGTGCATAAACTTTTGCATCTTATGCTTATCCCATTTAATAGGGACCTTCTACTTTTTCAAGTAAGATAATCAACAAATTAAGAAGCATTTGCTAATTGAAAGATTATGATAATCTTAGCAAATAAAGGCATGTCTAGAAATTGATCATACAAGGGGTCTTCATCAATCTTATCATCCCATAAAAACCAAGATAAATGATTTATGACAACATTCTTAATGATCATATTATCAATCATCATAATATTGAACTTCTATAGGATTACTAGCCAATGAATGGTTTGGTGGTTCACTATGATTAATGTGTACAAATACAAGGTAGCCAAGCACATAGTGCCTAAATGTTTTAAGCACATACATTACCACCACTAATTTCTTCTCTATTATGGTGTAATTAATGTGTATACCCAAGATGCTTTTGCTTGCATAGTGAATGTAATAAGGATGTTTCTAATCTTCCAATTGTGTAAACATGACCCTCAAAGCATACTTTGATGCATTGGTCATGATATGAAAAAGCTTTGACCAAATAGATGATCATAAAATGTATGTTTCTATAAGCCTTTTCTTAAGAAGCTCAAAGATCTTTCCACATTCTTGCATCTAGATGAATGGTGCATTTCTCTTTGTGAGTTCAACTGATGACTTAGCAATCTTGGAGAAACTTTTAGTAAAGTAATTGTAGAAACTAGTGTGTGCTTGGAAGGATCTCACATCTTTCATAGTTTAAGGAATCTATGTAATTCCCTAGATAACTTTAATTTTTTTCTTTAAGATTTAATTTCCAAAGACATTGCCTTTTTGAACCAGTAGGTGACTCTTTGCCAATTCAACTTTAGATTGATCTCAACATACCTCTTGAGTATGTGCTTTAATTAGTCTAATGCTTATTCAAAATCTAAGTCATAAATAGTGAATTCATCCATAAAGACTTCAATACCATACCTATTTTTCTTTTGAAAAATGTTTAGTATTAGGCACTCAAAATGTTATAACAATGTTACACATGTGAAAGAACATCTTCCTATATGTGAACATCCCTTAGGAACTCACAAAAGTTGTTTTGATTTGGTCTTCAAGAGTAGTTTATATTTTGTTATATCCACATTTTTCTCCAAAAATATATACTACTTATGCAATAAAATTGTATCTAGCACTTGGTCAAAAAATGACAACATGAACTAGTCCTTGAACATTGATATGATTAACAACCACTTGCCACATTTCTTTATTACAATCACAAGTGGACTATCCCTCTCATTATCTACTATAGAATAAATGAATCCCACTTTGAGTAATTTCTTGATGTCTTATCTGATGACATATTTTAGTTTGAAATTTATTCTATGCTATGCTTCACACATGGGCTTCATTGAATTATCTATGTATATGCAATGTTAGTAGATACATGGATCAATGCTTATAATCTCATCATCATACTAGAAAAAGAATGTTGACCATTTATTAATCACCTCAAGTAACTTTTGGTTTTTCTCACATGTTAATTGGGCATTGATGGGACATGATATTGCATGGGCCATGATATTGCATCCCCGCAATATCGTGTATGCAATATCACGTCTTCCCTTGCGATATAGCGTACGCAATATTGCAATGCACTGTCAAATCTATAAATAAGAGGTGGCTCTCCCTTGTTTCTCATTCTAGGCCTAGACCGTAGCGAAAATCTGGAAGTTTGATCCCTCCAGAGATAGAATATTTTCCATGTGCCCACAGTAGGAGCTCCAAAGTGAACAAATCTTTATTCAAGCAAATATTGTACCTGAACACATGTTTGTGTATGAAAATAAAGATGAACTTCTTAGATAAACCTTGCAGTGCATGGAATAGGCTAAATAGGATTTTATTTATTGTTATTTACTGTTAATTATTTACATGCTTTATTAGTCATTAAATCTCTCTCAACCCTTCTCTTCTAGTTAAGTGCCTCAGTATGACCACTTCGAGCATGTGCGTTACGCTTGGTGATCCCGGCAACGACTAGCATTTGGTAACGAAGGTTGCATCGGTTCAGGGTGTGAACGGTAAGTGGGAACAGATGTTGATGCTAGGTTAATTTAGACTTAGTTAGTTAGTTAAAGTTAGTAATTAGTCTCTTCACCCTTCACCTTGTCAACATAGGAGATAAAATCGAAAAGACATAAAAATCATATACCTCAGACTTACTTAACCATACAACTGTGACAACTACAAGTAAGTCTGGGAAGACAACGAATAATTAACCTTAAGTGTTCCATAAGGCGTGTAGGCACTTGTAACGATGAAAAATGTCAGCAGCTGGAATACCAAACAAAATCCGTGTAAACAGTCTTAACCACGGATCCGTGTGAGGGCTGTGCTAGAGAAAACGAATCCGCAGTGCCCTGAACGGTCTTGTCGATCAGACAGGGACTTACTAAATCAGTAAACCGATGGAGATTATGAATATTTCGTGGAATGATTTGATTCAACCAGTCGCGAAATGAGAGAAAAATGATGTAGATAAATTGTAATAATGATAACGTTAACACGATAAAAGGAATCAGACACGAGAGAAACACGTGATTTCAAGATCTATGCTTTGACCCGAAAAAATGAGTATTTCGTATATCAAGTTACACTGGGAAGACCCCGATTATCTTATGTGAAACAAGCACAAAATGACAAGAAAGCTGTCTAAGCAGAAGTACAGAATGGAGTCCGATCTACCTCGTAGGCCAGAGATGGGATGCAAGGAAGTCAAGTTCTAACGTCTATCGATCAACTACTTCTGATCAATAGAGTTCGCAAACCATGCCAGATGATCTCTCGATCTCTGATCTGCTCCTTTTGCCTTGGGTAGTCTCTGCTCGGAACTGCCAATGATCACCAATGGAGAAAGTTGTGTCTTCGCCAAAGGGCCAATCGCTCCTGCTACCAATGCTCAAGCAAAATGTTTCCTGTCTCTGTTAAAAGATAGTGCTGCCAAGAGATTGCCACAATCCTGCTCTTTCTCTATCTCTTTCTGTGTCTTTTATTTTTCGCCAACTGGGATATTTATAAGTTTGACAATATGTGGAGAAGGCATGGTTGTGATGACACGTGTTTCAAACCTTTCAGAAGATCGTTGACTTGACCATCCTTGTGTTGAAATTCATGACTATGCACAATACGCGCGTCTGTGTATTGTGCGTATGAATAACAAATGTGGATCGGGCATGTCTCAGTTGATTTTGGGCTACATTACGCTCGTACGCATTGCGTCGCGTGCAAGAGCGTAATAAAGCACAAGAGTAATGGACTCAAGTTGCTTTACGCTCGTTCACGCTACCAAGCGTAGTGAAGCGTAAACAATGATTAGCTCGGCGATGAATTACGCTGCCGTACGCTGCGTTGTGTAAAGAGCGTAAGGTGATAAATCTGCAAGAAAGAGAAAAGTGTTGATCTGTTGCGCTTCCTTTGGATTCTCTTTGACGTTTTCGAAGCTCATTACGCTGCCTTGCGTAACAGAGCGTAAATATGCTTTTGGACAAAAGACTTAGTAGAATACATGAGAGATCGCATATTACGCTGCTTAAGCCTTGAGCCTTGCCAAATCTGCTGAAGTATACCCCGTTCTAATATCAGACTATGTTACGCTAAGCGTTATTACGCTATGTTGCGTACTATACCATAAAGACGGAAAACATAGTAAGATAGGAAATCTGCAAAAGGAAACTGAAGTCTTGATGCCGCGCGCCTCTTTGCCTTGCCTTGCTTTGTTCTCCTTTCTGGAATTCTATCATGTACTTTTGCCTGAATCGTGAATCTTCACCTGAGGCTGACTTACAATTTTCACGGTGTTTCAATGGCCCCTCTTTGTTGATGGTTAGAGGGCTTGCCCGAAATACGTCGACAAAGAATACGAAACACCGGATAGGTAAAAGCACCAACAACATTCATCAATGGTTACTCAAGTGTCGCCCTGTCAACATAGGAGAGCAAAGATGGAGGAAAGAGGAGGTAGGATGGTATAGGAGGAAACAGGTTCGGGGAAGACGCAAATGAGTAAGGATGACTTCTTCACGCATAAGCAGTTAGGCTTTCTCCTGCAGGTGCGTTAGCATGGAGTTATGCCATCATTTTGTAGATGAAGGGGCTGCATAGACGAATTGTGTTGTGTTTGCACGGCCTAGGTGAGATGTGTTTCACCCATTTTGCCGACCCCTTGCTTCTTTTTTTTTTGAGCATCCATTAGGCGAATTGCATTATGCCGGTTTATGGACTTGATTGCAATGCGAATGCAGAAAACGGGTGCTACGTGTGTAGATTTTGCAAACAGGAAGCAGATGGTAGAGATGAAGTACAGTAAGAGCTGAGGGTAGGATTATAAGGGAAACAGGGATGCACTTCTAAGTGGACAAGCTAACCTGAGTAGCCATTTCAAAATGCTGTTTGTACTTCACTGCTCAGATGAATGCACCTTTGAATGACATCCTCGAAGCAAGTAACCTGCAACCAAAGAAGAAAACAGAGGATACCATTGCTTGTGCAAATTACTGGCGAGGTTGTTGAAACAAGTACTATTAGGGGCGAGATAAAGCGATCGGGCCATGAAGAGGGAACTATAGCACGAGGCCAGAGTCTCCAATCTTAACGCTTGGCCCAGCATATCGTCGCCAAAGAACATTAGACTCAGCTCACCTGACTGGTTATGCAAAGAATCAGCCAGATGAATCTGTGAGGCCAGAGTCTGATAGCAATGATGAGTGGATATCCCCAAAGTTGTAATTGATGAGAATGCCTTTGGGGCTCTGGGTGGCGGAACCAACCTCTCAGAGGTACCACCGCTGGAATGTGTGCGGTGACGGTATCTCCGAGGGGTCAGTAGTATGCCCTTCAGCACATCCGAGGAATCAGTAGGATGCCGGTGAGGTAGTGATGCTGGGACTACCCCAGTACCCCACTCCGTTTGTCTTGCAGCTGTGCAGAGATGCTTATGCTCATTTGATTTGCATGATGGCAACTTGTAAGTCCCAGTTTTAAGTCCTAGGAGACTGTCATTGCTGATTTTAAGTCTCAGCAGACCATGGTCCTAGTTTAAAGTCTGGGTGGACCTAGAAATGCTAGTTTTACATCGTAGCGGATGGTGGCGGGGCTGATTTATGGTCTTAGCAGACCCTGCTGTGGATGTCAGTTTCATGTCATGACCCAAGGACAGATCTGTACTGGTTTTACGTCTCAGCAGACAGTTGCTTACCTTTGCTAGTTTTATGTCATGACGGACAGCCGGTGCCAGTTTAGCATCGTGGCGGACGCGTGCAAAAGATGCTAGTTTTTCGTCTTGGTGGACCTGTACAACATCGCCAGTTTTACGTCGTAGCAGACAGTTACAACCTGCCAGTTTTACGTCATGGTGGACGGTCAGTGCCAGTTTAGCGTTGTGACAGACGCGTGAAGGGAGTGCCAGTTTTACGTCCTAGCGGACGGTGGTTGCCAGTTTAGCGTCATGGCGGACGGATGTAGCCATACCTGATATTCACACTAGAGATGCAACTATATGTAGTACCGCTTCAGATATATATGATTGACAGGGTTTGGTAACTCGTTGCTGTCGACATCCGCTAACTTGAATGCTCCATTGTTGTACGCATCAGTCACTAAGAAAGGGCCCTCCCAGTTTGCAGAGAATTTGCCTACTGGTTCGCAAACGGTCTTGAAAACTAAGTCTCCTTTCTTGATCGGACGTTGCTGAAGATTGTGACGATGCTTTTGCCTCTGCTTGTCTTGATACTTTTTGATTGTATCAAGCATCTGTATTCACTTCTCTTCTACTGAGTCCAAATCCATGATCCGAGACTCGGTGTTTTGAGCCTCATTTATAATCGTGGAGAGGACCATTCTCAGAGAAGGAATTTGCAACTCGAGGGGCAGCACTGCTTCAGATCCGTAGACTAGGCTATAGGGTGTACTCTCTGTAGCCGTCCTACATGTAGTACGATACGTCCATAGCACATAGAGGATTTTTTCGTGCCACCGTCTCTTGTTGCTGTCGAGCATTTTCTTGAGCAGATTGATGATGACCTTGTTTGTTGCTTCAGCTTGACCATTCGCTTGCGGGTAGTAGGGCGAGGAAAAAGATTGTTTAATGCCAAGGCTATCACAGAAGGATTTGGTTTCTGTACTACTAAACTACGGCCCATTGTCGGTCACGATAGTCATCGGGAGACCAAATCTGGTTACAATGTTGTCTAAGATGAAATGGCAAATCTGTTGAGATGTGATCTTCCTTAAAGGAATAGCTTCTACCCACTTCGTGAAGTACTCAGTAGCAATAATTATGAAGCTATGACCTGCGGAAGATTTTGGCGTGATGGGACCTATAATGTCTAGTCCCCATCGTTGAAATGGCCATGTTATTTGAGTTGTATGTAACTCTGTAGGCGACACGTGTATAAGATTTGCGTGACGTTGACACATGTCACAAGTTTTAACCTTTGTCAGGAAATCTTTTTCCATGCGTGGCCAGTAGTACCCTAAGAGGCGAATTTTTAAAGCCATAGCCCGTGGTGCTACGTGTCCTCCGCATAATCCCTCGTGAACCTTGCCAATGATACGCTGTGCTTGGTCTTTGTTAACGCAAGTAAGCAGCACACCATCAAAAGAGTGTCTACAGAGAGTACTGTCTTCTATGATTACGTACTGCCTAGCTCACTTGCGGATTGCATCTTTCTGCGCGTGTGTCAATTCGTACGGTAGCTCGCCTTACAAGAGGTAATTTTTAATGTTGTCATACCATTCTGGCGTGCTTTCTTCGAGAAGAGAAGATATTTGTGCCGCCTAAACGATAGGACCTGTACAGTTTGTTATTAAAGCAGGACAAGTGTTGAATAGATGTGATGGCACGTTTAAGGCCAGCGTAGCCAGTGCATCGGCCAGTGTGTTATCATTTCGTGGCACATGTTGGGCATCGATGGTCGCGAATTGCTTCAGAAGATCTTTAGCCATATCGCAGTAGGGCTGCAAATGTGCAGCTTTGTAGGCGTAGACTCCTGTGATCTGATTGATGACGAGCATCGAATCACCCCTAATTGCCAAGTGTCGAACATCGAGTTCACTGGCAGCTAGTAATCCTCTGAGGAGCCCCTCGTACTCTTCCACATTGTTTGTACAGGGGAAGGTCAAGCGATAAGCATGAAGACGCACATCCTCAGGTGATAGCGTAATAATGGTGGCAGCATTGCCACCTCTAGCGGTTGAAGCTCTGTCGAAATACAACGTCGCTTCGGGGCCTGTTAAGACAGGGCTTACACTATGTACATATTCGTCTAGAAATTCAGGCTCTATGGTTGCCTGACTATCAATAGGAGATGTTACTAATTGGTCAGCTATTGCTTGGCCCTTCGTAGAAGATTGGCCAATGTAATGCAAATCAAATTCTGCTGTGATAGCCTTCCAATGAGCTATTTTGCTACTTTCGTATAAGTTATGTGTAATGGCCCTAAGGATGTTATTTTTACAGATGATGTTAACTTGGCTACGGAAAAGATAATGCCTGCACTTCTTGAGCGTAAATACTAATGCTAAGCAGTTACGCTCCACTTTATTGTACCTCGTTTCATATGCACATAGAGTGTGACTCAAGTAGTAGATGGGTACTTCCGACCCATCATCCCTCCTTTGACAGAGTAACGCTGCTAAGGCTATGTCTGAAGTTGCGAGATAGATATAGAATGGTTGATCCCTTTGCGGCGGGAAAACTGTTGGCAAGTGTTGAAGCTCCTGCTTCAAGCTGTCGAACTCGCGCTAACAATCGTCCGTCCATTCGAAATTAACCCCCTTTTTAAGTAAATGTTGCATAGGGTGTAACTTGTCAGTTAATCTCGAGATGAACCGCCTGATAAACTGTAACCTCCCCTATAATCCGCGTAATTGCTTAAGACTTGTAGGGGGTGCCAATTCAACAATGGCTTTGACTTTGTCAGGGTCTACGCGTATGCCGGCTTTTGATACCACAAAACCCAACATGCGTCCGGTTTTGACTCTGAACACACACTTTTTTGGGTTAAGTCGGAGGTCATATTTAGAGCATCTTTTGAGGACTAACTCCAGATCCTCTGAATGATCTTCGGACTTTAAAGACTTAACAGCTATATCGTCAACATAATCATTTAGCTTCCCTAAGAGGTAATCGCTAAAGATGTACGTCATAGCTCATTGATATGTTGCTCCGGCGTTTTTTAAGCCAAAAGGCATCATGGTGTAGCAAAAGGTCCCCCAGGGTGTCATAAATGTCATTGTTAGCTGATGCTTTGGGTTAATGCGTATTTGATTATAGCCTGAGAAGCCGTCCATGAAGGACAAAAGCGCATGTCTAGTGGTTGTATCCACCAATTGGTCGATACTCGGCAATGGGAAGTTATCTTTAATTGTAGCTTTGTTCAAGTCCCGGAAGTCTATACAAATGTGTATTCCTCCGATATTTTTGGGAACTACTACAATATTGGATACCCAATCCGAGTAATCAACCGCGCGAATAAAACCTGCCTGGTACAGCTTAGTGATTTCATCACGTACTACTAGCGCAACTTCTGGCTTGATCTTTCGTGCTTTTTGTTTGACGGCTTTGATATGGGGATCTAGGATTATGTTGTGTTGAATTAATCTTGGGTCTAGTCCTGACATATCCTCGTATGACCATGCAAACACTGTGATATTACTCTGGAGGACCTGTTTTATGTCATCATGTGCCTTTTGGTCTAATAGAGAACTAATCTTGAGAGTTTTAGTCTCGCCCCTATGCGTAACCACAGAAATCTCGTTGAGTGGATCTTCGGTTACATCTCCGGCTTCCAGATTTAGCGTGCGCGTCGATTGCTCTGGCCAGTCTGGAGATGTTTTCGACATGGCTATAATTGCATCATCAAGGGCTAGGTTAGTTTCTATTAATGTAGGATCAAGCTGTCTAATAATTTCACTGTGTAAGCTTGTTAAAACTAGCGGTGCAGACAACATTTCGTCCATCTGTGAATTATCCTGCAAAAGTGTCAAATGCGAGAGTACTTAGAAAGATACTAAGTTTGATGCGATAAGTGTTGAACGAATAACATTTAGTTTAGTGTATAGGAAGTGACGTGATGTTGCTACGTAAAGGTAACTGAATTTTAAAGTTTGCGAATAGCCTGTAATTAATGAGACCTGATTACGAGGAGATAAGCTACAGTAGTTTAGAGTCGTTTCGGACCATAATACGTGCAATATCTGACGTAATTAATGTCTTGATCTTTGGGTTCCAGCTCATGCTGATACCAACATTTGGGCAAGTCTCGCTGAAATTGGGTATCAAGTTGGTTAAATTTTGCATATAAGTAAGCAGTTTTCAGTAAGAACGGGCTGTTGGCTGTCGTGAATTCGAATTTCTAACTGTTACCAAGCAAGAGGAAGAGGAGCAGAAGATTGGAGCGCATAGTTTGCAAAGACATGAAAGTGCGAAACTGTGAAGGTTTTGAAACCATGACAATGGTGCCTAAAGTGAAAAGGAAGAATGCGAAATTGGCTAAAATCGACGAGGTGCAAGAGAATCTACAGCGTGCTTCGCAGGCGGTGGTCGAAGTGAGGGACCCTACGCCTTTGAACTGGTAGGCCATTCCTTGCGTACTTGTGTTGTTTTAGCAGTGTTTATTCCTGTAGCGTTGTTCGCGTAAATGAAGGTTTTAGACTATGGACCTCGTGTTAAGACGAGGGTTTAATGGGGTGCGTCTATCGCCGTTGTCGGGGACAAACCTTGCGCTGTTGCAAGGGTTTGGGCGATTTCGGCATTAATAGCTAAGGGTAATTTGTAGGTTTCCTGTATTTAAACATGCAAACGTGAATCTAGACATTGATCTGTTTATTGCGTTTTCTATACAGTGTTATGCTAAGAACTGTCTTAATCGTCTTAGATATTGTTGGGGTTTTATGCTGCATGAACCCAATCGTGCCTAATGTCCCTCCCCCAAAAACTCGGTTGCATGGGAGGGCCATATGGTTTCGAAAGGGTGCGCTGGAGTTTCTGTAGTTTTTACTGCGTAACTACAGCGTTATTATATGGTCTAATTTGTTAGGAGATATTGTTGGTGCCATTTTGGAGCACCTGTTAGTGGGTTCTGCACAGGGAATTTTGGCTTTCTTGACAGACGAAGCCATTGATATTGGTTGTCCCCAGGACTGAGAACTTAGCGCCCGAGGTTTGAGGTGTTTAAGTTGGATCTGGGAGATGGCCCAGTTTAGTTGCTACCATGCATACAACACTTTGTTCGTGGCCTGTCATGTCTCGACCTACTTCCAGAACCCACCAGGCACAGTGTACTATTCAGGTGGGTAAGCGGTTTTGTTGACTATATTGTCATTATATGTCTATTGTCTAAGTTTTGTAAAATGTAAGATAAGCCTATGTGGTATGGTACAGGTTTTTTATCCATGAGAACAGGTTGGTAGGCGATGGTGATACTTTGTCATGGACTGAAATGGCGATAAAGGCATTTACCTCGACTAGCAACATACGCGCTAGTGTGATGGGGCAGATCGGCTTTGACATCCATGAGTATCCCACCTATTATGCTGACGCTTTCGAGAATTGCCAGAATCTCAGGTGGCTACATGACGATTGGACCTTGGATCTGCCCCTTACTGTTGCGGACGTGTAGAGGAAACTTCCTCCATTTCCTTTGCCATTTGGACCTGGTAAAACTACTGCGTATTCTATCGTTGCGTGGTGTAATTGTGAATTGTGAATGTTGCGTAATAGTATTTTTTGTTTGACTTGTATCTTACTTTGTTCAGTCAGGGAATCTCGGGAGATTACCCTTACAATTTCCGGCCGCGAGGCGAATACCCTTCTCTTTCGCTACGGCGACATCAAGGATGCACAACGCTGGCTAGGCCACGCAGCGGCCCCAGTTGCGGTGGTCACCAAGATACGAGAAGCGAGGCTAATGCATTTATTTTTAGCCGCGACCCCTGATGTCCCCGCCAGTGAAATGTTAACGCTGGTCAACTCCTTCAGCGAAAGGGTAGAGCATTTTTGCACGCGCATGCATCACGTACGTGTGAGTTTTGACATTGACGCTTAGATGTTTGTAGACCTTTTCAGCGTTCCCTCTGACGGCCTTCCCATAGAGGAAAAGGTGAAGAGGAGTCTCTCCTGTCAGGAGTGGTTGGAGGAGTGGGTAGGGGTCAAGAAGGAGACTAAATGGATTTCTTGCGAAAGAATTCAACTAGAAATTGCCAAGATAGTTTATCCTCTTTTACGGGCCCGGGCTTTCCCCAAAACACTCGCACAGGGAAGGTTCTTTTCCATAGAGCAGACCTATATTATGCGGGAGGTTATCAAAGAAGGGACCTAGTTCAACTAGGCAAGCTATTTTGTTGAGGGGCTACGCACTGAGATGATCAGGCTTTGCAAGAAGCTCGAGTCTCGTTTCAACGTGCATTACGCCTTCTTCATAGCCTGCCTTCGGCGTTTTACTGAATTCTTGGTCATCCAAAGGGATGGGGTCTGGGTGCAACAAGACCGAGACCAACTATCCAGACCTTGGATTACCCACATTTTCAGCACTACCCATGGACAGGATCCCCCAAAAGGGATTGGGGACTCTCTGTCTATAACGACCAGAGATTTGACGATGTCTCGAATGCGAGGTCTCGACAGCGTAGGCAGGATAATGCCTACTTACACTGGTGATGCCTCACGAGGGAAACATTTGGCGACAGAAATTGTAGAACCTTCAGCTCGGCGTAAAAGGCTTCGTTTAACCGAGGCCTCTGCGGAGCCTGGGAGTGGCGCAGGTCGAACCGTGGAAGTCAGAGTTCAGAGGAATAAATCTCCGCCTGGTAAGCATGGGAGAAATGTATTGAAAGTTGTATTATGCAATGTTTATTTAGGATATTTTGAATTTTATTAAGTGTATTATGTGATATGGCCAGAGAAAGTTACGGAGCAGCTGACCCCTGAAATAGGGGCAATGATATTAAGTCATGGGGAAGGGGCTCCAGTTTTAGAAGGAGAGGCCCCAGCTGTTGGGAGAAGCGACGCACAGAATCTTGTGCGTGAAGAGAGGGAGGAGGCAGAAGATGGTGGCGGGCTCCCCACTATTACTGGTAAAGGTAATGAGCGTGTTGGAAACTTTGAATAGTTCTGTTAATAATTGGAGTTTTTCACATTGACTACGCTACAGGAGAAGAGGACACGTCTACATCCGCCGCTGTGAGCAGAGCGTGGAGAGACTTTCCTGACAAGTTCGCCTTCATGGAAGGCGTTGTCAGCGATATGATTGAACACCTCGAGCGCGTCGATCCTGAAGCTAGTACGCTGTAGCTATAATAGGTTTATTTTATTATACAGTGGTAATGTGTCATATACATTGATAATGTTTGCTGTTAGGAGCTCGCCTTCGATGGGACCCAATGGAGCCCATTGATTTGGACACAGTGGAGCCTCCATCTGATGGGGCAGTCATGCAACGCCACATTTATGAAGAGATGTGTAAATGTGCATTACGCTCGACTCGCTCCTTATGGGAGAGTAAGGGTGTAAATGAAAATCTCTGGAAAAGGGTGCAGAGATTAGAGAAGAAGAATGAGTCTCTGACCAAAGAGGTTAGGGACCTAAAGTCACGATGCAAGTTCCTACAGGCGCAGGAAATGGGTGACGAGGACTGACATATTGCTATTATTGACTACTCTCGTTATTGGACCGCAATCAAGAACAACGTGCAAACTAGTCGGGCGTTGGTGGAGCAGCGGATGCAGATAGAGCTGTTAGCTTAGAAAAGCCAAGACTGGAGGGATTTCTGCGCAAGTGTGCAAGAATGGGGGCAGAAGGAAAAGCACCACAAACATTTGTATAAGTGAGAAAGTATCGCTTACCGTTAGCATTACCATGATTCTGCTGTCGAAGCTCAATCCTTGCGAGTCTTCTTGGACGTTATTAGGGCATCCGAAGCCTTCAAGAAGTTTCAAGAGTAGGTGACTGTAAGTGCGTCCCTGGAAAGGGAGGTGACTCTCCCCGGGGGCATGACTACTGTCCCTACTTTCTTCCCTGACCCGCCTCACTGGACTAGCGTGGAGAAAGGGAAGGTGAAGGTTGGAGCTGCTCTGGGAGATGGAGTGTGGTCTGACCTGACTGAGGATGAAATCATGGAGCGCCTATGGGCCAGCTTGGAAAAGCTTCCCTTTGCTGCGGAAGCAGGGCCATCGTGAGTAAGTTTAATCATGAGTAAGTCTAAATTTTTTGATTGTGTTGTCAAGTTTTGTTTTGCTAATATGTTCTCTGTATCTAGGTACTAGAAGAAGATAGAGAAGGCGAGCCAGCTGAGGAGCAAGTACAAGAAGAAGGACGTAGTGATGAAGAGCGTCCTCCTATGGAGCCGGTGCTAGAGCAAGAACCTCATGAAGAGGAAATTCCTCATGAAGGAATACTTTCTAGAAGAGAAGGCCCACTAGAGGATGATTTATTAGGTCTAGAGCTGGACATGAGAGATACTGGTGACAGTGGTATCAGAGGAGATGCGTAATTGTGGTTTACGCATGGTTTTATTGATTGGAGTCAACAATGGTTATGTGGATGACTGAAAGACTAGCTATAAGATATTTTGACGATTTTAAATGTTATTTTTTTTTTCTTTTGCGTTTTTATTTGTAAATCGTAAGCGTAGTTGTTAACGATTTTGCTTAAGTTATGTTGCGATGGAATGGAATTGCTAATTTAAGGCCATAGCGGGCCGTCACTAGTTTTAGGCCATTACGGGCCATGCGTAATCTCGAAATTAGTTTTAGGCCATCGCGGGCCATCATGGGAGTTTGCGTAATCTGGAAACTAGTTTTAGGCCATTGCGGGCCCTTTTGTGTAATATAGAGAGCGTAATCAATGGTAATGTACATTTTTGCGTAATTGAACTAAAGTGATCAAAAGGTGTAAATAGCGAACATAAGAGAAATGCAATAACGTAAGGAATGACAAGCGTAAACATTGAAAATTTCTGTAGCGTAAATATGTATTGGATGAAAACAGACTGCTAAGTGTAAACAACGATAATTGGTAAAAACATAATAATGTGCGTAAATGCCGTTCAGTTCAATTGCTAATTCGCAATTGTTTCTTAATGGCCTTTACGTTTAGTGTTGCGTAAGGGCGAAGGGATTTACAGTCTGACTCTTCCATGTCACCATCCTGAAATGGCAGGTTGGCCCAGGCTAGACTGTCATCGTTGGTTTTGGTTTGTTGAGGGATTTGGAGATGGGTCTGATCATCCGATGTTTCTATCTCCAAACCCCATTCTTCTTCAATATTGTTGACAGTCCTGGCAGTGATTTCATCACCGCGTATTACGACCTCCCCCCTGCATAGGGTAGGTGTATTTCCTGATGTATCGGTGATGAAACCGCTCTCAGCTGGGCTAACCAGGACCTCCCTAAGATCAAGTTGAACCCAGGCATCTCCTCGACGACTAGGAATGTGTTATCCATTGGGAATTGATTCCCTGCCACAAACTCGATACGCACCGTCCCCTTGACCTGAACCCTTGCTCCATTGAATGACTTTACGCATGTTGTCGTTGTGGGAATGATCTGGTTGACTAGACCCAACCTATCCACGATGGGATAAGGAAAGACATTTGTAGCTGCGTCGTCGTCCACGTGTACCCTCCGGATTAGGTATTGACCGACCCGAATGGTGATGAACATGGGTTCAGTTATCACCTGACCTTTCTCAGGATCATCTTTGATGGACTCGTCATGAAAGGTCAGCGAGGTGGGCTTAGGTTGCTCAGCTTCAGAAGGAAACACGACAGCATGTATCGCTTCTTCCTCTGCTGGTAAGCTTTCACCCACAGGTATGGATGTCAACATGTGGACCATAGCCTCACGATGTTCTTGGGATGTCATGAGTAGGTCATAGAGGCTCAACGTTGTATTTTTCTGGTTCAAAGCCCGTTTGACCTGCGTAAACGCATCGAGGAGATTCCTCTNCTTCAAAGCCCGTTTGACCTGCGTAAACGCATCGAGGAGATTCCTCTCTTGGCTAGGTTATTTATTCGCATTGTCTTCTTCCATTCGTCCCAAGAGACGAATCTCCCGAGGTGGAATGATGTCAGTTGGGGGGTTGTTCTTTTTCTTGCCGAGAGGAGGTGGCTACGTTTCTGCACCTTTATCTTACCTCTGAGGTACAGGCGAAGGCATAGAGGCCAGGGGCCTAGGCTTAGGAAAGCCGAGCATAAAGCGATCTTTTGTAGTGTTAACAGATGTGTCCTCTCCCTTTCGTTTGTCAGGTGATGGTTGGCGGTTTTGGTTAGAGGCCTGCCCTTACGTGAGAGGAGTAGCCGATGGTTTTAGCACTCTGAGAATGAAAGGTGCCCTAGGCGTGGGCGCGAACGAGGCGCCGGCTTTGCTGTTACTACGTGGTTGAGTGGCATTCGGAGAAGGTGCCCGAATGATGAAGGGTGGCCTTGAGACACCACTAACTGTCGATGAAAGGTTTGCCCCCCTTGGTGAGCTGGTAGGTACACGCAAAACAAAAGGTTGTTTGGATGGTACCTCCTTATCACTGTCCGTACTCACCACATTGATTGTATAAGGTGCGTTGTTTGCATTCAACGGATCCTTATACACGTGCAATGCTTGGTTTTCCGGACGCGTTGGACTATTGCCTTCTAGTTTCAAATGACTGTCATCGATCATGCGTTGAATGTCGTCCTTCAACGCCCAGCAGTAATCTGTGTCGTGACCACACAACTGGTGGTAGTCACAGAAATGGTCCAGCCTGAAAGATTTCGGAACTAGTGGTTCGTTAGGTAGGGCTAAAGAAGGATTCTTCAGCAGTTCACAATGACGTCTGTGACGCTTTAGAGCGTCTTTGGATACCCTTTTGGGTTGAATGTATCCTACCCCTAACAATTGTTTCAATAGTTCTGAGTGTTTTACAGGCAGGGCTGTATACTTTGAGCGATCTTTATGCTCAAAGTTTGGTTTTGGCTTGGGGGGCCCTTCAGGGGCAGCTGTGTCTTGGCTGGTGCTGCCTGCACTGGCTGTGGTCTCAGGAGGTGCCGTAGGTGCCTTCTTGTTCTTGTACTTTGTGCCCTCAGCCAGCGCAGCTACTGTCATTATCATCGCTTTACCTTTGTCCTTGCCTTTGTTGTGAGCATTCTTGTAGGCGACATACACCGGGTCTTTGCTGGCCTCCGCAGCATCTTGGATGCTTTTAGTTTAGGTGAAGGCCTGATGTAAGGAGTTATGGGAAAGATAATACAGCTTTGACTTGATGAAGTCATTGACTGCTCCTTTGAAGATGGCGAGTAAGTGTGGCTCCGCGATTGGCTCGCGGATTTCATTCAAAGTAGCACTCCAGCACTGTATGAACTTTTGGACTGGTTCGAGAGGGTCTTGTTTCACTCCCATGAGTTGATCCAACATGACTTCCGACTTTAAGTTGTATTTAAAGTGAGTCACGAATTGTGTTAGAAGCTCTTCCAAGGTTGAAATGGAAGAGTGTGGGAGGGCTCGATATCAATCTAGAGCTTTCCCTATTAGAGACATAGCAAAGACGCAGATAATCGTGTGAGGCCACTGTTGCAACAACAAGGATTCGGATCTAAAGGTGACCAAGTGAGCGTTAGGATCCCCCTCCCTATTATACTTGGTAAAATGAGGTAAGGACATCCCTGGTGGCAATGATAGCATGGGGACCGCTAGAATAATAGGATCATCTTGGTAGAAGTCCATGATCTGTATAGTGTCTGAGCTAGCGGCCTTAAGATGCCTAACCTCCTCAGTGAGGGTTTGAATAAGTAAAAAGGCTTGATCCAGACCTGTTGATGGAGGTGTCTGTGCAAGAGGAGCCGGGGGCTGACCTGGAAAAGCTGTGCCCAATAGTGGAAATGGTGGGATGGTTTGGCTGGTAGATGGTGGGGCAGGGATCCCTGCAGGTAGGGGGGCCTGTGAGGACCACCACCCATCGGTTTGAGAAGAGAGGTTAGCCTCCGCCTGCTGCGCGGGATAAGGATAGGGATATTACGGGACAATCTGCGGAATATGCGTTGCGGGTGCAACCAAGGGTTGCACACCATATACCGTAGACTGGTTATGTTGTGCCATGGGGATGGTCCACTGATTCACTACAGGCTGTTGGACGGGAATCTGTGGCTGCACGACGGCGGTGATCTGTTGGGTTGGAGGGGGCGGCAGCGATAAAGTCTGCATCGAGCGAGTTGTAGATGTGGGATGAGGTTGGATCTGAGGGATGAAATGGGGCATGGTGGATGCTGGAACCACTGACGGAATGCTGAGCACGCGTGGTGACGAGACCACCCCCGTGTTATTGTGGGGTATTTGTACTTGCAACCCAGATGGCTACGTAGTGGCTTGTGGAATGACAGGGATGTGTGTCTGTGTGGTCATGGCTGGATTACGAGGGGCAGCTTCTTCGTTGAGAGGGAATAATGGATTGATGTAAGTATGGGGACTAAGAGTGTGATATGAATGTTTAGACTGGGCTGCAAATTCATCATCTTCTTCCTCCCCATTCTAGGATTCCATCATAGCTCGTGTAGCCTGGCTCTTAGCCATGACCAATTATGTTATAATTTCATGGTGATGGTCTGTTAAAGGGATAATGTCATAGGCTATTGGGGTGAAATCCTGATCCCCTCGATGGATCATTTTGAAATTTCATTTCGCCTCGATCTTGGCTCGACTAAGGGCAAGCTTCGCTTGGATCTTGACGTAGATGAAGTTGTATTCCTCAGGGGTCACGACAGTAAATACTGGGTCTTTGCCTTGCAGTCTCAATGACCGACGCGATGGTCCCTAAGGTCCTGCTGCACCAGAAGCTGGTCTAGTGACAGCGATAGGGTTCACAGATGTGGCACCCAAATCAGTGGCGACCATGGCAGTTGTGGTTGTGTAAAATGAATCGATTGGTCAAGTAGATTAATCAACAATAAACGATTGGATCTAAAAGAAAAAACGATGGACAAAGAAGATCGCGGTTAGGCTTTCTACCCTGTAGGATCCCAAAGGAATCGTTAAAGTAACTGATCTACACCACACAAGTTTTCGTAAACTTCCCTAGGGATATTACATTTACATTTCGGAGACACGGGTACAGATCGCTTATAGGGCTACCCGTAAAAATATGAATCGAAGCCAAGGCCCTCCTTCTAGCGCTAGAAAACTGTAATGATGGAAAATGTCGGCAGCTGGAATACCAAACAAAATCCGTGTAAACAGTCTTAACCACGGATCCGTGCGAGGGCTGTGCTGGAGAAAACGAATCTGTAGTGCCCTGAACGGTCTTGTCGATTAGACAGGGATTTACTAAATCAGTAAACCGATGGAGATTATGAATATTTCGTGGAATGATTTGATTCGACCAGTCGTGAAATGAGAGAAAAACGATGTAGATAAATTGTAATAATGATAACGTTAACACGATAAAAGGAATCAGACACGAGAGAAACGCGTGATTTCAAGATCTATGCTTTGACCCAAAAAAATGAGTATTTCGTATATCAAGTTACACTGGGGAGACCCTGATTATCTTGTGTGAAACAAGCACAAAATGACAAGAAAGCTGTCTAAGCAGAAGTACAGAATGGAGTTCGATCTACCTTGTAGGCCAGAGATGGGATGCAAGGAAGGTCAAGTTCTGATGTCTATTGATCAACTGCTTCTGATCAATAGAGTCCGCAAACCGTGCTAGATGATCTCTTGATCTCTGATCTACTCCTTTTGCCTTGGGTAGTCTCTGCTCGGAACTGCCTATGATCACCAATGGAGAAAGTTGTGTCTTCGCCAAAGGGCCAATCGCTCCTGCTACCAATGCTCAAGCAAAATGTTTCCTGTCTCTGTTAAAAGATAGTGCTACCAAAAGATTGCCACAATGCTGCTCTCTTTCTCTGTCTCTTTCTGTGTCTTTTGTTTTTCGCCAATTGGGATATTTATAAGTTTGACAATATGTGGAGAAGGCATGGCTGTGATGACATGTGTTTCAAACCTTTCAGAAGATCATTGACTTGACCATCCTTGTGTTGAAATTCATGACTACGCACAATACGTGCGTCTGTGTATTGTGCGTATGAATAACAAATGTGGATCGGGCATGTCTCAGTTGATTTTGGGCTACATTACGCTCATACGCATTGCGTCGCATGCAAGAGCGTAATAAAGCACAAGAGTAATGGACTCAAGTTGCTTTACGCTCGTTCACGCTACCAAGCGTAGTGAAGCGTAAATAATGATTAGCTCGGCGATGAATTACGCTGCCGTACGCTGCGTTGCGTAAAGAGCGTAAGGTGATAAATTTGCAAGAAAGAGAAAAGAGTTGATCTGTTGCGCTTCCTTTGGATTCTCTTTGACGTTTTTGAAGCTCATTACGCTGCCTTGCGTAACAGAGCGTAAATATGCTTTTGGACAAAAGACTTAGTAGAATACACGAGAGATCGCATATTACGCTGCTTAAGCCTTGAGCCTTGCCAAATCTGCTGAAGTATACCCCGTTCTAATATCAGACTATGTTACGCTACGCGTTATTACGCTATGTTGCGTACTATACCATAAAGACGGAAAACATAGTAAGATAGGAAATCTGCAAAAGGAAACTGAAGTCTTGATGCCGCGCGCCTCTTTGCCTTGCCTTGCCTTGTTCTCCTTTCTGGAATTCTGTCATGTACTTTTGCCTGAATCGTGAATCTTCGCCTGAGGCCGACTCACAATTTTCACGGTGTTTTAGCACTTAGTCTATGGAGTTCAACTAGATTGCGTGTGCTACACTCATATTCATATGGTTGAGTGTAGGGGTACCTCGCCACTCATCATTGGCGCCATTGCCGAGGACTAAGTGTTTGTGCGCTAAGTAGAACATAGGAAATTACTCACATCGTTGGGAGCTTAAATGAACCTTAGGGTTAATTTAAATAAAAAAAAATTTATATAACGGTTAATTAGCACACTGAATTAAACTAAGATGTCTTCTTCTCATAAGAGTACTTCACCACCTAGGGATCATACAAGAAACAATCGTCAATCTAAAATACATAACCAAAATCAGCGAGTTCCTCAACAATATAGGGTGGTATATACTCATCCCAATGAGTATATACCTAATTTTACTTTTATTCTCCATCAGGATGAACTGATGCGCTGGAGAGACTTGCAAGGTAACATAGTGTTACCTCTAGATTGTGCAGTCCCCAACATGCTCCTTTGTGCTTTGGTACAGATCAGCATGACTCAGCTCTATGCTAAATACGTTATAGGTGATTTTGACACAAGGGATTACGATCCCACATCTACACAATGTTTAAGGGACTCAAGGTAGGAGAGCCACCATACACTATTGAAGGGCAAAGAGGTCCCACACGTCTTAAGTGAAATTGAAGATGGTGAACCACTTATAACAGGTTCTCCATAAAATGATGTTCCCCCTCCTAACAATAGTGAGGAGGTGGGGTATCAGAACCTACGCTCCACGATACACAACCCTAGTTCTGATCCCCGTGAACACCAATTGTTCACTAAGGGAACAACAACACATGACAAGGATGGGCACTCAGATCGTCATCACGATCGGGGCTAAAGCCACAAAAGAGAAGGTAAGAAACATTTTAATGTCGATGGTTCTCCTTCTTCTTTCCATTCATCACATCATTCACCCTCTCCTTCCACATCAGGGTGCAACCATAGAGAGCATAATAGTGAGGATAGAGGTAGACAAAATGAGAGACTTCGACGAGAAAGTCGAGAGAGAGGACAAGCGCATGAAAGAAGGGATTGTAGGGAACAACGTAGACATCATAGATGTCATGAAAGAGATGCTCATGAAGAACCCCTACTTGCCACCTAAAGCATGCTAGATATAATGGAGGTGGTGAGAATACCAACAAGGCATCAAAAAGATAGCCAGATCAAGCGCTTAGACATGAATAACATCCCACGGTTTGAGGGGGGATACAATGCTGATCCGCAAAATCATTTACAGGAATTTCATGATGCCTATGCCTTGCAAAACATAGAGAACAAGTGGCAGAAATTAAAGTTATTTCCTAGGACACTCATAAAGGAAGCAGAGAGTTGGTACCAATCCTTAGAACTGGAAACCATTAGGAGGTGGAGTACGATGTTAGAGTTGTTCAAAGATAAATATCAGATGTAGTCCAGAGTGTCTCATTTGCGTAAGTAGATCCAAGGATGGAAGCAAGGTACTCATGAACCCTTGGATGCTGCCATGGGCCACTGCTATGCATTGCTACATCATTTCCCAGGCCATGGTTACGCACAGAGGGATCAACTCTGCCACATCGTAGATGGGCTAAGGTATGAAACTAGAAGAACCCTTGGGAATTATGCCCAAGGGAGACTATCAGAGCTTAGATCCCATGAAATTCATCACTTGTTGGAACAAGTAGCCAAAGGAGAAGGGAAGCTACAAAAAAGAGAGAGCGCAGAAGAATATAACCGTGATCCTTCCCTCCGGAAGAGGGAAGTGAGATTCTGCGATGAAGAGGATGAGTCACCACTCGAAGAGTTGGTGCATAGGAAAACCTTGCCACTCCAGAAGCTAACAACGGAAGTATAGGCGAAGGTAGATGAAGTATGGAGCTCCTTAGATAGTAAAATTAAAACTGTCCTAAAGATTGTAGAGGAGTCTAAGGAGGAACAAAGTAGTGAGAAGGACAAGAAAAAGAAGAGAGATTCAGGCCCTGCACATGACAAGGATAAGGGGAAAATAACTATCTCTGATGAGGTTGTGGATTTGGACACAGAAAATGACAGTGGATGTGAGATCTACCAATATGACCATCCTAAGGGATGTTGTCCAATCATCTCACATCTATAAGAGTCTGGGGTGTATGCGCTCAACCCGAGACTCAACAGACGGTAGACACCCCAAAGGTTACCTTATCCCCAAGGTAACCTAAGATAGTTCCACCAAGCGTTGATGTAATGTCCAAGTGGAACTCCACCACAACCCATCAGACAACATCAGCAATGGCAATACCCACAGTCATGGGGGATGCCACCGCCAAAACAATAGTACCCTTACCAGCAACCAGACCTGTATGGATACTACGTGCAGCAGCCAATTTCTCCAAGTGACTCCATGGGTCATACAACTCCCCAACGTCAGTACTAAGTTCGGGAGTACTTTAGAAGGACTCCTTCTCCTCTGGGAGATGCTCCACATCCATACCATCCTCCTAATCCATGTGCCTCTCTTCCGTCAGTAGTTCCCATACCACCCACTCCAACAATGCAAGGGGAACTCCCCACTCAACCATAGCAATGTAACGCTATGAGAGCCGTAACCATTCAACCCGCTATTGGTTTTGACAATTACAAAAAGAAAAAAGCTTTCTTTAGAACCAAAAGCCCAGACAAGCTCTCACAACCACAAGTAGTTGAGTCTAGGTATGATCCTCCAACACATAAGGCTTCGGAGCACCCTTCAGTCCAACAACAGAGCTTAACACATACGGTTATGTTAACACATACCGTAACTAATTGGATCAAGGTAGGCCACCTTTCCAGGAAACTCTCTGACCCTAGAAGTCCCTTAATCTACCTCCAAGTCACTAGGAACGAACCGCATAAGGCTCTTCTTGACTCAGGCTCTAGAGTCAACTTAATCTCATGAGAAATGTATTAAGCCTGTAACCTACCCTAACTTAAGAAGAGCAATATTCAACTAGAGCTGGCTGACCAGTCCATCACTATTCCCTTAGGCTTGGTGGAGGACATCGTTACCATTGTGTATAGTTGGTCATACCCAGGTGATTTCCTAGTGATAGAAGTCAACAACAACAAAGGGGACTTTCCAATTATAATGGGAAGGGCATGGCTAAGTACAATAGATGCTTGCCTAGGAATCTGTGATCTTTCCTTGAAAATATCTAAGGTAAACATTTATGGAAAGATCGAGAAGAAGAAAGTTCCATGCATCACATATAGTAACTCAAAGGGTGATGACATGCAGGAATCATGGGTGATGCGAAATTTAACATCTCCTACATGTAATCGGTGTGCACCAAAGGATAACATTCAAAGGTGCCTGTATGTAGCAACCACTCAACAAGAGGACACCCCGTGGTTGACAGCTAAACAGAAGAGCAACCGACCAACATGCATGGAAGGAATTGGGGGAACAACTCATGCCCATAACGAAAGCATAGATACATTGGAATATGAACGTCACCAACTTCCACTTCTTAATCTAAGAACATCAATTGGGAGAAGTTGGACACTTCTAAGAAATTTGAATAGGTGCTTATTATTTTGTATCTTTCCCTTTCCATTCAGTCATGGGGGAGATGGCCACCTATGCTAATCATTTGGGACCCTCAGTTCTTTTTAAGTTTTTGTTTTACACATTTTTGTTTTGCACATTTTTTTTTACACATTTTTGTTTTACAAATTTCTTTAACTTTTCTTGTTTCTGTTTTACAACATCATTATACTTTTTCATTTTGTGTGTGTGTGTGCGTGTGTGTGTGTATGTGTGTTATCCATCTTGTGAGTTTATCAGTCAATAAGTGTTCTTCATGATGGTATGAACTATTTTTCTATTGATTGCTAATGTTTGGTTTTTACCTTTGAGTTATGATGTTGATACTAAGGTATGTTTCTTTTGATATGAGAGGCAATGAGTTCACTTCATCCATACATCCACAAATTTCTATGGTCTCTCTCGACTTGGAAATGTATAGTCCCTTTCTAAATAAGAACTATTAATGAATTGGTGACGGGGCATTTCTCTCAAACTAAGGAAGGACTCAAGGATTGAAAAGGGTGTGACTTCAAGGGAACTTGATGCATTTGTGTTGGCCATTCTCTTGGGTGCTTGGATGTTTTCTTCTTGAGTTTTCTTACCATTTTGATGTTACCCAATTATCAGGAAGCTGAGTTAATAAAAATAACAAAGTATTTGCATGGTGTGGTTCTCATGTATAAATACATAAAACAACAAAAAAAAATAGTGAGAATTCAAGGCACACCCCTTAGATGAAATAACCATTTGGGCTACAAGCACTGGTTATGGAACTAAAATAAAATTTTCCCTCTAACTAAGGCCCTTCTCGCTTCCCATTTTCTCCTCCTTGTTTCTTCAGAATGGTAGTGGCTCTTGGGTGAAGGCATTCTTGTTACTTCAAGGGGATGGACTGGCTGAATGCATTAATGCGAAGTCACTGGATGTGGTTTGTTAAGGTCGGACTTGGAATGAGATCTACTAAGTCACATTAACCATGAAACACACAAGGGGATGTACACCACCTTATTCTTGAGATTCCATTCCATTCTCTTCTCTCCATCCTTCTCTCCATTGTTCACCTCATTGTCGGTTGTATCATTAGTGTATATTTTGGTTGACGCATTGTTTTTTTTTGGTAAACTCTTGTGGTTAAGACTTTAACTCTTGTTTCAAATGACATTCCCAGAGCCTACAGACTCTTTGAATGTGGGTTTGTCAGGGCATTAAGGGCATGAGACTACTTTGGGGAGGACCCACTGACATTCCTATTTGGTGCACCAGTTAAATTATTTCCCCTAACATTTTTGCAATCTATATTATTTTGTTCATTTCCATCTTGACATCCATTTCATCGACGTTATAGTTGTCTCTTTTTCTCCATCTTTCTTGTTCTTTTTTTTTCTCCATTCTATCGCTACTGGAGGTTCGCTCTTAGTCATGGGGATCTAGACCCAAATTTTTTCAATTTTCTCCTAACCCCTACACCTTCAATAGTCGCCATGAATATATCTCCAGACTCATATCAACCATACCACAACTTAGCCAATGGACCTTTCATCGAAGCAAGGTATCAACTACATTGAAATTCATTTACCCTTGCTAATATAAGACTGTGTTGTATGTGTAGATGGCAATCATGCAACAATGGATTGGATTTGGAGGGAACACTTGGAATGGAGCAGTGCTAAAAGCAACTATGCAAGGAACAAGATCAATGGTGCTCTTATGGATGGACAATGAAGGGTGAAATCCTGGCGTTGGTAGTAGCAAAAATTCTTTCTCTCTCTCTTTCTCAGCTGCCAAATGAGGCCTGATGTTAAATGTATAAAGTGTTCACTCTTGTTATCATGAAAACTAGTTTTGTCTTGTCTTGTAATGATGATCCGTTCACATGTCATCCCATTAGTTCTATTTGAGTCAATAATCCCATACTGTCCCAATATTTTGTAAGGAACTCTAGGATGAGTTTTTATTCAGTCATGGGGGTATGATGGGATGCAATATCGCATGGGCCATGATATTGCATCCCCCATGATATCGTGTACGCGGTATCGCATTTTCCCTTGTGATATCGCGTATGCGATATCGCAGTGCACCGTCAAATCTATAAATAAGAGGTGGGTCTCCCTTATTTCTCATTCTAGGCCTAGACCGTAGCAAAACTTTGGTAGTTTGATCACTCTAGAGATACAATATTTTCCATGTGCCTACAGTAGGAGCTCCAAAGTGAACAAATCTTTATTTGAGCAAATATTGTACCTGAACACATGTTTGTGTATGGAAATAAAGACGAACTTCTTGGATAAACCTTGCAGTGCATGGAATAGGCTAAATAGGATTTTATTTATTGTTATTTACTGTTAATTATTTACATGCTTTATTAGTTATTAAATCTATCTCAACCCTTCTCTTCTAGTTAAGTGCCTCAGTACGACCACTTCGAGCACGTGCGTTATGCTTGGTGATCCCAGGAATGACTAGCGTTTGGTAACCAAGGTTGCATCGGTTTAGGGTGTGAATGGTATGTGGGAATGGATGCTGATGCTAGGTTAATTGAGACTTAGTTAGTTAAAGTTAGTAATTAGTCTCTTCACCCTTCACCTTCTCAGCATAGGAGATAAAAATGAAAAGACATAAAAATCATATACCTCAGACTTACTTAACCATACAACCGTGACAACTACAAGTAAGTCTAGGAAGACAACGAATAATTAACCTTAAGTGTTTCATAAGACGTGTAGGCACTTAGTTTGTGGAGTTCGACCTGATCGCACGTGCTATGCTTGTATTCGTATGGTTGAATGTAGGGGTACCTCGCCACTCATTAGGCATTAATAATTAGTGATTTTTCATTTTCAAGAAAGGCATATTATAGTGACTTTGGTAATATTTTTAGCTTAACATTTTTTACATTGATTATTTAGGGATTTGCAACTCCTTTCAGTTAATGTTTTGTTCTTGTCCATGTCCTATTTGGAAAAGCTAATGTTAAACCTCTTCAATTTCATCTAACTTATCAACATAAGAGATTGTGAATCTCTTTGATGGTTTCATGAAAAATTATGATTTGCATTTATCTTATGCTATTAGCCACTAGGTGTCTTCTTACTTAGTGGTTTTTGAGTACATGCACTTTTGCATACACATCTCTCCTATGCACTTGTTGCATGTTAGGATATCTATCTATTTGATGCTCCATACTCTATGCATGTAGTTGCATCTTATGTCATTTTATGTTATGCATGAAACTGATTGCTTCTCTACAATTTCATGTTCATTTTCCTTTATAATTTCCAAAGAGAGATCTTTTATCCCTAGCTTAACATTGATAAGCCATGCTTTCTTTGTAACAATGGAAAATTCTCCCTTGTTATTTTCAACTTGGATTACCAAAAAATCCATCAAAGAGGGCCACACACTGACAATGGTTACCACATCATCTACCTATCCTAATCGAACAACAATGGATTGGTTTGTAAGATCTAATTAAAAATTACTTTTTCTCATTACAGATAGATTCCAGGCTCTATACATCTCTTGAGAGATGAGATTCACTCTTGAACCTTAGTCTAGAAGAGCTTTGCAAGATGGATTTCTGATAATCTACAAATAGATTATATGACTTTATTGGTCTATTATTTTCCTTGACAAAGCACACACTTTTATTCAATTAATTATAACATGTGTAAGCATGGTAATTATTATGTTTTTCTTAGGAATGACAATGGTTATAGGTGAAACACCATGAAGAAAATACATGTTGCAACTTTTTTGGCCTTGTAACCTTCACCCCTACACTTAAGGTTGGAATTTTATTGTAAAATGTGAAAGATTGTAACCCATGAGGTGCAATTTCACATACTTTAAAATTTTGGGATTGAAAATTGCCTCATAAGTTGTTATAGCCTTACTTCCCAAGTGAAAAAAGTTATGTCATGTTTATATTTGGGCTTGGAAAGGTTAAAAATGACTTTTGGATTGTCAAATTTGGAATTTTCATGGGTTTTTGTGGGGGTATAGCCTTGAATACGCTGGAACCACCTACCCCTAGCATGGGTGGTGTTAGGTTTTCATTTTTATAGTAGAACCCAACATAGTTTCCACCAAAACCCAACATGGATGTCTTAAGGCTAGCGTTGGAGTTGTGGGAGTTTCCACTTTCTCATGAAGTCAACATTGAAGTGGATGGGGGTTTCATTATTCCCAAAACTCCAGTGTTGCCCCACCAATTCAAGTGTAGATCACACAAGTCCAACATTGCTTCAACAACTCTAGTGTGGCTACCAGAAGACCAACATTTGTGGGAGAAGCAAGTGTGGTTGGAAAAGTTCGTTTACTGTTTATGGTATTCAACATGGTTTTGGTGCCTTGGGAATATCAAAACTTACCATGAATGAAAACTACACTATAGGTAAATGCTTGCCACAGCTACACATGATTTCAATCTATCAATAATCATGGCAAAAATTTGCAGCCAAAAATTAGCAACCATATAGCCTATAAAAGCCCATCTCAAACATCTTGAAGAGGTTCTTCTGCTTTTGAATTCTAGCATTCTTGGAGATTTTAGCAATTTTTGAACACTAGAACCTTTGAGAATATCAAGCACTTGTGACCTTTTACATTTGTAAGGCTTTTGGAGCAAACCCCCTTTTGCAACAAAAGTTCGACATACATCTTACCCCCCTAGTGACTAATGCTGAAGATCTAAGCTACAAAACTACAAGGCATTGTAAGTTGGGAAGTACCTGGATCATAAACTTGATTGCAACACACAACCTACCAGCTTCAACAAGCTGTAAGCATTATTAGAGTAACTCCTTTGTGCATTTAGGCACATAACTTATACACTTTAGGCTTTATACTTTGGAATATTTTCATTATTTCAATAAAGTTTTTAGTTTATTTGTTGTGCAAGTTCATTCCACGTTTAATTTTTGTCCTTTCTTTTAAGTTAGATTTTTATTTTCATTCAAATTATTTACCTTGTTTGCACTCCCTAAGTTCCTAGGTAATCAACAAGACTATCCATGGCACCTTGAATCCTCTTTCTCGGAGGCCCTTGGGATCCAAGGTTAAATTGTTTCACCTAGAACTTTTGGTTTTCTAGCAACTAAATTTTTTAGGTGTTATAGTTTTTGGCATTATAAGGAGGACCTTTGCCTAAGCTGTTCACCAAAATTTTGATTTGCCTTTCAAAACCAATTTTTCACAATTTATAAAACTTAAAACCATCTTATAAATTTTTGCCAAAAAAAAACCAATGTTGCTACCTATTTTTATGCAACTAAAATCCAATGTTGTAGTTGCAAGTAATTTGGGTTTTCATCAAATTTTCATAGCAGTTGTTGGTTTCTACAAAGCCAACACAATTGAACCCTCTTTTGTGTTTTCTAAAAGCCAACGTTACTTTTTTTCAACCACCCAACCCTCTTGCTATGGAATTTTGTAGAAAAGCCAACATTGGTCTTCCCCAAGATTCCAACATAGCTCTTAAAAAACCTATGTTTCACATTTACATTTTTTGAAACAACCATATTGTTTGCCAAGAGGGGGTACACTAGTTTGATGTGGTTGGGAAGACAATAATTAATTGCTCACCCCCTTCCATCCTTCTTAGTGAAACCCCTTACTAGCAAAGCCAACATAGTTGGTTTTACCAACACCAATATTGTTGCATTTTTTCCAAAGTGCAGTGCATATCCCTATCATTGTAACATGCACTTCACCTGTAGTTGTAGTTTCCAACAGTTCTCAACAAAATCCCTTTTACACCTTGTACAATTTCACTTGTTGGAATTTTATCAATTAATTAAAATTATCAAATCAAAATCAAAATCATCGATGATGTCTTTTAGCCAGTCCATGGTTTTGCCCCTTAACTTGGCAGATATGGCATCAAGCCAAAATGTAGTGAGGGTGTATGATTCAAAAGACCTTACTATAGCTGAGTGTAGGAAATTGCTCAAGCTTAAGGGACAAAGCCTAGATTTTTCCTTCATAGATGAAAATTATTATAATTTCATTTATGCCAAAATCCAAGCATGTCTACTCATTCCATAAGTAGAGGTAGAATTCAAACGTGATTATGAACTCATTCACCACAATAGAAAAGAATACATTCCTTCCTCGTATGACAAAATATTACTAACTAATGCTCATACATGTATTCTATCTCATCTAATTAAGATGCATGAGCAATATGGAGAGTTAAGTTGCAAGGACCAACACAAGGAGCAGGATGAGTTCAAGGTAGAGCTTGAACTTGAGAACTTCTTAAGGATCCTCTTTTAACATTAGGCTCCCCAAGCCATCGTACCCACCTTGGTCTCCCCTACCTCATCCATGGGGCAAGTCTCTCAACCCACTTCCCCCATCTACACCACTATCCATTATAGTAGCACACCAAGCACCATCATTGTCCTAGATAGCACACCTCTTTCTCTCTATGCCTTTCACCATGTAGCCTTGATCTACACGGCCATCACCCATTATCATAACCACTACACATCAATTATCTATGTTAGTGAGCCCCATAGTGGGAACTTAGGTGACCCAAGAATCACATCCATCTATTATCTGCTTTGTGCCATAGGTGTTGGCACAAACCTCCTTTTCATTATTCAACCTACCTACAACAATTATTACCTAGCCGTTTCCATTTGTGCCACAACCCATCACAAGGCCACAAGCCTCACAACTCACACCACAACCATTTGTCCAAATGTCAAAACCCACGAGGATGTCCCAAGGCTTGGATCAAGCCTTCCAAATGATCTAGAACATTACAAAAGAGTTATGGAAGCTTAAGGCTTCTACAACTTAGACAGTTAAAATAATGGATTTCTATTAGGATGATCTTATCAATCCTATTGTCCCATAAATAAATTTTTTCCTAGGCATCCCCATACCCTAATTTACCAAGTATAATGGTGAGGGTGGCCCCAACTCTCACCTTATGCCTATTGTTACAAGCTTGGCCGCATATCATAATGCACATTGTCCCTATGTCCCTTATCGAAAAAGCCTTGGATTGGTACTGTGCATTACCACAAGGATCAATATCCTCACTTGAGGACTTAATATCATAGTTTGTTAGTTGTTTCAAGTATAACTTGAAACTTTACATGACTCTTGAGCAACTAATGAAGGTTAGGTAGTCACCCCTTGTACAAAAATTCATACAAAAATGGAACATTCTTCTCAATGAGATTCTTGAGCCAATAGTCAAGATCCATCTTCTCATCATATTCAAGGGGATGGTTAACAACTTTATTAAGTCTAAACTTTACTACTTAGACCCATGGTCACTTAGCCAAACCTTTTCTCAGACCAAGAACATAGAAGATGTCATTGTCATGACCCTACATACATGGCATACAAAAACCAACATACATAAAAGGATAAGGAGAAGGGAAGGCCAAACAATGTAGTTGTGGAGATTATGACCAAAGAAAACAAAATAACATAGGGACCTAAAATGAACCAGCTAAAGGTCCTTACAGCCAACAACCAATCATCAACATTTGGGGCACCTACATTAGGCAAGACAAGGTTTAATTTTGAAAGAAAAGACTAGTCGAGGTACACTAGGCTACCTTTGAAACCATCTAAACTCCTTGACCAGTTGCTAAAGGGTGGGATGATTTAATATAAACAGATGATAGAGAATGCTTGCAAGAGGCATGATCGGCTATGTGAAATCACAAAGAATCCCACTCTAGTAACCAAGGATGATCCACCGGTACCTAAGTACTTTAAACTTGACTATTTCTACCACTATCATCAACTACTAGGTTATGATACTAACTTTTGCTTAGTCCTCAAGTATGAATTGTAGAAGATGATAGATAACAATGAGTTGGTCCTTGATTCCTTTAACCTAGTTAGGCCAAAAAACCAATCCATGTAGGTTTACAAAGACCTATTGAATGCCAACAACAAACCTTACACCATAGCAGCATTCAATGTAAACAGCAACCCAAGACTTGCATGAGAGTCATTCTTCATCTGGGTACCTCCTTGCAATGACAGGGGCCCTTCAACTTTGTCAAGTTTAAGGCTCCATTTTATTGTAAGGATACCATCACCTACAAATCTCAAAAAACCTTTTGTGAGTAGAGTACCCCCTCCCACTATAATTGAATCAACAATGATAATCGAGTAATGTCCTTCCATGGTGGCTAACACAAAAACTTCTTTGCAACACAATAGCAATAAATCACTAAGTAAACAATGTAATAAGTGTACCGCCTGAAATCGTCGGTCACCGGCTGGAAGGAAACAGAGACCATGGGATCGCAGGACGCGCACAGAAGACCCTGCCTTCGCCTGAGGGCGAGCTGGAATGCATGAAGGCAGAGTACCTTGGGTGGTCCGCACGCAGATCAAACAAGGATTTACCTGCACGTATGCCGAAGTGCTATACGCTGGGTTATGCGTAAACAGCGTAAACGGGCGTAAACGAGAGCGTAAACGACGTAGCAGATATGAACAGGACGTAAATGTAAACGAGCATAAACAGAACACATGCAAGAAATTAGCATAAACTGTAAACAATGGTATTACAGAGTCAAAGTACAGTGCATCGGTCTAACGCAGTTGTGATGAACACAAGGCGGACGAAAAGCCCCGGTGGATGCAGGGATGACTCGGCGGGTTCGCATGGTAGGCGGAGCGTAGAGACTATGTGCACGGCATACAGGGCTTTCCAGCATAAGGGGGGTTTTAGCTCTGGTGCACAGCGTAAATGTCTTTAGTATGCTCTGGGATTTTCGCCCACCCCTCAGTGAAGTGGAAAAGTGGGGTTTTATAACGGTTGTTACGCTAGACTCGGGTTAGGAGACATGTGGCACGTTGACCGGGTGCATACAATTTACAAATATACAACATATTACATCTGCTGGGCGTATACGCTACATCCGGTTGGCATACATGCTGGGCGTATACACTGGACGTGCTGGGCATGTGTGAACTTGGGTGGAGATGCTATGGACGCTGGGCGTACATGCTGAGCGTACAAGTCGACAATGACTCGGTGTATACGCCAGGCGTGTACGCTGATGGTTGTCGACTTGCTTCAATTCTTGCTCTTTGGTGCTGTCTTCATTTTGTCATTGAGACTCCATCGTCGGGCATGTGCATCTGTGGTGCCGAGCGTACAGGTGAGGCGTGTACATCGGGCGTGTAAGTCGGATGTTTACGCTGGGGATGTCGGGCGTATACGCTGGGTGTATTCGCTGTTAATGCTGGGCGTATACACTGAGCGTATACGCTATTAATGCTGGGCGTATACGCTGGTACTGCACACTTAGTGAAAATTAAGCCTCTTGATTCCCAAAGTTGCACTGTGCGACACCAAATGTAGCCATGGTCGTTCGTGGGTCCCAGGGACCTGCTTCTTGCTGGGGAAGTACCAAGCTCAAAATTTTGTGGTGTTTCATTGGCCCCTCTTTGTTGACGCTTGGAGGAATCGACCCGAGAGGTGTTGACAAAGAAGTGCAAAACACCACAAGCAACTTGATATAGACTTCGTTCTTTGCCACTTGACTAGACGTCATCGCACCGTGTTCAGTAGTACATGGGATCGAAAAAGGGAAATTTGTAGCTGATGGGAGAAGAGAGATTGTGGGAATTGGCAACTCCCCAAGAAATTATGCTGGGAGATGGGGTGCTCGGGTGTGCGGCATGCTGGTCCTTGTCAATAGCCATTGTTTAGCAGACTTGGAGTTTAGACATGCGATGGGCGTTCTTTGGCGGAATGAGGCTCTTGGTTAGTATTCAAGAGGACCTATTGGCAAGACCAAAGCCACGGGGAGATGTGTTACATGCTTTGGAGGAACAAGGCCCGTGTTTAATGTTTAGGGGGACTTGTTGGTGGAGAGCCAGAGCCATGTAACTATATGCTTCTTGACCGTTTTGGACATGAGTACTTGGTTTTGAGACCACTGCCTTCTCGCCTGGGTCTTATATGGGAAGTGCCAGGAGTCTCACTTTGTTTTTTTTTAAATCGTAAACTTTGTATTAATTTTGTACTCATGTGCGACAGTATGTGACAGCATGTTCAAAGTTTTGGGTGTACTGGATGTATCAGAGGTATGATTGAATAAAATGTGTTTGTGAACGGATAGGGAATGAGTCGGTGAATGGGGATGTACTAGTGAATGGTTTGATTTAGTCTCGCCATGTGTGCTGTGAACATTGTCCCATCTTGCTGCTTGTGACGAAATGCATTCTTATGCGAAAACCTCTAGGTGTCATCCTACAAACATAACTCCAAGGAGACAAGAAAACCATGAGTGAATGATCGAGCTTAGACTTACACGGCGGCAAACTGTATGTCAATAGTAGCAGCGTCGGTAGGATCCTCTGATGGCGGGTGATGCAGTGATGAATCTTAGATGTGGCGGCAGATTGATGAACCAGAGACGAACTTGCTAGTTTATAGTCTCGGCTGACTATCATGGGCTAGTTTTACGTCTTAACCCGTTGGACATTGCCTGTTTAGCGTCGTGGTGGACGTGACATTGCCAGTTTTTAGTCTTAGCGGACTATGAGGAGGCAAGCTAGTTTATAGTCTTAGCAGACTCTGATGGTTGTAACGGTGGCAGTGTACTGTCATGCCGGAAGGGTGCTAGTTTATCGTCGTTGCGGACACTATGGGGTATCAGTTTATTGTCATGATGCCAGGATAGGTGTGGCGTCAGTTTTAAGTCATAACCAGGGACTGTTCTGTGGTATCAGTTTACCGTCATGATCCCAGGACGAGCTGTGGTATCAGTTTATAGTCGTGATTCCAGGACTAGCTATGGGATCATTTTATAGTCATGATTCTAGGACTTGCGCGTACCTGAGCTTGTACTCAAACGTAAAACGGTTTTAGGTACAAGTGATTGGTCAGATTGGCTAGCTCGTTTCCTTCCATGTCAGCTAGTTTGAATGCTCTGTTGTCAAATGCTTTAATGACCAAGTAAGGCCCTTCCTAGTTAGCTAAGAATTTGTCCGGATGTTCCTGAACGACTTTAAGCACAAGGTCACCTTCTTTGATAGGGCGCTTGTTGATGTTATGCTGATGTCATTGTCATTGTTGTTTTTGGTACCATTCGATCTGTTCGAGTGCGCGTATGCGTTCCTCTTCCACCGAGTCCAGGTCGATGATGCGTAGATCATTGTTCTGCCCATCATCGAGGAGCCCAGAAAGTGTGATCCTTAAAGATGTTACCTGCAGTTCCAAAGGTAAAACAGCTTCTGAACCGTAAACAAGACTGTATGGTGTCTTACCTGTCGAAGTTCGGTGCATAGTACGGTATGCCCACAATGCGTATGTCAATTGCTCATGCCACTTTCTTTTGCTCTGGGTAAGCATTTTCTTAAGTATTGTAATAACTGTCTTGTTTGTTGCTTCCGCTTGTCCATTGCTCTGAGGATAGTAAGGAGATGAGAACGAGTATTTGATCCCTAAATTTTTGCAAAAGGTTTTGGTTTCGGCACTGCTAAATTGTGGCCTGTTGTCAGTGATGATTGTCATGGGAATGCCAAAGCGGGTTACAATGTTTTCTAGAATGAAATTGCACACATGCTTGGATGTAGTTTTTCGAAGGGGAGCAGCTTCTACCCACTTCGTAAAGTATTCTGTGGCAGTTATAATGAAACTATGGCCCGCAGAAGATGAGGGGGTTATCTGACCAATGAGGTCCAACCCCCACTTTTGAAAGGGCCATGTGATTTGCGTTGTATGCAACTCATTCGGTGGGACATGTATCAGATTGCTATGTTTTTGACAAGTACTACATGTTTTGACTTTGGTGAGACAGTTGTATTCCATGTGTGGCCAATAATAGCCCAAGAGTTTGATCTTTGTGGTCATGGCTTTCAGTGCTATATGTCCTCCGCATAGTCCTTCATGTACCTGTTCAACAATAGTGTGGGCATCGGCACTACTAACACATGTTAGCAATATGCCTTCGTAGGATCGACGACACAGTGTGTCCCCTACCAGGGTATACTGCTTAGAACGTTTCCGCACTGCATCCCTCTGTGCATTTGTTAGATGTCGTGGTGCTTCGCCGCGTAGAAGGTATTCTTTTATGTCGTCGTACCATTCTATAGCGTGTGTTGAACTAACATATGCAATCGACAACGTGTCAAGGGTGTCGGTGATTGGTTTAGCACAACTGGTTATGGAGCTTGGCAACGTGTGGAACATGTCTGGAGATATGTTTAGTGCTAATGTGGCTAACGCATCTGCGATGGTGTTATCATTTCTGGAGACGTGTTGCACATCAATGTTTTCAAATTGCCTCATTAGGTGTTTTGCCAAGTCGCAGTATGGTTGTAAATGTTGGGCTTTGCATGTATAGACATCTGTGACTTGGTTTATGACTAGTTGTGAGTCCCCTCTGACTACAAGCCATGTGATGTTTAAAGCCAAAGCTTCCGCGAGACCTCTAAGGAGACCTTCATACTCTGTTATGTTGTTGGTACACTGAAATTTGAAACGATAGGCGAAGGGTCGGATCTTCCCGGAGGGATGGGTGATGACAGCGGCTGCACTTACTCCTCGAGAGGTAGATGCCCCATCAAAGTTCAAAATAGCATCGTAGTCATCGGGCACTATGTCTATGATGCTTATATTTTCATCTGGGAAGTCTGGGTTTATAGTCGCTTGGTCGCACGTTGGTGATGTTGCCATTTGATTTACTATAGCTTGACCCTTAACTGATGATTGCGCTACGTAGTACAGGTCAAACTTGGCTATCATGGCCTTCCACCGGGCTATTCGACTTGTTTCGTAAATATTCCCTGTTATGGCTCTCAGTACATTGTCCTTGCAAATTATGTAAACCTGGTTACGGAAGAGGTAATGTCGCCATTTTCTTAAAGAAAAGACCAAAGCTAAACATGACTTCTCCACGTCGTTGTACCTTTTCTCATGGGCAACTAATGCGTGGCTCAGGTAATATACAGGAACTTCGGTTCCGTCATCGCATTTTTGGCAAAGCATAGATGTGATGGACGAATCTGAAGTAGCAAGGTAGATGTAGAATGGTTTATCGTTTTGGGGTGGATAAACCATGGGTAGCCGGGCAAGTGCCATTTTAATGTCATCAAATGCCTGTTGACACTACGGAGTCCATTCAAAATGTATGTTCTTGCATAACAGGTGGTTCATGGGTTTTAGTTTATCTGTCAGTTTTTCTATGAAGCGCCCAATGAACTGTAATCTACCTTGTAGACCTCGAAGTTCAGCAAAGTTGCCTGGTGGTTTCAAGTTTGTTATGGCTTTGACCTTATCGGGGTCTACTCGTATCCCTGCTTCTGATGCTATAAATCCAAGAATTTTGCCTGTTTTGACGCTGAAGACACATTTTTTTGGGTTAAGCCTCAGTTCATACTTTAGACAACGTTTTAATAGTAAATTGAGATCTTGTACATGTTGTTCCTCCGTTTTTGACTTAACCAAAATGTCATCCACGTAATCGTTAAGCGAGTGTAGTATGTAATCGCTAAAGATAAATGTCATCGCTCTTTGATACGTGGCCCCAGCGTTCTTGAGACCAAAGGGCATCATTGTGTAACAAAAGGTTCCCCATGGTGTCATAAAGGTTGTCCGAAGTTGATGTTCCGGGTTGATACGTATTTGATTGTATCCCGAGAAGCCGTCCATGAAGGATAATAGCGCGTGTCCAGCAGTTGAGTTAGCAAGTTGATCGATGCTGGGTAGTGTGCCACCTGAAATCGTTGGTCTCCAGCTGGAAGGGAAAACAGAGGCCGCAGGATCGTAGGACGCATACAGAAGACCCTGCCTTCGCCTGAGGGCGAGCTGGAATGCGACAAAGGTAGAGTACCTTACGGATCAGGCAAGGATTTCCCCGCGCGTACGCAAAATGCTAATATGCTGGGTTATGCGTAAACGATGTGCGGGCGTAAACAAGGCAATAGAACAGCGTAAAGCGTAAATGGATGCAAACGAAGCGTGAGCGTAAACAGGCGTAAACAGTTCGTGGGCCAAATTGACATAAAACTGTAAAAGAACTTATGCGGCAAATGTAAACAATGATATTGCAGAGTCAAAGTACAGTGCACCGGTCTAACGCAGTCGTGTGGGGAACACAAGGTAGACGAAAAGCCCCAGCGTATACAGGGATGACTCTGGTTCGTAGGGCAAGCAGAGCATAGAGAGTATCTATAGCGTACAAGGCTTCCAGCGTAAGAGGGTTTCAGCTCTGGTGCGCAGCGTAAATGTTCTCTGGTATGCTCTGGGATTTTGCCAACCGACCTCATGAAAGTGAAAAATGGGAGTTTTTATACAGGTTGTTACGCTAGACTTGGGTTGGGCGACACATGGCGCGTTGACCGGATGCACACAAGTTACAAATGTACAATATTAGAAGTGTTGGGCGTATACACTGGGCGTATACGCTATATCAGGTCGGCGTATAAGCTGGGTGTGCTGAGCGTGTGAACTTGGGTGAAGATGCTGTGCTGGCGTACACGGTGGGCATATACGCTGATGGATGCTGGCGTACACGCTGGGCGTATACGCTGAAGGGTGTCCACTTGCTTCAATCCTTGCTCTTTGGTGTTGTCTTCAAGCTGTCATTTGGAGATCTTGTCATCGAGCGTGTGCATCTGCAGTACCTAGGCGTGTACGCTGGGGAGTCCGGCGTATACGCTGTAGTGCTGGGCGTATACATTGTGGTTCCGGGCATATATGCTGTGAGGGCCAGGCGTATACGCTGGAGATGTGAACTTGGGCGTATACGTTGGCACAATGTACTTAGTAAAAACTAAGTGTTACGATTTCCAAGGTTGCTGCGTGTGTGAAATCTCATGCAGCTGGCGTTGTTCATAGGTCCCAGGAACCTGTTTGGTGTCGGACAAGTACTAAGCTCTGAATTTTGTGGTGTTTCATTGGCCCCTCTTTGTTGACTCTTGGAGGAATCGACCCGAGAAGAGTCGACAAAGAAGTGCAAAACACCACAAGCAACTTGATAAAGACGTTGCCCGCTGCCACTCGACGAGACGTCATCGCACCGTGTTTAGTAGTACAAGGGATCGAGAAAGGGGGATTTTGTATTTGGGAGGTCAGGGAGATTGCGGGGATTGATGATTGGTCCAGGGGATTAATCAGGGGAAAGGGGATGCTCTGATGTGTGGCATGCTGATCCTTGTCAATAGCCATTGTTTAGCAGACTCGGGGTTCAGACATGCGAGGTATGTCCTTTGGCGGAATAAGGCTCTTGGTTAGTTTTCAAGAGAACCTGTTGGCGGAGCCAAAGCCACGGGGTGATGTGTTACATGCTTTGGAGGAACAGGGCCCGTGTTTAATGTTTTGGGGGGGGGGGGGGACCTGTTGGCGGAGAGCCAGAGCCATGCAGTTATACGCTTCTTGACTGTTTTGGACATGAGTACTTGGTTTTGAGGCCACTGCCTTCTCACCTGGGACTTATATGGGAAGTGCCAGGAGTCTTTTTTTTTGTGCGGCATAAACTTTTGCTCTGCTTTTGTACTCATGCGCAGTTGCTGTGCTGCGTGTGCAGCTGCTTTACAGTGGTACAATGTTTTAGATGTACTGGGCATGTCAAGGGGATGCCAGGGTAAAATGTGTTGGCGAATGGATAAGGAATTTTGTCGATGAATGGGGATGTACTAATGAATGGTTTGATTTAGTCTGGCTAGGTATGCTGTGAACATTGTCTTACCTTGTTGCTTACGGCGAAGTGCATCTTTGTGCGAAACTTTTGGGTGTCATCCTGCAAACATAACGCCAAGGAGACAAGAGAAACCATGAGCGAATAGATGAGCTTAGACTTATATGGTGGCCAATGGCGCAGAAATGCTGAAGGAAGGCAGGCACTGTGGTTAGATGACAACAATACTGATAAGAGCGAGTGATGGTGAGCGATGCAGTGAAGCGGATGAATGAGCATGGCGGCGAAGTGATGTGCCAGATGTGAACTTGCCAGTTTATAGTCTTGGCAGACTGTCATGGGTTAGTTTCATGTCATAACCCGTTGGACATTGCCTGTTTAGCATCGTGACGGACGTTACATTGCCAGTTTCTAGTCTTAGCGGACTATGGAGAGGTAAGCTAGTTTATAGTCTTGGCGGACTTGATTGGTTAGGATGGTGGCAGTTTATTGTCATGCCGGACAGACGCTAGTTTATTGTCCTTGCGGACGCTATGATGTTAGTTTTAAGTCATAGCCCAGGACTATGCTGTGATATCAGTTTATAGTCGTAATTCTAGGACTTACACGTACCTGAGCTTGTATTCAGACGTAGAACGGTTTTAGGTATAAATGATTTGTAGGATTGGCAAACTCATTCCCTTCCATGTCGGCTAGCTTGAATGCACCATTATCGAATGCTTTGATGACCACGTAAGGCCCTTCCCAGTTGGTTGAGAACTTGTCCGGGTGTTCCCGAACAGCCTTGAGCATGAGGTTGCCTTCTTTGATGGGGCATTTGTTAATGTCATGCGGATGTCGCTGTCGTTGTTGCTTTTGGTACCATTCGATCTGATCGAGTGCACGTGTGCGTTCCTCTTCCGCCGAGTCGAGGTCAATGATGCGTAGATCATTGTTCTGCCCGTCGTCAAGGAGTCTGGATAGTGTGATCCTTAACGATGGTACCTGTAATTCCAAGGGTAAGACAGCTTCTGAACCGTAAACAAGGCTATATGGCATTTTACCTGTTGACGTTCGGTGTGTGGTGCGGTAGGCCCATAATGCATATGTTAATTGCTCGTGCCATTTCCTTTTGCTTTGGGTTAGCATTTTCTTAAGTATCGTTATGATCGTCTTATTGGTTGCTTCTGCTTGTCCATTGCTTTGAGGATAGTAAGGGGAGAAAAACGAATGCTTGATCCCCAGACGGTCGCAAAAGGTTTTTGTTTCGGCACTACTAAATTGCGGCCCGTTGTCAGTGATAATTGTCAAAAGGATGCCAAAGCGGGTTACAATGTTTTCTAGAATAAAGTTGCACAAGTATTTAGAAGTCATTTTTCGAAGGGGAGCTACTTCTACCCACTTCGTGAAGTATTCTGTCGTGGTTATGATGAAGCTATGCCCTGCGGAAGATGAGGGTGTTATCGGGCCAATAAGGTCCAATCCCCACTTCTGAAAAGGCCATGTTATTTGTGCTGTGTGCAGTTCGTTTGGTGGTATATGTATTAGGTTACTATGTTTTTGACAAATATTACATGTTTTGACTTTGGAGAGACAATCGTGTTCCATGTGTGGCCAATAGTAGCCTAAACGTCTTATTTTCGTGGCCATGGCTTTTGGTGCTATGTGTCCTCCACATAGTCCCTCATGTACTTGATCAACAATCGTTTGGGCATCAGCACTACTTACGCATATTAGCAATATACCTTCGTAGGATCGACGACACAATGTATCCCCTACCAAGGTGTACTGCCTAGAACGTTTTCGTACGGCGTCCTTTTGCGCATTTGTTAGATGTCGTGGGGCTTCGCCGCGTAGAAGGTACTCTTTTATGTCATCATACCATTCTATCGCGTGTGTTGTACTAACAGATGCGATCGGCAATGTGTCGGAGGTTATTGGTTCATCGCAGTTGATTACGGAGCTTGGCAAGGCATAGAACATGTCGGGCGATATATTTAACGCTAGTGTGGCTAACGCGTCTGCGATGGTGTTATCGTTTCGAGAGACGTGTTGCACATCAATGTTTTCGAATTGTTTCATTAAATGTTTCGCCAAGTCACAGTATGGTTGTAAATGTTGGGCTTTGCATGTGTAAATATCTGTAACTTGGTTTACGACCAGTTGTGAATCCCCTCTGACTACCAGGTGCATGATGTCCGAAGCCAGTGCTGCTGCGAGACCTCTAAGGAGACCTTCGTACTCTGCTATGTTGTTAGTACAGTGAAAATTGAAGCGATAGGCAAAGGGTCGGATCTCCCCGGAGGGATAAGTGATGACAGCGGCCGCACTTCCTCCTCGAGAGGTGGATGCTCCATCGAAGTTTAAAATAGCATCGTAGTCATCAGGCACTGTGTCCATTGTGTTTATACTTTCATCCGAGAATTCAGGCTCTATGGTTGCTTGGTCATGCGTTGGTGATGCGGCCATTTGATTCGCTATGGCTTGACCTTTGACTGATGATTGTGCTACGTAGTACAGGTCAAACTCAGCTATCATGGCTTTCCATCGGGCTATTCGACTCGTTTCGTAAATGTTTCCTATTATAGCTCTCAGTACATTGTCCTTACAGATTATGTAAACTTGATTACGGAAGAGGTAATGTCACCATTTTCTTAGAGAAAAGACCAAAGCTAAGCATGACCTCTCCACGTCGTTGTACTTCTTTTCATGGACAACTAAGGCATGACTCAAGTAATATACAGGGACTTCAGTTTCGTCATCTCGTTTTTGGCAGAGCATAGACGCGATGGACGATTCTGCAGTGGCAAGGTAGATGTAAAACGGTTTGTTGTTTTGGGGCGGGTAGACCGTAGGCAGTCGAGCAAGTACTATTTTGATGTTTTTGAACGCTTCCTGGCACTGCGGAGTCCATTTGAAATGGACATTTTTACGTAACAGGTGGTTCATAGTTTTTAATTTGTCTGTCAGTTTTTCTACGAAGCGCCTGATGAACTGTAATCTACCTTGTAGACCGCGAAGCTCAGTAAGGTTACTCGGGGGTTTTAGGTTTGTTATGGCTTTCACCTTATTGGGGTCTACTCGTATCCCTGATTCAGAGGCTATAAATCCGAGCATCTTGCCTGTTTTGACGCCAAAGACATATTTTTTTGGGTTAAGTCTCAGTTCATATTTCAAACAACGCTTTAGGACTAAATCGAGGTCTTGTATATGTTGTTTGGTTATTTTTGACTTAACCACGATGTCATCCACATAATCGTTGAGTGACCGTAACGTATAATCACTAAAGATAAATGTCATGGCTCTTTGATATGTAGCCCCTACGTTTTTGAGACCAAAGGGCATCATGGTGTAACAAAAGGTTCCCCATGGAGTCATAAAGGTTGTTTGAAGTTGGTGTTCTGTGTTGATACGTATTTGGTTGTATCCCAAAAAACCATCCATAAAAGACAGCAAGGCATGTCCGACAGTCGAGTCAACGAGTTGATCGATCCTGGGCAGGGGAAAATCGTCTTTTATGGTTGCTACATTTAAATCTCGGAAGTCAATGCATAAGCGAATGCTTCCGTTTTTCTTCGGGACGATGACCATGTTTGACACCCACTCGGCGTAATCAACAGCCCGAATGAAACTAGCTTGGTAAAGCTTGGTGATCTCATTGTGAACTGCCAATGCCACCTCAGTTCTAACCTTTTGCGCTTTTTGTTTTACCGGTCTTAGTTTTGGGTCAAGGATAATGTTGTGTTGAACAATTCTAGGATCTAGCCCTGGCATGTCCATATAGGACCAAGCGAACGCTTTCATGTTTTCCCTAAGCACATGTTGAACGTCTTGGGCCAAGTGTGGTTGTAGCAGCATGCTTAATTTTAAGATTTTGACTTCCCCATCAGGCATGGTAATGGGGGTTTCAGCCAATGGTTCTTCGGTGATGTTTTCAGCTTCTATGTCAAGAAATTTTGTCATGCCTTGGTAATTGTCTATTGTTTGCTGCGTTGAGGCTATGATCGCATCATCCATCAGTGGACTTAAATTGATGAAGTTTATGTCAATGTCCCGTATAATGATGCTGTGTGGTCCGTCAATGGTTAACGGTGCGGTTAACTGCGGGCAGTCCATTGAGCTTGCTCTTCCCAATAAACCGAGAGTTGCATAAGCAAAGGGGTGTAGTTCTATTTTTCTGGTGCTTTTAAACTGTGTGTACGTGTATAATGGTGGATTATCATCACACCTGAACGCATGGCAGTTTAAGGCCGTACCGGGCCATGATTGGCAGTTTAAGGTCGTACCGGGCCGTCATTGGGTGAGGAAATGGCAGTTTAAGGCCGTATCGGGCTGTCATTGGGAGAGGAAATGGTAGTTTAAGGCCGTACCGGGTCGTCATTGGGTGTTAGTGTAAACGTGTAAAATGGGGTCCATGGAGGAACCAGGACGTAATAATCTCTGTTTTTAGTTAATTTTCATCATTTTTGGGGAAATTTTGGCAAATAGTAGGCAAAAAAGGTAAAAAGGTAAAAAAAACGGAGCACCAGCAGCGTAAGCGGCGGTGGCGTCAGCGTCAGCGTCATCGGGCGCTATATAAAGGGAAGTGGGGGTCCATTTGTTTTATTGGAAAGTGACAGCATGAGCGACAGCGTAAACCTGCTAAGGCGTAAGCGTAAACCACGATATCTAGCGTAAGCGTAAACCTCAACGTAGACGCCTAAGATTGATCCCCAGCGTAGACGCGGAGATCCTAGCGTAGACGCCGAAGTTTAAACTTCTCAGCGCCAGCGCAGACAATTGCTCAGCGTAAACTTAGATCGTCAGCGTAGACACTTCGAGATGGGCAAGGGAAAGGAAGTGGAGGGCTAGGGGCGGAAGGGTCTCGATCTAACCTTCGCCAAAGAGATGGAGGCCATGTTGCAGGGTCTGCCCAGGCCAAAGATTCCATCATGGCCTATGACGTCCCACAGGTAGGCTCTGATTCCTACCTCTGTTGTTTCTGTGGTATTTTCTGTTTGTAGCGTAGACAGTCTCGGCGTATACACCGAGCGTAGAAGGGTTTTCAGCATAAGGGTTTTCGGCATATACGCCAGCGTAACTGCAGCGTAGACGGTGTTTAGTCCTTCTAGCGTAAACATTTTTTTTTGCATTGTGTTAGCGTAAAAGTTTGTTAGCGTGTTTGTCATCGGCGTAAGTTTTGTTTCTTGCGACGGCGTATACGCTGAGGGTTTGTTCGGCGTATACGCTGTACGCGTACAGTTGTCTTTTCGGCGTACCACTTTATCTTTCTGGTGTAAATTGTTTATGCTGAACGTGAACTTGGGCGTATATGCCGAGGGTTTGCTCAGCGTGTACGCTGCGCGTGAAGGGGTTGGGGCGTCAGCGTAAAACAGATCGCCGTTAGCGTAAACGCTGAGCTGGCTAGCGTGTACGCTGAGTTAAATTTCGTTCTTTGCGCTAAGTATTAGTCGGCATATACGTTCTGCAGATAGCGTATACGCTGGATTGAATGTATTTTTTTGCTCTAAGTGTAGGTCGTCGTATACGCTTTGTATATATCGGCGTACACTGTATGCGGCGTATACGCTGAGCGCGAATCACGGGCATAAATCGTGGGCGTATACGCTGTGTACAGCGTATACGTTGGGCGTAAGTTATGTTTTTCGCGCTGTAGAGTTGGCGTATATGCTCTGTGTACAGCGTATACACTGGGCGTAAACAGTTAGTTGAATTTTTGATTTTTTGCCGATTTATGATACGAACTTTCGTTTTGTGGCATTGTGAGTGGTTGCAGGGACAGCAAATGCTTCCTTATCGTGGTTGAACTCGTTGGGGTGCTAACATGGGCTGGCCCCGTGGAGGAAGGCGATCTTCCCCCGGCTTTATTTGTGGATGACAAGGGGGTCTGGCTCAGGGAAGGTGCTGGCGAATTTCTGGCTTTCTTGTTAACCAATTTCGAGGTGGCTATGTGGTCGCATTTTGACAAAGTGACTGCGCGAAGTGTGGTTGATGCAATACTGCAGGGGGTTGCAAAGGGCGTAATGGTCTTTATGGGAGACATTGACGAGGGGCTGTTTGTGGTTGAGGATGGCACTACCCACGGGCCCAAGTCAAACCGCCCGTTAACGCGTGTGTGGGCATTGCTGCCACCGGGGTTGGATTATGTCAACAATACATTGTTTATAGCTGCCCGTGCACATACCTTGTTCCAGAATCCTTCTGGCACGGTATACCGAATAGCCAGGTGGAACCATTTACATCTATTGCTTTGTCTAGTTTCATTTGATGTTGGTTTCTTGTTTTAATGCACATTTGTTTGCAGACCGAAGACCAACCCAAACGGGACCCTCATTGAGGATGAAGGGATAGCCCTCATTCGCACCGCTCTGGAGGCCTTTATGACGGCCCCCACTCTTCATGGGGCCGTTCTGGCTCAGACGTAGGGTTCGATGGTCCGCTTCCATAATCAGTTTTCCTGGGCCTTTGCGATGTGCAAGGCTCGTGGGTGGCTTCACGAAGATTGGACAGATCAGGGGCCAGTCTTTCCACATAACTTTGGCAGCACTTCCAAATCTGCCACTAACGGTGGGTGATAACATTTCTTAGATGCGTTAGTGGGTTTGTTCAACTATTTGGGACTATGCCGATATAACCGTTTTAACTTGTTTAACAATTGATGCACCTTCTGGTGGGGATCCCATGACGACAGGGCGAATTGAGGCCATGTTGTCAATGAAGTTCAGGGGGGTGGAGAAGGCGTAGAAGTGGCTGCGTAAGCAAGCTCCACCATCTCTCACTCGTTGCCTAGACGGTGCCGGCCTCCTGGAGCTTTTTATAATGCCTAGCCCTAATGTCTCAATCGGGGAGATGATTGGGATCGTGGACTCTTTTAATGAGTCTGTTTCTCAGTACAGCACCCGGATTAAGGGTGTTAAGGTGGTGTTTCATCTGTCGCTTGTGTTTTTTTCTAACTTGTTTGGCATGCTGGTAGATGGCCTACCTGTAGTATTGGACAGGTCTCATAAAGAGCTCCAAACGATCCGCGAGCTGGAATCTTGGCTTGGCGTGAGGAAAAACACCAAGGGATTCCTGATGCAGGGGAAAGCAAAGGTTGTTGAGGTGAATGAATTATATCCCTTGTTTCGGGTGCGGGTGTTTCCCAAAACCCTTTCTCAGGTGTGGAGTTTTGGGGTTGAGGCGGTGTGCATCATACGAAGTATCTTAGAAACTGGCATGCGGTATAACTGGGCTCAATTTTTGTTGGCGGGCCTGCATAAGGAGATAGTGCGGTTGCGCTCGAATATTGAAGCACAATCACACTTCTTCTTTACCTTCTTCGCCGGTTATCTCTGCCGTTTTGCTGAGTTTCTTGTGGTGCGCGCGAACAACAAGTTTGTCCTACGGGATCGGGGTCAACTATCCCGCCCATGGGTCAAACATCTGTTTGCGACAACGAGATCGCAGGATGCCCCAGAAGGTATCGATGAGTCCGTGTCTGTTACTACAGGGGGATCATCTGGCGGTTCCATCCACACATGGGATAGTCTGGGGGTGGAGCCAGATGATGTACCTTTAACCGCCAGACGGGCAGAGCGGGTTATTAAGGAGACCATTGGGAAAGCCAAGTCGAAATTGAAAAGACTTGAACGCGCCACGGAGGAAGTTGCTGATATAAACCAGCCACGCGTGAAGCGGATACGCTTCAAGATACCTGGTAAGCGAAGCTCATCTGCTTGTTATTGCATTGTTTTCGTTCATTTATAACCCCTGCTTCAATTGCTTACGTGTCGTTGTTGTTTTCGATTTGATGAAGTGAGGAAACAGGCCTTAGAGACCATCAGAGAGGAGGAGGATACGCGTACCGAGAAAAACAATGAGGAGGAAAGCCCAGAGAAGAGCCAAGGCGGGGGAACGAAGCTATTAACAGAGAGGACTACTGACACTGAACCTTTAGACGACCCAGACGCTATCAACCAAATGTTCAGTAGCTTCCTCAAGGGTGACTTGGATTTGGGCGATCCCCCAGAAGGTGACAAAGATCAAGGTATGTCTTCACTTCTAGTTGGTTTTTATTATTATTTTGAATTAATTATGGCTCCTATGTTTTTTATTTATTTTCGTGTTTTTGGATTAGATGAAGGCAGCGGTACCAGGATGGTACGGTTGGACGTTCCCATGAAGACGGTTCCCCCTGAGAGGACCACTTAGGTTAGTTCTTCTCGTACCCATCAGCCACTTATTTGGTCAGAGATGCCAAATAAGATGGATTTTGTGGATGGAATCGTGGAAGAGGTCGTTGAACATCTCCAAGAAGTCCACCCTGACATAGGTATGAATTGTTTAAAGATTAGGAGCTTCATGCCTTATGTGTAGCATTTTAAAGCTCGTGTTTTCTGCTTGGGTAGGCGCTAAACTAAGATGGGATCCCTTTAAGGGCATCAGTATAGAAAGCCTAACTACACTCTCCCCAGAAGTGGAACAGGTGCCAAGGCCTATTTACGAAGGAGTTGCAGAAAGCATTGCGCATAATGCCAAGTCGTTGTGGACTTGTAGGCGTTCTGTTGAACAGTTGTGGCTACAAGTACAGGCAAAGGAAAAGGAAGTCTCCGCCGTAACAGAGGAGCGTGACAATTTAAAGGCTTGATACGAGTTCGCCACTGCTAGACTAAATGGAGATCGTTCTTGGCGAACATCGGAGATTACGTACTCCAGGTATTGGAACCTTCTGAACCGTCATGCATCACTGACTCGGAGAATGGCAGAATGCAAGGCTCAAATTGATCTCCTGAACCTTAAGTGTCAAGATTGGAAGGCTTTCACTTCCAAGGTTCGCAAATGGGGTCAGGACGAGAAAAACCATAAACATCAGTACAAGAAGTCGCTGAAAGAGGTGTCCATTGAAAAGCGGCAGCTAGAGATGTTTGTGGAGGGTTTGGGTTTGCATTCTGCCTTCGATACCTTTGCCCAAAACACAATTGTGGAAATGGAGTCGGCTACAAGGGTCATCACAACTGCTTCTGGGGAGGTGTCGGTAGGTGAATTTCCTCTGAAACGTCCTACCTGGTCAGCGGTTGACAAAGGCAAGGCTTTAGCAGACATTGACTTAGGCCTGGACGGAACAGATTGGGCCAGCGTTCCAGAGGAGGAAATCCTTCATCGGCTGGAGTTTGGCTTAGGGGGATCCCCTATGGTAAGCGTTTTGTCTTTATGAAGTTAATTTATTGGATAATGTTCAAAATGTTTAACATTTGCTTATTTTTGTGTTGGTTGTTTGTTTTTGGTGTTTTCAGCATGAGGGTGGCGATGATACTCACGAGGCTGGCCCCAGTGGGGGAGGGGCCCCTGACACTGGTGGCTCTAAGGGAGATGATCCTCCTGTCGTGGACACTTAGTGCTTTTGTAGTTTTTTTTTTGTTTTTTGGATTTTTGCTGATTCCAATTGATAAAGGCATTGTAACTGGAAAATATTGAGAAAGACAGGCACCATTTGTACAACATTGCATGAATAAATATTTTTTGTTGATTTTAAATTATTTGCACACACGACACGACATTAAAATGTTTTTGGGTTTGCTTTCTGTTTTAAAGGTGACGCACTGAAGATAAATGATATGTAAAAAGGGAAACAAGGTATGCATAGTTTAAGGCCATTTCGGGCCCCATTGTAAACGAGTAATATTTTAGGAAAAGTGGATGTTTCGTAGTGGACCGACCATTTCTGATCGTGGCTGGTTTTATGTCATTGTGGACATGATAGTTTAATGTCTTTCCGGACAAGAAGTGCTGTTTAATTTTGTTCCCCCTCTTTTCTTTTGTCTATTATGATTTTTGGCGTTTTTGGGTTTTATCGTAGTTTAGTGTCATTTCGAACATGTTATAGTTTAACGTCATTTTGGACTAAGGGTGTTTATTTTAGTTGTTTTTTGATCTTCTTTATTTTCATGTCAGGGGGTGTATTAACTGGTACGATTTTGTATTCTGCGTCTCCTTCGCCGATTACGTTGAATGGCAGTTCGGTCCAGGAGACGTTCGATTGAATGTTTTCGGCATCGGTATTTTCAGGTACTTTGGTGTCCGTCGTTGTTTCAATGTTGGTTTCTTCATGAGGCGATGTGTGTGGAATGTCGGATGCAGGTGTTTCGGTTTCGGGAGATTTTTATTCTGTGTTAAAGGGCTTACTGTTACCGGTGGTTGGGGGTTCTTGTCGTTTCGGTTAGGCCTTTCGAGCTCGACTTCTGATCCTTAGTCTATGTCTGTGTTTGATGAGATGATAGGAGTGACCGCTTCCCCATGTATGATGGCTTCTCCACCCTCATAGGGTAGGTGAATCTCTTGATGTATGGGGGAGGAAACAGCTCTCAATTGGGCCAACCAGGGTCTTCCAAATATGAGGTTGAATCCTGGCATCTCGTCAACAACTAGGAAGTCGGCGGAAGTGGGGAACTGGTCTCCCGCTATGAAGTTTAAGGTTATCGTGCCTTTGACCAATACACGTGACCCGCTGAACGACCTTAAACATGTCGTTGTCGTAGGTTTAATCAAGTCAGTAAGTCCGAGTTGTTCAATGATGTGATATGGTACAACGTTGGTTGCTGCCCCATCGTCTACGTGGACTCTATGTATTTTGAATTGATTTACGTGTATGGTTATGAACATGGGGATTGTTGTTGTTTTTCCTGTCTTCTTGTCCACTCTAATGTTATCATCGTGGAAGCTCAAGGGTTTAGGGATGGCACCGTGAGATGGATACATTACGGCATGAATGGCCGGTTCGCTTGGAGGCAAGTCCTCACTAACCGGGATGGACGTTAGCATGCGTACGAGAGCTTCCCGATGAGTTTGGGATGTTAAGACTAAGTCATACAAGCTCAAAGAAGTGTTCTTCTATTTCAGCGCTTGGGTGACTTGTGTTAAGGCCGTCACAAAGTCTTTACTGTCAGGGATGTTTTTACAGGCAATGACTCGGTCCATTGGGCCCAACAGTTTTATTTCTCGCTTTGTCGCTTTGTCATCTTTGTTTGGAACTGCCAATTCGAGTGGTTCTTGGGTCTTAGATGGTTCACCGCTACTGCCTGTGTTTGGTTGGTTGTTAGATGATGACATGAGTATGGAGCTAAGTGGAGTAGGCTTGGGTGGCCCCAGAGCCAACCGTTGGCGCTCTTTCTCCAATCGTTCACGCGTAAGCCTATCAGCTAGGCGTTCTCGCGTGTGGCGTGGGGGTGGAGCTGGTTGCGGAGCCTCAGGTTGTCTTGGGATGCGCACCGTATATGGGGACGGGCAGGGTTGCGTTTGGTCGGTGGGAAGTGTTTGAGTCGAAGGCTGGCCAGGGACCTTAATGATGTAAGGATGAGGTTTGCCTTGTGCCTGTGAGGTGGAGGTTTGATAATTGTTAGGACTTTTGGGTGTCCTAACGATGTACGGGGTTGGTTTTGGTGGAGGTTGGGCCTCCACTGTTGCAACAACCGGTGGCACTCGAACTACGAAGGGAGCAGGCCGAGTGTGAGGGATTAGTGGCTTTAAGGGTGTAGGTACGGTTGAAGGTATATGGACAACATAGGGCTACTGGGGGACGCGTGGTGATTGGGGTGTGGGTGTGGTCACGGCGGGAGGAATCCGCACTACGAATGGCCTATGAGACATTTCGTGTGTGTTTTGAGGGTAGATGGTGTTAATGTTACTTGCCTCAGAATCATCATCGAAGTAGATCACGGTAATCATGTATGGGGCTTCTTGGGTGTTCAGGGGATCCTTGTACACCCCCATAGCCTGATTCTGCAGCTGGACTGGGTTAGCCTCATCGAAAGTGATTTTGCTGTCATCGATCATCCGCTGGATATCCTGCTTTAGGGTGAAGTAGTAATATGTTCCGTGCCTGTTGCGTTGATGGTAGTCGCAGAAGTGATCCATCCTAAAGCCTTTGGGTACGGGTGGCTCATCCGGGGTTGCTAAGCTTGGGTTCTGTATGAGTTGGCAGAACCGTTCATGTCTTTGGATAGCCGCAGGGGATAACTGCTTGTGTGTCATCAGCCCAGCTTTCAAGAGCTGAGATGGTTTCATCGGCAGAGGTGTGTATTGAGAGGGTTCTTTCCTTTGGAAATTGCGTGTACGATTTGTTGGGTTCTGTGATGATGATGACTCCGGGGCTATTGTGGGAGCGGGTTTATAGTAGTTAGTAGGGGTTGCGGGTGGTTTTTGTTGGGGTGTGATGTTGGTTTGTTGGGTTCCTGCTATCGCTGCTATCATTGTCTTGGCTTTCTTTTTATCCTTTTTAGTGTGTTGGTTTCTGAAGGCCAAGTATGCCGGGTCGTGGTTGTTTTGAGTCGCTTCCTCTATGTTTTTTGCACAAATGCCTGATTAAGATCCCGCACGTTAAGGTAATATAATTTGGACTTGAAGAAATCGTTGACAGTCCCCTTCAGAATTGTGAGTAGATAAGTTGGAGAGATTGGCTCGTGTAGCTCGTTGAGAGCCGTGCTCCATCTCTGAATAAACTTTTGTACAGGTTCAAGCGGTGCTTGCTTGACCTGCATGAGGCTGTCCAGTGTGGCCTCAGGTTTCAAGTTGTACTTGAACCGGGTCACAAACTGGCGTAAAAGATCATCCAAGGAAAAGATAGAATTCCTGGGCAGGGCCCGGTACCAGTCAAGCACTCTCCCTGCAAGGGACATGGGGAACACTCGGAGGATGGAATGAGGCAATGCCTGGAGTGCACATTCCAATCAAAATGTTATGAGGTGGGCGTTGGGGTCCGTTTCCCTGTTATATTTAGTCAACGTCGGTAAGGGGACGCCTTTGGGCAAAGCCAAAGGTGGGACAGAGGAGCTGATGGGGTCGTCGTTATAGAAATCCACTACCTTTAGCTCCCCTTCGACGGCTGTTTTGAGGCATTTTACCTCGTCTATCAATTCCTGCATTAGTTTTTTAGTGTCTGCCTAATCTTGGGTGCTCGGTGAAGCTACAGGCTGGGGGTGTGGGGCTGTATATAAGTTAGACTATTGGGTTGTGGGTTGAAAGGCCGAAAGCTGAGCGATCGGCTGTTGTGCTTGTGGGAAGTTAGTGATGGGCGGTACTACAAATGGCATGTTGTAAGGGAAATGTTGCTACTGCTGCGGATGGGGTTGTACCTGTGGCACGTGATAGGGAAAACGCTGTGATTGCTGTGGTGGCGGCTGTACTAGGGGAACGTTGGCTGGTTGAACCATACGTGGTGGTAGGTTATAATTAGGAGGTTGATGTTGCTGCAATTGAGCGCTCATCGTTACCCGTGGTATAACTACATTTTGTGGAGGGACTCCTTGTTGGGTTATGGCGGTAGAAGGGGCTGTATGCGTTTGAATGTGCGGGATGTAGTGGGCAGATGTGGGGGCCGGTATGACGTGTGGCATCCCTATCACTTGGGGTGGGAGTGTTACTCCTACGCTATCGTGAGGGGGTGATGCTTGTGATTATGGGCTGACTGCTGCCTCGGGAATGATGGCGAGGGGGAGGGTGCTAAATCGGGGATCAGATGGAGGTGGCACGTGGGCAAATGAGGATGTTGTGATGGAGGCATTTGCGTGTGAGTTGTTTTGAGGGGTTGGAGGGGCATGATCTCCCCTGCGTCTGGATGAAAAATGGGATTAGCGTGCGCTTGCAGACTGAGAGTGTAGTAGGAGTCCTTATGTTCGGACTGGGCAGCGAAGTCATCCTCTTTCTCTAGTCGGGTCTCGAGCGCATGCTGACCTAGCGTGTGGTTCCTTTGCAGGAGGAGCTGTGTGATGAGTTCTAAGTACTGCTCTGGAACCGGATTAGGTCATATGGGGAAGGGGTGAACTCATATCCTCCCCTGTAAAAGATTTCGAATTGCCTCTTGACTTCCATTTCGGCTCGGTCAACAGCCAGGCCAGCTTGTAACTTAATACATATGAAATTATACTGATCCTGGGTGATAATGTTGGAGGATGGATCTCTCCCCTGCAACCTTAGGGACTGACGGGGTTCTGCTGTGGGTTGTACTCCCGGGTGTTGCATGATGGGCTGTTGAACAACCATGGTGTCTATGATGTTGGTGGCTTGAGTGGTGGCATCCGTAGTATTGTTTGCGGGGTTCATGATGATATGTCACGGAGGTGAATCTGTCTGAAGATGCGAAGTTAGTGTCGTGTAGTATGCAGCGTATACGCTTCAATGGACGACGTATATAGTGTATATGGTCAGCGTAGGCGTTGAGCGTAAACGAGTCTACGGCGTAAGTGGCTTAGCATATACACCAGACAGTGTACAGCGTAGAGGTACAGCGTAAAAAAGGGTGCAGCGTAAGACAAGGCTCAGCGTAAAAGTGAGGAGCGTAAAACAAGCTCGGCGTAAAACAGGTCACAACGTAAACCAGTTGCAGCGTGAAAACAGGGGAGCATAAAAACCAAGGGAGTGTAAACTGGACTCAGCGTAAATAAGGTTCAGCGTAAACAAGGCTCAACGTAAACAATGATGGCGTAAACGATGCACAACATAAAAGCAAAGCTCAGCGTAAACAAGGTAGCGTATGGTTTTTAGAGGGAATTTTTACGAGGGGGCGTAAATACTGAACAGCGCAGACGCTGGACAGTTACAGACTCGGGTTTTAGGTTGGGCGGCGTAACCACTGAAGGGTTTTAGCAGGGAGCGGCGTGCAGTTAGCGGCGTAGACTCTTAACAGCGTAAATGCTGGGAAATTCGCAGACAAGATCTTAGGGGGCCCTCCTTCTAGCGCCAATTTCTGTGCCGCCTGAAATCGTTGGTCTCCGGTTGGAAGGGAAAACAGAGGCTGCGGGATCGCAGGACGCGTACAGAAGACCCTGCCTTCGCCTGAGGGTGAGTTGGAATGCGACAAAGGTAGAGTACCTTGGGTGGTTCGCACTCGGATCAGGCAAGGATTTCCCCGCGCGTACGCAAAATGCTAATACGCTGGGTTATGCGTAAACGATGTGTGGGCGTAAACAAGGCAACAAAATAGCGTAAAGCGTAAATGGATGCAAACGAAGCATGAGCGTAAACAGGCGTAAACAGTTTGTGGGCCAAATTGACATAAAATTGTAAAAGAACTTATGCGGCAAATGTAAACAATGATATTGCAGAGTCAAAGTACAGTGCACCGGTCTAACGCAGTCGTGTGGGGAACACAAGGCGGACGAAAAGCCCTGGCGTATACAGGGATGACTCTGGTTCGTAGGGCTGGTGGAGTGTAGAGAGTATCTACAGCGTACAAGGCTTCCAGCGTAAGAGGGTTTCAGCTCTAGTGCGTAGCATAAATGTTCTCTGGTATGCTCCGGGATTTTGCCAACCGACCTCATGAAAGTGAAAAATGGGAGTTTTTATACAGGTTGTTACGCTAGACTCGGGTTGGGCGACACGTGGCGCGTTGACCGGATGCACACAAGTTACAAATGTACAATATTATAAGTGTTGGGCGTATACACTGGGTGTATACGCTATATCAGGTCGGTGTATACGCTGGGTGTGCTGAGCATGTGAACTTGGGTGAAGATGCTGTGCTGGCGTACACGGTGGGCGTATACGCTGATGGATGCTGGCGTACATGCTGGGTGTATACGCTGAAGGGTGTCCACTTGCTTCAATCCTTGCTCTTTGGTGTTGTCTTCAAGCTGTCATTTGGAGATCTTGTCGTCGAGCGTGTGCATCTGCAGTACTTCGGCGTGTACGCTGTAGTGCTGGGCGTATACATTGTGGTGTCGGGCATATACACTGTGAGGACTAGGCGTATACGCTCGAGATGTGAACTTGGGCGTATACGCTGGCACAATGTACTTAGTAAAAACTAAGTGTTGCGATTCCCAAGGTTGTCGCGTGTGAAATCTCATGCAGCCGGCGTCGTTCGTAGGTCCCAGGGACCTGTTTGGTGTCAGACAAGTACTAAGCTCCGAATTTTGTGGTGTTTCAGGTAGAGGAAAGTCATCCTTTATGGTTACAACATTTAAATCCCGGAAGTCAATACACAAACTAATGCTTCCGTTCTTCTTCGGAACAATGACCATGTTAGACACCCACTCGGCGTAATCGACAGCTCAAATGAACCCAGCTTGATAAAGCTTGGTGATCTCATTGTGAACTGCTAATGCTACCTCGGGCTTAACCTTTCGTGCTTTTTGTTTTACTGGTCTCAAATTTGGATCAAGGATGATATTGTGTTGGACAATTCGGGGATCTAGCTCGGGCATGTCTGTGTAGGACCAAGCGAATGCTTTCATATTTTCCCTAAGCACGTTCTCAGTGTTTTTGGCTAATGGCGGTTGTAATAAGGTGCTTAACTTTAAAATTTTAGTTTCTTCATCAGGCATGACGATGGGAGTTTCAGACAACGAGTCTTCAGTGATATTCTTGGCCTCTATGTCATGGAATTTTGTCATGCCTTTGTAATTGTCTGTTATTTGCTGTGTTGAGGCTATGACTGCGTTGTCCGTTGGTGAACTCAAGTTGATGAGATTTATGTTAATGTCTCTTGTAATCTTGCCGTATGGCCCATCAATGATTAACGATGCGGTTAAATGCTGGAAGTCCATTGAGCTTTCTCCCGCCAATAAACAGAGAGCTGAATAAGCAAAGGGGTATCGTTCTGTGTCTTTTGGTGCTTTTAAACTATGTGTACATGCATAATGGTGGATTACCGTCACACTGGGACGCATGGCAGTTTAAGGCCATACCGAGCCATAACTGGATTAGGAAATGGCAGTTTACAGCTATACCAGGCCGTAAGTGGCATTTTAAGGCCTTACCGGGTCGTAACTTGGATGGGGAAATGGCAGTTTAAGGCCGTACCAGGCCAGTATGGCTGTTTAAACTAGAACGTTCAAAGTAAACGTGTAAAATGGGGTCCACGGAGGAACCAAGATGTAGCAATATCTATTTTTAATAATTTTTATTATTTTTATCATATATTTTTTTTATTATTTTTTATTATTTTTGGGCGAGAAATAAGGAAAAAGGCAAAAAAAAAGGCAAAAAGGAGCAACGGTGGATTAAACGGCGATGTCAGCGGAGTGCTATATAAAAGGGGGGGGGGGTCCATTTGCTTCTTACTTTGAAAGCGACAGAGCGTAAGCGACAACGTAAACTGTTAAAGCGTAAGCGTAAACTACAGTGCCTTAGCGTAAGTGTAAATTTCCTCGTGAGCCAACGTAGACGTGTAGCATTAAACCCCAGTGTAGACGCAGAGTGTAAACTTCCAGGCGTCAGCGTAGACACTTCTTCTCTTTAGCATAAACTTGTATCATCAGCGTAAACAGGCTGAGATGCGCAAGGGCAAGGAAGTGGAGGGCCAGGGGAGGAAGGGTCCCAACTTGACCTTCGCGGAGGAGACGGAAGCTATGCTACAGGGCCTGCCCAGGCCAAGGATCCCATCCTGGCCCGTGACGTCCCACAGGTAGGCTCTGATCTCTGCCTCTAATTATTTCTGTGCTTTTTCTTTTATAGCGTAGACAGTCTCGGCGTATACGCTGAGCGTAGGGATTTTTAGGCATATGGGGTTTTGCGGCGTATACGCCGATTGTCACTTTATAGCGTAAAGTTTTGTCAGCATAAACATTTTCTCTGTACTAGCATATCAGCGTAAGCGACAGCGTCATGAGTTTTTTGTGCACAAAGTCTTATCAGCGTGATTTGCTTATTTTATCAGCGTAAATTCTATTTACTGTGACGATGTATACGCTGAGGGTTTATTCGGCGTATACGTTGTTAGTCTGCAGTTGTCTTTTAGCATAAACTTGTTTTTCATCTTTCTGGCGTAAACGTTTCGTTCAGCGCCGGCGTAGACTGTTTACGCTGGAAGGGCACTTGGGCGTATATGCCAAGGATTTCTTGGGCATATACGCTAAGCGTTCAAAGTTCGGGCGACAGCGTGAAACAGTTTATTGTCAGCGTATATGCTGAGTTAGGCAGCGTATACACTCAGTGTACAGCGTATACGCTGAGTTTAAACTGCGTTTTTATGTTAAGTGTAAACAGTTTTACCAGCGTATATGCTAGTTTATGCGGCGTATATGCTGAGTGTAAAAAGTTAGTGAATCTTTAGATTTCAATAGTCAATCCATGACGTAAAATTTCGCTTTTCGGGCTAATCTGTCGTGGCATCGTGATTGTTTGCAGGGACAGCAAGCGCTTCCTCATCGTTGTCGAACTTGTTGGGGTATTAACATGGGTTGGCCCTGTTGACGATGGCGAGGTTCCCCCGGATCTGACCGTGGAGAACAACGGGGTTTGGTTCAGCGGAGGCACATGTGGGTTTCTGTCCTTCCTGTTGGACAATTTCGAGGTGGCTATCTGGTCAAACTTTGACGAGGTGACTGCAAAGAGCGTGCTTGAGGAGATGTTGCCGGGGGCTGCAAAGGGTGTCATGGTTTTCATACAGGACATTGACGAGGGGCCTCTTGTTAATGAGGATGGTACTACCCGCGGGCCCCGGTCTACACGTCCATTAACGTGCGTGTGGGCACTATTGCCGCGAGGGTTAGACTACCTCAACAATACGTTGTTCGTAGCTGCCCGTGCACATACATTATTCCAGAACCCTCCTGGCATGGTGTATCGAGTGGTCAGGTAGGAATATTTAAGTTTACTATTTCCTTTCGCTCTTTAGCGTTTGTTTCTTGTTTTGATCCATATTTGCTTACAGGCCGAAGACCAACCCAGATGGGACACTCATTGAAGATGAAGGATTAGCCCTTGCTCGCACCGCTCTGGAAGCATTCATGATGGGCCCCACCCTTCGTGGGACCGTACTGGGTCAAACGAAGGGTTCGATGGTCCATTTTCATAAGCAGTTCTCTAGAGCATTTGCGATGTGCAAGGCTCGTGGGTGGCTTCATGAAGATTGGACTGACAACAGGCTAGTCTTCCCTCGTGACCTTGGCAGCACATCTAGATCCACCACCCACGGTAAATGATAACATTTTCTAGATATGTTAACAGGTTTATCCAATTTCTTTGATTTACGCTGATACGACCCTTGTAAATTGCTTTTACAGTCGATGTACCTTCTGGTGAGGATTCGGTGACCACTGGACGAACCGAGACGACTTTGTCGATGAAGTTCGGAGGGGTGACTAAGGCTCAGAAGTGGTTACGTAATCATGCTCCTCCGTCCCTCGCTCGTTGCCTGGATAATGCCGGCCTCATGGAGCTTTTTATGACCCCGAGTTCTGACGTTTTCATTGGGGAGATGATTGGGATTGTAAACTCTTTTAATGAGTTTGTTTCATACTATAGCACCCGGATTAAGGGTGTGAAGGTAGTTTTCCATTTGTCACCCGAGTTCTTTTCAAACCTATTTGGCGTACCGGCAGATGGCTTAAATGTAGTATTAGACAGAGCTCATAAAGAGCTCCAGACGATTTGGGAGTTGGAAGATTGGCTAGGCGTGGCCAAGGATGCCAAGGGATTCCCGATGCAGGGGAAGGCAAAAGTTGTGGAAGTGAACAAACTATATCCCCTATTTAGAGCACAGGGTTTTTCTAAAACTCTTTCCTAGGTGAGGTGTCTTGGGGTTGAGGCTGTTCGTGTCATGCGAACTGTTTTGGAAACAGGCATGCGATATAATTGGGCATGATTTTTGTTGTCGGGCATGTGCAAGGAGATAGTGCAGTTGCGTTTGAATGTCGAGGCGCAATCCCATTTCACCTTCGCATTCTTCGCCGGTTATCTTCGTCATTTTTCCGAGTTCTTGGTAGTTCGCGCAGACAACAAGTTTGTTCTACGGAATCGGGGTCAAATATCCCACTCGTGGATCAATCACTTGTTTGAGACAGCTAAATCCCAAGATGCACCTGAAGGTATTGATGAATCCTCTTCTATTACTACAGGGGGGTCATCCGGCGGTTCAATCCACACACGTGATAGTTTGGGGTTGGAGCCAGACGAGGTACCCTACACTGCTAGAAGGGCAGAATGGGTCATCAAGGAGACCGTTGGCCAAGCTAAGTCAAAGCTAAAGAGGCCTGAACGCACGGCTAAGGAAATCTCTGGTGTGAACCAGCCATGCGTGAAGCGAATACGCTTCAAGATGCCTGGTAAGCGGACCTCGCCTGTTTATTACTTTGTCATTTTCGTTTTGTTCATAACTTTTACTTCAATCGCTTACGTGTTATTGATGTTTTTGGCTTGATTTTAAAACAGTGAGGAAGCAGGCTCTAGAGACTATCACCGAGGAGGAGGAGACCAATACGGAGAAGAACAACGAGGAGGAACATACAGAGAAGAGCCAGGGCAGAGAGACAGAGGAGTTAAAGGAGAAAACCACGGAAACTAAGCCGTTGGATGACCAGGGTAGTGTCGATCAAGTGTTCTGCAGGTTTCTTCAGGGAGACTTGGATCTGGGTGACCCCCCAGAGGGTGACAAGGATCATGGTATGCTTTTCTCTTTATCTTTTTTGTTTTGTTGTTTTGTTTTTTTTTTGTCAGTTGTCATTTTTGTGGTATTTTTTATTTTTTGTGTTTTTTTTTTGTCCAGATGAAGGTAGCGAGACCAGGATGGTGCGTTTGGATGTACCGATGAAGACGGTTCCCCCGGAGAGGACCGCTGAGGTTAGTTCATCCCGTACCCGTGAGCCATTTACTTGGTCTGAAATGCCAAGCAAAATGGATTTTGTGGCTGGACTCGTGGAAGAAGTCGTCGAATGGGTCCAGGAGGCCCACCCTGACATAGGTATACATTATTTAAAGGTTTGGAATTTCACATCTTGTTTATATTGTCCTAACATTTGTATTTTTCATGTGGATAGGCGCTAAATTGAGATGGGACCCCTCTGAAAGCATTAGCATAGAAAGTTTAACCGCACTTTCCCCAGAAGTGGAACAGGTGCCAAGGCCTGTTTACGATGGAGTTGCAGAAGGCTTTGTGCACAATGCTAAATCGTTGTGGACCTGTAGGCATTCCATTGAGTAGTTGTGGCTACAGATTTAGGCAAAAGAAAGGGAAGTCTTTGAGTTGTCGGTGGAACGTGACGATCTGAAGGCTCGGTATGAGTTCGCCGCTGCCAGACTAAGCGGCGATCGCTCCTGGCGAACGTCCGAGGTCATGTACACTAGATATTGGAATCTGCTGAATCGTCATGCATCGCTGACCTGGAGAATGGCAGAGCGCAAAGCCCAAATTGATCTTATGAACCTTAAATATCAAGATTGGAAAGCCTTTGCTTCCAAGGTTCGTAAGTGGAGTCAGGATGAGAAAAATCACAAAAATTACTACAAGAAGTCGCTAAAAGAGGTGTCTATTGAAAAGCGGCAACTAGAGAAGTTTGTTGAGGGTTTGGGTTTGCGTTCTGCTTTCAATACTTTTGCTCAAAATACAACTGTGGAAATGGAGTCGCCTACAAGGGTGATCACAATTGCTTCTGGGGAAGTGTCGGTGGGTGAGTTCCCTCTGAAACGTCCTACCTGGTCAGCTGTCGACAAAGGAAAGACTTTGGCAGACGTTGACTTAGGCCTGGATGGGACAGACTGGGCTAGTGTTTCAGAAGAAGAAATCCTTCGTCGGCTGGAGTTTGGCTTAGGGGGATCTCCTATGATAAGCATTTTGTCCTTATGAAATTAATTTACTGAATAGTATTTAAAACTTTGACATTCACTTATTCTTATGTTGGTTGTTCTTTTTGGTATTTTCAGGATGAAGGTGGCGATGATGCTCAAGAAGCCGGCCCCAGTGAAGCAGGGGCCTCTGATGCTAGTGGATCTAAAGGGGACGATCCTCCCACCCCGGATGCTTAGGCTTTTTTTTTAGTTTTTTTAGTTTTTGTTTTTTTTTGACTCGGACTTATATGGGAATTGTAACTTGAAAATTTTGAGATGGACAAAAACAGTTGACCCTTGTAATTATACAACATCGCATGTAAGAAAATTTTTTGTTGATTTTGACTTTAATTGTAAACACGACGCAGCAATGAAAAATGTTTTGGCTTGTTTTTCTGTTTTGTTTTAAGTGTAAAGTAGAGATGTGATTGTAAATGCTGAACAAAAAAGGGGAACGAAGTATACGCGCATGAACTAGTTTAAGGCCATTTCGGGCCCCAGTCGTAAACGAGGAATATTTTGAATGACACGGGCAGATTTTGTTTGTTGATTGATCATTGCTGATCATGGCTAGTTTTGCGTCTTTGCGGACGTGATAGTTTAACGTCATTTCGGACAGGGAGTGTAGTTTAAAAAATTAGTTTTTAGTTTTTAGTTTTTTTTTTCAATTTATCGTAGTTTATTATCATTTCGGACGAATTGTAGTTTAACGTCATTTCGGACATGTTATAGTTTGACGTCGTTTCGGACTAAGAGTGTTGATATTATTGTAATAGTTTTTTGATTTTCTTCTTTTTAATGTTAGGCAATATGTCAACCGGGATGATTCTGTATTCAGCGTCCCCTTCGCTGATTACGTTAAACGGTAATTCAGCCCAAGGGACGTCTGATGGAATGGCTTCCATGTCAGTGTTTTCAGATGTTCGATAATTGGTGGGGGTTCTGTGTTATTTTCCATTTGAGAAGTGGTATGTACAACGTCAGATGCGGGTGTTTCTGTTTTAGGAGGCTCTTGTTCCATGTTCGAAGGCTTATTGCTTACCAGTGGGTGCACATTTTTATCGTTTCGTTTAGGCCCCTCGAGTTTGACTTCTGATCCTTGGTCCATGTCCACATGTGATGAGATAATGGGCATTGCGGCTTCCCCGTGTATAATGATTTCACCGCCTTCATAAGGCAGGTGGATCTCCTAGTGTACAGGGGAGGAGACAACTCTCAGTTGGGCCAACCAGGGTCTTCCTAATATTAGGTTGAACCCTGGAATTTCATCGACTACTAGGAATTCAGCAGATGTAGGGAACTAGTCTCCTGCTATGAAATCTAAAGTTATTGTGCCTTTTACCATTACGCGTGACCCGCTGAACGATTTTAAACATGTAGTCGCGGTTGGTTTAATTAATTCAGTAAGCCCCAATTGTTCAATGATGGGATATGGTACAACATTTGTTGCGGCTCCATCGTCTACGTGGACCCTATGTATCTTAAATTGGTTGATACGTATCGTTATGAACATGGGGGCTGTTGTTATTTCCCTTGTTTTCTTGTCCACCTTAATGTTGTCATCATGGAAGCTCAAGGGTTTAGGAGTGGTCCCGTGAGACGAGTACATTACCGCATGGATGGCGGGTTCGTTCGGGGGTAAGTCCTTGCTTACCCGGATCGACGTTAACGTGCGTACTAGAGCTTCTCGATGTGTTTGGGATGTTAGCACCAAATCATACAAGCTCAACGAAGTGTTCTTTTGCTTCAATGCTTGGGTGACTTGTGTCAAGGCCGTTGCTAAATGTTTACTGTTTGGAGCATTTTTATCAATGATAACTAGGTCCATTGGGCCCAACATTTTTATTTCATGTTTTTTTGGTTTGTCATTTTTATTCAAAGCTGTTGTTTTAAGCAGTTCATATTTTCCAGATGATTCACCTCCATTACCTACATCCGATTGGTTGTTAGGTGACGACATAGGCACAGAGTTAAGTGGAATGGGCTTAGGTGGCCCTAGAGCTAACCGTTGGCGTTCCTTGTCCACACGTTCACGTGTAAGCCTATCTGCTAGGCGTTCTCATGTGTGGCGTGGAGGTGGGGATGGTCTTGGAGCCTCGGGCTACCCTAGGATTCGCACCACATATGAAGCTGGGCGGGGTTGCGGTTGTGCCATTGGATGTGACTAGTTAGAAGGCTGGCCAGGGACCCTAATGACATAGGGACTGGGTTGGCCTGGCGCTCGTGAGATGGAGGTTTGGTAATCATTAGGAGTTTTGGGTATCCTAACGACATACGGAGTTGGTTCTGGTGGAGGTTGGACCTCCGCTATTGCAACCGCAGGTGGTACCCCGACTATGAGAGGGGTAGGCCAAGTATGAGGGGTTGATACATTCGAGGGGATGACGGGAGGGACACACACTATATACGGTTTGTCGCGTGTCATGGTGTTAGGTGCGGGCATGGACACAGCGGGGGGAATCTGAACTATGAACGGCCTATTAGGTGTTTCCTGTTTATATTGGGGATAGACAATGTTAATGTTGGGTGCTTCAGAATCATCATCAAGGTAGATTGTATTAATGACGTATGGCGCCTCTTTGGTGTTCAGGGGATCTTTGTACACCCCCATAGCTTGGTTCTACGGTTGGACCGGGTTGGCCTCTTCAAAAGTGATTTGGCCTTCATCGATCATCTGCTGAATATCTTGTTTCAAGGTGAAACAGTAGTCCGTACCATGTCCGTTTCGTTGATGGTAGTCGCAAAAGCGATCCATTCTGAAGCCTTTGGGTATGGGAGGCTCATCTGGCGTTGCTAAACTTGGGTTTTGAACGAGTTGGCAGAACCGGTCATGTCTCTGGATGGCCGTGGGGGACAACTGTTTATGTTTCATCAGCCCAACCTTCAGGAGTTGATCGAAGAGCTGGGAAGGCTTCATTGGTAGAGGCGTATATTGAGAGGGTTCTTTTCTCTCGAAGTTCCATGTACGGTTTGTTGTTGGGTTTTGCGATGATGATGATTCTAGCGCGACTATGGGAGTTGGTTTATTGTAGTTAGTAGGGGCTGCGGGTGGCTTGTTTTGTGGTTGCGTCCCTACTATCGCCGCTATAGTTGCCTTAGCCTTCTCTTTATCTTTTTTGGTGTGTTGATTCTTAAAGGCTAGGTATGCAGGGTAGTGGCTGTTTTGCGCTGCTTCCTCTATATTCTTAATTTGTACAAAAGCCTGGTTAATATTATGTGCATTAAGGTAATTTAGCTTGGACTTAAAGAAATCGTTAACTGCTCCCTTAAAAATTGTGAGCAAGTATGTTTGGGATATCGGCTCATGCAACTCGTTGAGGACGACGCTCCACCTCTGGATAAATTTCTGCACAGGTTCAAGCAGTGCTTGCTTGACCTGTATGAGGCTATCTAGGGTGGCCTTGGGTTTCAAGTTGTACTTAAACCGAGTCACGAACTGGTGTAATAAGTCTTCCAATGAGAAGATGGAATTCCTTGGCAGGGCCCGATACCAGTCAAGTGCCCTCCCTGAGAGGGACATGGGGAACACTCGGAGAATGGAATGGGGCCATGCCTGGAGCAGCGTGCATTCTAGCCTAAACGTTATGAGATGTGCATTAGGGTCTGTCTCCCCATTGTACTTGGTTAGTATTGGCAAGGAGATGCCTTTGGGCAAGGTTAAGGGTGGGACAGACGAGCTGATGGGATCATTGTGGTAGAAATCCATTACCTTCAGCTCCCCGTCGGCGGCTGTTTTGAGGCGTTTCACCTCGTTAGTTAATTCTTGCATCAGTTTTTTGGCGTCCGCCCAATCTTGGGCACTCAGTAACATGGTAGCTTGAGGTTGTGCTATATTATACGGGTTAGACTGTTGGACGGTGGGTTGAAAGGCCGAAAGTTGTGCGGTCGGGGGTTGTATTTGTGGCACGTGATAGGGGAAAGGTTGTGGTTGCTGTGGTGGCGACTGTACTGGGGGAACGTTGGCCGGAACGTTGGCTGGTTGAACCATATGGGGTGGTATGTTATAGTGAGGAGGTTGATGTTGCTGTGGTTGAGTGCCCATCGTTACCCATTGTCTAGCTACGTTTTGTGGGGGGACCCCCTGTTGGGTTACGACGGTAGAAGGGGCTGTATGCGTTTGAATGTGCAGGATGTAGTGAGCGGATGTGGATGCCGGTATCACATGTGGCATCCCTATCACTCGGGGTGGGAGTGTCACTTCCACGCTATCGTGAGGGGGCGATGCTTGTGAAGATGGGTCGGATGATGCATCGGGGATGATGGAGAGAGGGAGCGTGCTGAATTGCGGATCTGTTGGAGGTGGCACATGAGCAAATGAGGATGTGTGCGATGGAGGCATTTGTGTGTGAGTTAGTCTGAGGGGTTGGAGGGGCATGATCTCCCCTGTACCAGGATGAAAAATGGGGTTAATGTGTGCTTGCGGGCTCAGAGTGTGGTAAGAGTCCTCTTGTTTAGATTGAGTGGCAAATTTGTCCTCTTCCTCTAGTTGGGACTCTAGTGCAGGCTGATCCAGCGAGTGTCTCCTTTGCAGGAGGAGCTGTGTGACAAGCTCTGAATACTACTCTGGAACATGGATGATGTCATATGGTGAGGGGATGAACTCGCGCCCCCCTCTGTAAAAGAGTTCGAACTGCCTCTTTACCTCCAGTTTGGCTTGGTCTACAGCCAGTCCAGCTTGTATCTTAATGCATATAAAATTATACTGATCCTGGGTTATGATGTTGGAGGCCAGGTCTCTCCCTTGCAACCTTAGGGACCGGTGGGGCCCCACGGTGGGTTGTACTCTCAGGTGTTGCGTGACAGGCTGTTGGACAGCCATGGTGTCCACGACATCAGTTACTGGAGCTGTTGCAGCGGTGGTGTTCACGGGGTTCATGATGAATTGTTAAGGGTGACACGGGGTAGAGGAGCGAAATTAGTGTACTTGGTACAGCGTAAACTAAGGGACAAAGTGCAGCATATACGCGTCAACGTTCAGCGTATAGCATCAGCGTAGACAACGTATATAGCATAAGGGGTGCAGTGTATACGCTAGCCAGTGTATACAGCTTCGGCGTAAAAAAAAGTACAGTGTGAACAGAGTACAGCGGGAACAGGATAGAGCGTAAAATAGAGTACGGCGTAAACAAAGTACGGCGTAAAACAAGATAGCGTAGACAAGGCTCAGCATAAAACAAGGTAGCGTAAAATAGGCACAACGTAAAACAGAGTACAGCGTAAAGAATGCTCAGCGTAAAATAAGGGACAGCGTAAATACTGAACAGCGTAGACACTGGACAGTTCGCAGGATGAGTTTTCAGGCTAGGTTGCGTAGACGTTGGGGTTTCTGTGGATATTCCTCGTGAAGTTGGTACCGTATATGCTGAAAGACTTGCAGAGTTTGAAGCAGGGCAATGAAAACGTTGATGAGCGTAGAAACTGAGAAGTTTGCGAGTGAGGTTTTTGGGAGGCCCTCCTTCTAGCGCCAATTTATGTACCGCCTGAAATCGTCAGTCATCAGCTGGAAGGAAACAGAGACCATGGGATCACAGGATGCACATAGAAGACCCTGCCTTTGCCTGAGGGTGGGCTGGAATGCACGAAGGCAGAGTACCTTGGGTGGTCCGCACGCGGATCAGACAAGGATTTACCCGCACGTATGCCGAAGTGCTATACGCTGGGTTATGCGTAAACGGCGTAAACGGGCGTAAACGAGAGCGTAAATGGCGTAGCAGATATGAACAGGACGTAAATGTAAACGAGAGTAAACATAACACATGCAAGAAATTAGCGTAAACTGTAAACAATGGTATTACAGAGTCAAAGTACAGTGCATCGGTCTAACGCAGTTGTGATGAACACAAGGCGGACGAAAAGCCTCGGTGGATGTAGGGATGACTCGGCGGGTTCGCACAGTAGGCAGAGTGTAGAGATTGTGTGCACGGCGTACAGGGATTTCTAGCATAAGGGGGTTTTTAGCTCTGGTGCGCAGCGTAAATGTCTCTAGTATGCTCTGGGATTTTCGCCCACCCCTCGGTGAAGTGGAAAAGTGGGGTTTTATAACGGTTGTTACGCTAGACTCGGGTTAGGAGACACGTGGCGCGTTGACCGGGTGCATACAATTTATAAATATACAGCATATTACATCTGCTGGGCGTATACGTAGGGCGTATACGCTACATCCGGCCGACGTACACGTTGGGCGTATACGCTGGACGTGCTAGGCGTGTGTGAACTTGGGTGGAGATGCTATGAACGCTGGGCGTACACGCTGAGCATACAAGCCGATAATGACTCGGTGTATACGCCGGGCGTGTACGCTGATGGTTGCCGACTTGCTTCAATTCTTACTCTTTGGTGCTGTCTTCATTCTGTCATTGAGACTCCATCGTCAGGCGTGTGCATCTATGGTGCCGAGCGTACAGGTGAGGCGTGTACATCGGGTGTGTAAGTCTGATGTTTACGCTGGGGATGTTGGGCGTATACGTTGGGCGTATTCGCTGTTGATGCTAGGCGTATACACTGAGTGTATACGCTATTGATGCTAGGCGTATATGCTGGTATTTCACACTTAGTGAAAATTAAGCCTCTTGATTCCCAAAGTTGCACTGTGTGACACCAAATGTAGCCGTGGCCGTTCGTGGGTCCCAGGGACCTGCTTCTTGCTGGGGAAGTACCAAGCTCGAAACTTTGTGGTGTTTCAATAAGTTTATGCCAAAGTCCAAAACCAAAGCTAACAAGTAAGTCAAGGCATGAAAGGAGGTGGGACAACTAAAGTCCACTCCCATCTCATCCGTTTCCATGAGCTCTAATGCTCAGGCTACTTCAACTAGTCAACCAAGGGAGGATCCTAACCCATAATGAAAGGGAAAAGAGGCCAAACCATAGCCATTTAAACATGAATTTTGCATCCTATGGTACATGGAGGAATTCAAAGCTAATAATAATGAAAAACCAATGACCAATGACAAGGACTTCCTTAATGCAATGGAATAGTTTAAGCAGTCTTTGAAACCAAAGAACACCTCTTGGCCTGTATGACCTGGTACTGACCTCTACTACTCACCATGAGGTACTAGTAAAAATGTTGACTTCCATTCATATTAGTGAAGACATCACCACTAGTAAAGAGTTCATCTACATGGTGATGATACCACCTTCACCAAGGAAGGAAATGAAGTCAATGGCACTAGTGTTTCATGATAGCAAGGTTAAGATCAATCCCTAGGATGATGAGACAATCAAGGCTCCTCTCTTAATAACAACAAGAGTGGGACAATACAAGGTATGTAGGGTGCACATGGATGATGGGGCAACCATCAACATTATGCCTTACACCATTGTTGAACATTTAGGCCTAATAGAACACATGCAGCATACCTTCACTTCCATTCTTAAATCCTTTAATGGATCTCAAGTGAAAATTAAAGGCTCAATCTCTTTAAACTTTGTAGCAGGGGAACAATTCCCCACAACAACCAATTTCTTGATGGTGGAAGAGACACCAAGATTTAACCTCATCCTAGGGAGGCCTTAGTTAGCTCACTTATGAGCTATTTCCTCACCCATTCACCAAGAAATTCACCTACCTTATGAGGGAGGTAAAATAATTATTTATGTTAATAGTGTAGCCTCCTTGGCAGTCAACAACGTTGACATCAAATAAGGATTTTAATTGGAGTTTTTGGATGAAGCTCTTATTATCAAGGATAAAGTCCAAAGCTCCGATAGAATACAAGAGGCCAAAATAGACAACAAGAAACCATGGATGCATCATGGAAAGAGTTCCCCTTCAATGTGGTTAGTGAAGGAAATGGGGAATACAAAATCATGTAACATAGACCATACACCCTTCCTAATCTTTCAAAAATTAGGAAAAACTTGCATGATTGATGTGTATTTTCTATTCACTTGCCCCTATGCCCATAACCATGTAGCCTTCTTTTTCATTATTGCTTTCTTAGCCTAGTTAAACATTATTCACATTATCATTTTGTGTTACTTTGTTTTACCTTGCATTGACTTTACTTTCATATAGCCTAGATTTCATTCTCATTTATAGTTTATCTTTCTATGCCTTATCTATTTGAAAATATAAAACACCATCAAAATTTTAAAACCTAAAAAATTCATAGAAGTTTTAAAACTTAAAACTTATAAAATTTTTCTTTTCAATGCACATGGCCTACCATGACCTAAAATTGGCAAAATGCATGGTCCACCATGGCCTAAAACTGGCAAAACCTAATGGCTTGTCATGGCTTAAAACTGGCAAAGCGCATGGGCCCACTAAGGCCTAAAACTAGCAAAATGCAATGGTCTACCATGGCCTAAAATTGGGAAAACAATGGCCTACCATGGCCTAAAACTGACATCATTCTCACAACATATTTATAGCAATTACACCTTAGTCTACCTTTTTGTTGGCCTAGTTAATGTACATTTTACTTTACTGAATATCATAATATAACTGCATGATTCAACCAATAAGCCTAACATATCCTCATAATATGAACAAAATGTAAAACACATAGAATGCACAAAACCAAAAATTCTAGAACATATATAAAAAATAAAAATCTTAAATAAATAATAACAATTAAAATATCCATGACTTGTAGCCATGGTCACACCATGTGACACAAGTCCAATCAACAATGAGTGTATAAAATAAATAAAAGTCCCAACAACCATAGCTACACCATGTAGCAATAACGTAAAAAATAATAAATGTCTCATAAATAAACCATGGCTAAGACCAGCCACAACATCATGATATAATCAATAACAAGAATTAATAAGAGACATGACCAAAATAGATGGAACTAGGATGCAACTGGAGGTGGAGGAGGAGCATCTCCAATGTCATTGCCACTGGGATCACTGGCATCACTTAGTACCTATAATATAATAACATAAGTTTAATCAGTAATCAACATAATATGAAACCAAATCACAAACCAAACTAAACTAAGATATAACTAATTAAAAAAAAACAAACCTAGGAAGACTTCGAAGTAGTGTCTTCTATAGGAAGCTTTGAAGACCAACCTCTAGACGATGAAGGATCTAGCCTTTAGTCATGTGGGCCTAGTCCACTTCCTTGAGATTAACACTAGTCAGGATGTTGCTCTCATCAACATTTATCTATATAGGTGACTCTTGTGAAAATTTAGTGGTAGTCATCTCTCTAGAAGAAATAGTAATATGAGTAGTTGGGAATTCAACAACTACCAAGGAGCCTTAAAATAGTTTGAAGGTATCCTTTGTGTGGATCCGCTTCATGAACAGCTCTAGTTTGCACTATTCTATGGACTCCTCCTACAACCACTTGAGGTAACTCTCTTGTTCAGCCTTGTAATTTTTCTTATGGTCCTTTTGTGCTCAACCCCACTCAAGGATCCAAGCACAATAGTCCCTCTATTCCCTGGCCTTACGAGCTAGTAGGTTCACCTACAACTTTTGCTCTACAAGCTCCCTGGCAATAGCAAGCTTGCCATGGATGGCATTCCAATACTGCATCCATTTGATCTTCTTGGTCCATAGGGAATCTCAATTATCCACTTGGGCTTCCACAAACTCCTTATGATCCTTAAGATCTCTAATCTCCTTAGTGTGTTTCTTAGTCTCCCTCTCCAATGCTACAACTTGTTCCCATAGGAACTTTTTGGAACATTGACATTCCCATGAGGTTCTAGCACATGAAAGTGCATATTTAGTGGCACTTTCATACAACCTTCATGGAACATTTTCCACTTCAAGTGGCAAGCTAGATAATTCATCAACCTTAATGACATAGTTGGAATCCCATCCAACCTTTGACACTACAACCAACACAACCAAACATGACTACATGAAACCATGTAAACAATAAATGACAAAATGACAAAAATAAAAATAAAAATAAACCATTAAGCCCATAAAACCATAAAACCAATATGAAACAAGAATACATAAACTAAAACAATTAAAGACAAAGTAAACTAAGATTTTTACCAACATTGGGAGCAATCTGTTGCAACCAATTGGTCATGTCTTTAGTCATCCCTTGCATGAACTCCATTTTGTTTGGAACCTTTGCCGCTAGTTTCATGCAAAACATGGAGGTTAAGAATCATTTTGAGGTTCAAGAGCTACAACAAGCATGACAACCAATAGTTAAAACTAGACTTAAACATAAAACTACAAGATGTAACACATAAAATGAAAAATCATAAGTACCTAGAAGCTCATCTAGGAGAATAACAGGGGCTTCACCTAGCTATGAGCCATCAAATAAGGCATCAAGGCCATCCAACTTAACATTGGATAGCCCTTCATCCTCATGCCATTGTAGCACCTCCTTGTCTAGGTGTTTCTATTCCATCTCCTTTGCTACTACTTGGGTCGCAATTCCTATTTGATGAGACATGAAATTGCTCATATTGCTAGTGGTCGCGTTAAGGCACCCATGTTAATGCACCCACGTTATATCATGGGTTGCGATATCTCATGGGTCACGATATCGCATACGTAATATCTCATGGGTCGCGATATCGCGTACGCAATATCGCAGTCAGCCGTAATTTCTATAAATAAGAGGTGGCTCTCCCTCATTTACATCCCAGTTTT
>MNCI01001186.1:188420-204226 GCA_015680685.1 Gnetum montanum
TGCAAAACTAGTCTAGATGGGAAGACAGCAAACTGCGACTTAAGGCTAACTATCTAGGTGCCACAACTAGTCCATCTACGGAGTTCGACCAGATCGTGCATATGATGCTCGTTTCGTATGGTTGAGTGTAGGGGTACCTTGCCACTCATCACTATTCTTTATCGACAAGAACAACAAAGCTAAAACATGGAGCCACTTAGCATATTTTTCCTAAAACCAAAACAACAAGATAGCTACATAACATGAAACATAAATACCAAATAATGTAAACAACATAACACAAATATAATGTACTTGTAACCACATGATGCACTTGACCAAGTTTAATAACAAGCCTCCTCTTAGTGGGTTGCTCAACAACTAGTGTTGTCTCTTCAACAATAGGCCTCTTTAACTTTACTCCAACTGCTCTATTAGCTTTAGCACGTAACTCCTTGGCCTTCTAAACATCCCTGTGGGCAACTTGGGGCTCTCTCCCCATGTTGTTAGGGAAAGGATAATGCATACCACTAAGATGCATAGTGGTTATAGATAGTGATTCCCCAACATCCTTTGGTAGGTTCTAAGCCTGCATGGTTGGAAAAATATGTTTCACCCAAGGCTTAGAAATCTAGGATGGATCTTGGCTTACCCATCATCCATCCTTTTACACCACTAGAAACTCTGTGAGCCTCTTGGGATATCCTACAAAGAATGCATAGTGCATGTGGCATATCATTTCGAGGTTATCCTAGAGTTTTAGGATTTTCCCTTGTAGCCTAGAAGCCAAATGAGTAGCCTAGTTGAATTGAGCATCCTCTATGAGGACCTTTTTCATGGTCCATGCCTGTTCAAAGCCTAGAACCTTCTTCTATGATAATAGCTTAGGAAAAGCCTAGGACTAAAACAACCAGTACATCTCCTTTGCTTCAATGACCTAGCAATCAGTCAAGGATAATCCAAAGTGGCTACGATGAGTGTTTAGCCATTTTCCCACCTCCTCTTGATGTCTTGCATCTTTCTCTAGGTTGGTGGAAATCTTCATCCCCTTACAAGGGATGCTAAAGAGTTCACCAAAGGTAGATTCAATGATGGCCAAGGTGACAAGCACACTATGAACTTGAGTGATGAATTTTTTAGCTCCTTTGTTAAAGGAGTCAATGATGTTCATCATCTTGGGGGTAGGGATGATTGGAATAGAGGCCATAAAGAAATCAAGCAACCTTGCATTGATGATCCTTGCTTGGACCTTTGTGGGCGCTTGACTAGCTAACCAATTGTGTGCTACCTCCACCTCACCAAACTTGAGGATAAGTGTCTCCTTAGCACATCGTAAAGTAATTACAACAATGATGGAAGGTGATGTATCCCCTACAACACAACAAAAATGATCCATTATCTTGGGCATAGGCACATCATACAACACCTAAAATAATAACAATATGATAAAAATGAAAAACATTAAAAATACCAAATTAGAAACAACACTTGTAGACACAATGCTAAAACCAATAAAACAATTGAAGCCAAGATGACCAAAGAACCATACAATTAGAAAATTTTGATGTTGCATAAAATAAAAAAAATAATTAATAAGAATTATTACCTCACCTACTTGAAGAAGGTAGTGCGAGGATCCTAAAGGGTATGTGTGTCTCTACACCAAGATTTGATTTACCCCACAAACCATGGGCCAACCCATTAGCTACACACCTTTGGTAAGCTTTGGAATAGCATATGGTATACCTACCGAAGTTACCTTCGAGTTGCTCCACCACTATGAGCCTCACTATGGGGCTTTTGGCAAAGATCCCCAACATTGATTTGGCCAAGGGCAAGAGATAGTTGCTTTTTATAAACCCTTTTTCATCCACCCTGCACCTACAAGCATACCAATTTAAGCAAAAAACCATTAAAACCAAGTAGCCTAATGAAAGTAATAAGTAAACCAAGAAAAAGGGGAAAACTTAAAATCACACTTACCCTTGCACCCAGTAGATGGTACTAGGAGGGTTCTAAAATAATGCATTGACATGATGGTTAACCAATTACATGTTTTTGACATTATACTAAATGAACTCGGGCATATTCCAAATCTTGAACATTTTATAAGTGCCTTCAGTATACACACCATCAATAATTTCATCCATAGCACGTGTATGAGGATTTTCATCAATTAATTTGATGATCAAGCTTTTAGATCAGGGCAACAAGGTTTCTACAATGATAGTTGTTGTGTGAGATGCTAAGTGTGACCATATCATCATATTAAAGTTTTGTAGCACAAAGGCTAGCAACTTCTTTGCCCCATAGCCTAAACCATAGAGAGCCACATTCCAACATCATGTGGGGAGGTTGGATGTTAGGCCCTAGTGTGTGAATGCAACACAAGAGTCCAGCCAAGTTGATCATCACCAAGATTGGCTTTAGGAAGGCCCCGCACAACCCAAAAATGTCCATTGAAACCTTGCATGAACATAACTAAAATATAAAAATGATTAAAAATTTGAAATTAATTAAAATTACAACCATATACCAATGTTCCCATATCAAACTAAACAACAAAGTATACCACTTACAATCCTTAAAACCCAAAACAAGACTTAACAAGAATTGGGGAAAAGGCTAAACAACCCATGAACATTGATGGCAACTTCATGGTGGAAAAATGCATAAAATTATAGAAATTTTATGTAAATTCTTTGAAACCATGAGGATTAGCCTATACCAATATTTAGCCTACAACAATAATAGCTATAAACTTCTAACTTGAATTTGAGAAAGTTTTAACTAAAAATCCACTTTACGGTGAAGTTAGTTGTAGTAACAACTCTAGGGAGGCTACTTGAAATTTTTTGAAAAATTTAAATGACTATTGGGAACCAAAATAAAACTTGTAAATAACCATAGGGGTTTTTGGCATTACAAAAATAATTACTAGAGATAGGCCAACGCTGCCCATACAGCCTAGGGGTTTGTAGTTCTAGTAGTCAAAACTGCAATTGTATGGGATGGTCAACATCAACCAAAAAATGACAAAATTGCACTAAAAAACTATTTTCTAAGTCTAAATGCTATGATCACAAAAAATGTAACCAAAATTGACATCAATGTTGTGTTATCAAGCTTGGAAAAAATTTACAAAACAACCTAGAAATGTTTCAAAATTTCACAAAAAATTCCAAATTGTAAAAAGATAGCTACAATAAATCACTGGGAAAAAATGTCAATTTTTTTTTAAAATGTCTCAAACTAATTATAAACCCCTCCACATAGCCTGAAAAATTCCTTGTAAGCTAGGATGTTGGGAGAAAAAAGGTTTTCTAGGTGTCAATGTTGCATAGTTTGGAGGGGATAAAGTAGCAAAAATGAAAAACCCACTATGCACTAGCTTACAAAAAAATTCATAGAAAATCAATTGTAAGTCAGAATTTAGTGGTTCTATAGCCAACGTAACCAATGAATAGTAAAAAATAAATCCATAACCCCAAAATCCAAAACTTTCAAGCTATTCTCTTGTAAAAAAATTAGAAATGGCGGTCACTTTAACAACAAAAAACCAAAAAGCCACTCTGCACTAGCTTACAGAAAAATTCATAAAAAATTAACTATAAGTCAGAAATTAGTGATTAAACCATAATTTTTTATCATTAAACAACATACAAAAAACCTATTACCTAGAAAATAAAAAATTCTTAGTTATTTTCTTATGAAAAAAATAAAAAAGAGACACTGCTTTTTCATAGGAAACAACAAAAATTACACCCAAACAAAAATTTATAACCTAACATAAACCAATATTGAAGAAAATTCAATGTTATAACCATGCAATCAAGACCAAAATATAGTGTGGGAATTTTTAAAAAATAAATTCTATTCAAGTAACAAGCTAAATCAAGCTAAAATGCCTAGGTTCAAAGCAAAAAATTTCATAGAAAAAAATGGCTAAAGTGGTGTACTTGGGAGTCATAGATGAAGACCCTTGATGGATCATGGTAGATGAGAGAGCCCTTTGGTAGCAATTTTTGGCTTTTCTAGAGCTTGATTTTTATTAGTGACTACCTTCCTCTTTGACATCTTGAACAAAGAATGCAAAAAATCCCCAAAAATCCTTGAACCTCATTGTAGCTATGTTGCCCCTTGATGCAAGATGGGCAAACAATGTTGGGATGGGTAAGGATTAAAGCTTAATCAATGAAATAGCTCTAGTTCTATGTTCTACCTACTAGGGATGGTTAGAAAATTTGATTTTGGTAAATTTGATTTGTGAAGATTACTCTCAAACTTATGCATTGCCCATCCAAACCCCTTCCCCAAAACATTCATTCAACTCATAGTGAACTAATAGTTCAAGAGAGGAAAGTTTGAACTACACTAGGTTGATGGGAGGTTTTCAAACAAAAGACCATTTAAACTTGAGTGGGCCCCACTAGGTGCCTCCCAAGCAAAACATCCAAAATTCCAATGTAGTGGGATTCACAACCCACACCCACATCAACACTGGGGTTAAGCCTCCAAAAGCCTCAAATGTATTTCAAACTTTAATTACTGCCAAAACCTACCTCCTAATAATCCATTCATAACATATTGAAGCCAAACACCCCTTATGCTAAACTTGGAAACTGGAGGTTAACACATTATGAAGCACTAAACATCGAGGAAAGTTAGACCCCCTAACAAAATTTGCTATTTTGGGTAACTATAGTGGCCAAGAGCCTAACCATGCTAGCCAACATTTCTTCATGGGGGATAGGACTTTACAACATCAAAAAAGCTTCAAATTAACTCCAAAATGATTACTTATAGTCCCAAAACCTAGCCAAAGCCTTTGGTAGTTCCAAAAACTTCTAATACCGAACAAAAAGTGTCAAAATCCACTTGTATTGGATGAACCATGTTGGGAGGCATCCCAGCCACATTGGCTAGTGTAGTCCTAGCATGGTTGATAGGGGTTTGACCATCAAATACCATATATAGCCTTCCAAGCTACATTTTCTAACCTTTACATGTCTCTAGGGTTCCTAGTAATCCCATAATGTCAAGAAACTAGGTAAAATTAGGCAAAAGCCCATTCTAATCTTGAAACCATGTTAAGGAGCATCCCAACCATACTAGCTAGTGTGGCCCCAACATGGTTGGATGGGGTTTGACCACCAAATGCTAGAAATGATCTTCCAAACAATACATCTCATTCATCAAACCTTCTCAGAGCCTCTAGTAATCTTAGAAAACTAAATAACAAACCAAAATAAGTCAAATTTCATCACAACCACTTGAGCCATGCTAGGAAAGCCTTCATCCACATTGGCTAGCATGGTCTCACCATGGATTCTTTGTGGAAAACCAAAAATAGGTCATAGATAAGCCAAATCAACATCCCAACTCACTCTCCTAATCCTAGAACCTTGTCAAAGCCTTTAGAGACCACCAAACTCTAGAAATTGGATGGAAAATAGCCCAAGTTCATCATACTCCTCTCATCCATGTTGGGACTATGCTAGCCAACATAGTCCAATGGGGAATGATCACATTAAGGCTTAAACAACCTTCCAAAGTGATAATTCTAAGACTAGATCCTGGCCATAGGCACTAGTAACCATGGGAACCCAAAAACTTGGTCAATTCATCACCAAAACTCACTAAAAGCTAAATTTTCAATGTAGCCATACTAAGGAGGGCTAGAGCCATGTTGGCCAATGTGGGTCCAACGTGATTGAGACTCTAGACTAGTTTTGTTAGCACCACAAAACTTCAAATGACCTATAATTTGACTCGAAAAGCCCATAACCTTCTTGGAGCCTTTAGAAGTCATAAAACCCTAGAAATTGAGTCAAAAATAGCAAATATTCATCATACCCCCCATCCAAACTAGGATTATGCTAGCCAACATAGTCTAGGGGGTATGATCATATTAATACTCAAACAACTTTTTAACTTGACAATTTCAAGCCTAAACCTTGGCCATGAAATTAGCAACCTTGGGAAATCGAAAAATTGGTCAATCTACCACAAAAGCTCATATAAAAAACTAAGGATCAAGTATAACTATGTTGGGAAGGATTATAGTGATGCTAGCTAGTGTGGCTCCAATGTAGTTAGGATTTTAAAAATGTTTTACTAGCTTCACTTCACTCTAAATGGCATAAAACTTGATTGGGGAAGCCTAGGACCTTGAAGCCTACTATAATTTAGCCTTTTTTTAACCACTAATAGCCTAAATTTTATCCATCCACGTTGGGGTCACCCCCAAATATGTTGGCTAGCATAGCTTTGAGAGGTAAGGTCTCAATACCCACTTTTGGTAGCATATTTTAACTTCTAAATAACTAGTGGATAACTTTGATGCCCTTGCACTATCTTAGGGAGTCAATAGAATGAAAATTTTTACCTTGGGGTGCCATAAACTCATTTTTCTCATGGAACCATGATGAGGCCATACTAGCCAACGTAGTCCCAATGTGGGTGGTAGCTTTTGATGGAATTTGTGGTTTCTAGAAGGTCAAAACAACATCAAACTTGACCAAACTTCATCTCCAGTTGATTACATGGCCAATATAGACCAGTAGGATCCCAAAACTAGCCATAATGAACCCATAAACTCAAATTTTAACATCATCGATGCTAGGGCTTACCCCATCCACACTGGTCAATGTGCATCTAGTGTGGATGCTAGAAGGAACCTCATTTTGGCCCTTAAATAACCTCAAAATAACCTCTCTAGGTGCCCAAACATTTCCATCAACCTTGTAGCCTATTTCCATGCCTACTAAGGCCTAAAATTAGTAGAATCTAACCTTGATTAATCCATATTGAGCATGTTTAACCCTATTCTTACCACCTTGATTGCTTTGGTCTTGTTTCACTATGTTTTGACTTTATTCAACCTCGTTATACACCATTGATCTTTTTTGCCCTATCATCTAATGTCATTTGGCTTTTTGTTTGTCATTTTAGCCTTATTTGACCCTAATTTCACCAAATGTTTTCATTATATGACCTTAATGAACTGGGTTTAACATCAGTTAACACCATTGAACATCACTGTGACCTTGTGTGACCCTCTAAAACCTTATTTGATGGGGTTTGACCATCATTTGGGTTTAGTTGACCATATCTAACCTTAATTTGATTACATTTAACCATCATTTATCTTTTATTTAACCTTATGTAGCCATTTTTTCATCATGTTTGTTTTCACTTATCTCTGATAGGCTTTGTTGACCTTGTTTAAACCATGTTTGACAATGAAATAACATGTTTTGGCTTATCCATGCATACTGCTAAAGTATTTTACATTATTTTGGCATTACTTGCTAATTTTGTCACATAGGTACCACTTAATCTGCTTATGGTTGATATGAAATACTAGAGTATGACACTTGGAGGCAAATCAATTTACCTTTGAGCCCAAGTAGACCTCATGGTGATGTTGGGTGACTCATTGACATCAATCACTTAGATCTTGGGCTTGAGAGACTTTTCGACCACATAGCCTCTATAGAGAAGCCTCTCAAATGGCCAGAATGCCTAGTTTAGATCCTTGACTTTGAGGCTGGTGACATTATCGAAGACTCTCTAGTTGAGGTTCCTATTATGACACATAGTGGTAAAGAGAAAATACTAAAACTAAGTTCCTCACTGGAACCTTAATAGACCCAAGACATTACCAAGGTCCTCCAAGACAACATTAAGATCTTTGCCTAGTCATATAAAGATATGTCAGGCCTTGACCCATGCCTAGTACAACATCACATCATACTCAATCCTAGTATCAAACCTATTAACCAAAATGTTCATAAGATTAGACTAGATTTAGCCCTGGTAGCTTGTGCTGAAATCATGAAGCTATACCAAGTCGGTTTCATTAAAGCTATTGATTAGGTGGAATGGGTGTCCAACATAGTGGTAGTTCATAAGAAAAATGTGAGTATACGTATCTACATTAATTTTTGAGACTTCAATAAAGTAACCATTAAAGATGATTTCCCTTTGCCTAGTATTGACCAACTTATTAATACTTCAGCTGAACATGCCTTGTTATCCTTCATGGATGGGTTCTTGAGAAACAACCAAATTAGGATTAACCTAGAACATCAAATGTGTATGACCTTCATGATCCCTTGGAGAACATTTTGTTACATCATGATGTCCTTTGGTTTAAAGAATGTAGGTGCCATGTATCAACAGGCAATGACACATATCTTTAGTGATTACATGCTAGGATTGCTTAATGACTATGTGGATGATATAGTCATTAAATCCAAAATGACCAGTGACCATGCATGTGACCTTAACCTCATGCTAAAATGATGCCTCAAATATGAGCTTAGGCTTAATTCCAAGAAGTTTATCTTTGGTGTCAAAATTGGTAAGATGCTTGGCTTTGTAGTATCCAAAGTGGGTATACATGTCAATTTTGATAAGGTTAAGGCCATATCCAACTTGGAAACACCAACTAACCTTAAGGAGTTCAGGGATTGTAAGGTAGATTACACTTTATTCATAGGTTCATCACTAGGCTTATGAATAAATTACAACCCATGTAGCACTTGCTTAAGAAAGGAGTCCACTATGAGTGGATGGCTCAATGCTAAGAAAAATTTGAAAATATTAAGTAAGAGTTAGCACAACTACCCACAGTATATCCATTGCAAAAGGATAAACTTTTTTACATCTACCTTGCTATCTCTAACACATCCATTATCTCTCTACTCTAGTAGAAACAAGATGATGAAGCGGAGTTGCCTGTATACTACCTAAGTCATGCATTAATTACCTATGAGACCCAATACATTGAAGTGGAGAAGTATTATCTAGCCCTAGTCTTCTCATTGAAGAAGTAGAGACACTACCTCTTTAGAAGCCAAGTCAAATTCATTTGCAAGGATAATATACTTAGAGTTATAATGATCAATATCTATGAAAGTAGCCATATAACCCATTGGGAAGCCATAATAGTTGAGTTTGATTTCCATTATGTATCCCAAGCCTCAATGAAAGGTCAAGATATAGCCACACAACTCATCATTACCCTAGTAGAAGACCATGTAGCCATTAAGCCTAAATTCCCTAATGAACACGTTAACATCGTTAGTGAGGTTCCTAAAGGCTATGAGGTGATTATGCACTTTGATGGAGCTTCAACTACCCATGGGACCAATGCTATTACTATCATAACATTCCTTCCTAGTGAAATCTAATCCTTCACTTACTATTTTGAATTCCCATGTACCAATAATGTGGTGGAGTATGAAGGATTGATTAGGGGAATGATGGTAGCTCATGATCAAGGGATCAAACACCTAATGATAAAAGGTGATTCACAATCAGTGGTTAACCAAGTGACTAAGGTTTACACTTGTAAAGCTAAACATTTGCAACTTTACTATGACCTAGGAAAGAAACTAATGCAACAACTTACAGATGTTGGTTTGAAAAATATACCCTAAACTCAGAACACCTTAGTCAATGCCATTACAACCTTAGCCCTCAGTGTGACAGCAAATGTGTTTAGCACATTGCCTTCCTTAATCATGAATTATATTTTTCCCATCACATAGAACACCAAGGATAACTCCATATCCTCTGTCAACATTGCTCCTCCAAAGGAGTGGTATGATGATATCAAGTTTTACCTAATGCATGGTGAATCCCCATAGGGCTTGACTACTTCTCAAAAGGAAATTGTACATAAAAGACAAAAATAATATGTCATCATAGATGATAATAAATTATGTTGATGGTCTTATGATGGCATGTTGTTAGTGTGCTTAGGCAAAATCAAAGCTTGCATAGTCCTTAAGCAAGTTCCTGAAGGTGTGTGTGGGGACATATAGGACCTAGATACATGGCTACTAAAATTAGGTGACTAGGTTATTACTGGACCTATATGGAAAGCAACTGCCTATAGAAGGTTAACACTTGTGATACTTGTCAATGGCATAGTAACTTAATACATGTGCCACCAACTATGTTACATACTACTTAGATAACTTGGTTATTTTAATGGTGGAGAATTAACATTAATGGACCTATAACATCTAAGTCTTCTATAGGGCATAGCTTCATTATCACCATAACCAAATACTTTACAAAGTGGGTCGAAGCTATTCCCCTAAGAAAGATAACATCTCAACAAGTTTATAGATTTATACTTGATAACATAGGAGCCCATTTTGGTGTATGTTTGACCATAGTCATGATAATGAACCACAATTTAGCAGCAGAAATGAAAGCCTTTTGTGAAGGCCTAGGTATTCAATGTTCTTTTCTTCACTGTACCACCATCAAGTTAACGAATAAGCTAAAGCTAGCTACAAAGCCACCATAAACTTGCTGAAAAAGATGCTAAATAATAGCAGATGTAAGTGGCATAAACGGCTTGTCCATGCACTTTGGGCTTATAAAAAAAACCTATCGAATTGTAATTGGTGTAACTTCATATAGCTTAGTTTATGGATCTAAAGTTGTTTTACCTCTTGAATTGTAGGTATCATCACTCAAGGTAGCTCTATCAGACTTCATTAATGATGAATAGAATGAGGAGTTGTGTACCATTGACCTGGATTTGGTGGAAGAGTAGTAGGTATGAATGGTTACTCACATTGAATGGTACCAAGAGAGGAAAAAAATAGCATCACCATGACCCAAAAAAATTAAAGATCAAGGAGGGAGACCTGGTCCTCAAGATTGTTCATGAGCATGTAGAAAAGTTCTCAGCCAACTAGGAGAGATCTTTCTTGATCACCAAGGCCTATGGTAACAAAGCCTTCAGAATAGCCAACATGGATGGGAATGAATTGGCCAACTCATTCAACCATTCCTATTTAAAGAATTATTACATTTGACATGATCTCCTTTATAGATACAAACCAATGGTTAACATTAATGACCTTCATGACCTATAACAAGTGAGCCTACTTTCTCTTTCTCTATCTCTATTTTGCACAATGGATGAATTGTAAGCTTTGTAAATTTGATGCACATCACAAAAATATTTCTTTATTCTAACTATAGTGACCTATGGTGATTTGGTCTACTAGTTGTCTTATGTGGCCCTATGCATCATATTGTAACAACAAGCTTTCTTTGTGTTTTCTTCTTGTCCTCTTGGAGTTGTGCTTGTAGGATGAAGTTTGAGGTTGTTGCAAAGGTACAACTCATCATAGTAGCAAGTTATCACATGGCCTTGATGCACAAGATTTGATGAGCTTGTCCTATAATTCCAAGAGTGCTTGTCTTACATCACCATTGTTATCCCTTCTTAAGTCAAACTTAATAGACTAATTGCAATCTTCCTTACCTTGAACAACAATAATGACTAATGTTTGACATTCATGCATTATGGTCATGTGATGTTTTCTTCGTCATACTGTACCATCAAGTCTATTGAATGTAACACATCTCATTTAGTGGGAAAACAAAAATCAAATCAAACTTGGCCTTGGTTATGAAACCCAATGAAGGTGTCACCCTAAAAAATGGGGAAGAAAATTGCCAAGAAGCCAAAAGGCCAATGAAGGTCAAAAGTCAAACCAATGGCTTCAAACAATCAAATCGAAGAGCCTAATGACCAAAGAAACCTTGGAGTGAGGTGTTGGTCTCTAAAAAACATTATCAAATGACCAACACTTCAAAGCACAAAGTGCGAAGGCCTCATTGATCATTCAACATGTCATTGCCATACCATAATCATGATGTCAACATCTAGAACTCTTTGTTGATCCTATGACCATTTCCTTATGATTGAATATAACCTCTAATCTATATAACTTCATCATAATATCATCTCATCATGATAAGCACTCTTTGGTGGTTTGACACTACAAAATCAAGTAGGGAAAGGAAGTGTTGGTGATGGACCTGTGATGAAGCATCATGGTTGGTTATATTGATGGAATGCCATTGATGCAACCTCGTCAATGGGATGTCATTGATGTATACCTTTCGACAAAGCTCCTTAATTTGCCTATATATATGCACTCACTAGCTACATTTATGTCATAAGTCTCATAGCTGTAGTGAAGCTCTAGCAATTTTTCCACTTGAAAGTTAGAATATTTCCTAATTGCTTGTAGTAGACTTCAAAGAGTGCATGGAGCTTTATTCAAGCACTATTATACTTGAGCACTACAGTATGTGCGGCAATAAAGATGAGCTTTCTAATAAACCTTATAGCACTTTGAAATAGATTAATTATTTCCTTTATACATTTAATATTTTAAGCAATTTCCTTTAATGATTTAAGTAGTTAAAGTAATTAAATTAAGCTAAATTAAGCTAGATTAAGATAGATTAAATAATGATTAATTAAGCACATAAGTACAATCAATTTGAGCATATGCTTGGCACTTGGTAATCCTAGTAACGCTTAACATTTGGTAACCCAATAGCGTTAAATGTGTTCAAGATGTGTATGGAAAGTGGGAATGGATGCTTATGTTAGGATTAGTTAAATGCTAGTTGGTTAGAGTAAAGTAAAAATTAATTATATAATTATTTATTTTTTATTCTTAAGTGACTTAGAACATAAAACATAAAAATGATAAAAATCATATGTCTCAGTTGCACTTAAGACAACAATTACAATGATTAGTTTTACCTCCTAGAGACCAGTGTACTATAAGTCCATAGAATTTGATCAGATTGCATGTGAACATTTAGTGATCTATATGGTTGGATGTAGGATCTACTCACCACTCATCATTGGTTTTGTTGCTAGGGACTTGTAGTTTGATACGTGTACTATCTAGGACTTAGTAAAAATTATTTAAGATCATTGGAACGAATTCTAAAGTTGCAATTATTCGAAAAATAAAAATAAAAATCATAATTATGACATACTAAAATTTTCTTTTAATCTAAAATTTCTTCTTCTCACTAGCATGATGAATCAAAATTCCCAATGCCCCAAGAATTGAAAGTGGTGTACACTCATCCAAATGAATTTGTACCTAATTTTACCTTCATCCTACAGAATGAGCTATGGTGGAGAGACATTGAGGAAAATGTGATGTCATCGCTCGACTGATTTTTTCCCGACATGTTGCTCCAAACTCTTAAGAGATTAGGCATCTAGGATCTTCATGAAGAGTATGTTATGTAAGACCATGACTATTAAGACTACCATCCCATGGAAACACAACACAAAAGAGATCAACACCAAAAGAAGCACCATAAAGCTATAAAGGGGAAATAGTTCACTAACCCCTTATTCTTGTTGAACCAAAATGAAAATGAGGATCCTCCCTTTGGGGGTTTTCAACATGAATATTCTCTAGCCCTTGACTCTAGTGAAGGAGGCTTGAACTTGAATCTACAGTCCACTATCAAAAATCTAGGTTTGAGCAAAAGTGGTAGTTAAGGCAGGGGCTTGGGCAAGCATCATGATGATGACAAACTTGATGATCATGGATTTCACAAGTGGAGAGGAGGTGGTAAGCACCATGGTGGTGGCAGTACTCCTCCCACTTCATCCTCTTCATTTGCATCTTCTTCTTCCTCCTCTAAATCTAATCAAAACCATAGGGGACAAAATCATGATGGAGCTGAATGGTGGAACAATAATGATTGCAAGCCCCATCATGAATGAAGGGGTACTAGAGGACATCATAGGCTTCATTGAAATCTTGAAGATGATGAACCTTTTCTTGCAACTCAAAGCATGCTAAACATTGTAGAGGTAGTCATAATTCTAACTAGGCATGTAAAAGATAGCAAAATCAAGAAGTTGGGTATGAACAATATCCCCAAATTTGAGGGTGGATATTGTTGGCGACCGTTTGGGACATGACCGCCAACGAGTGTCCTCGAACGGGATTTAGGTGCCTGCTGGTCTCTGGCAATACCAAGGCCCAGATACCTCCAAATAAACTCAGTAGTTAATGTGAGTATGTGTGTGTGCTGTTGCGACATGTGCTTGTGTAAAATGTAACAATTGCGTTGTGTGTGAACTACAAATGACTTACTTTAAAGAGATTCAGCCAACTATGCCAAGTACTGTGAGTTCTTGAAAATTTCCTATTTTGTTCAACTGCCTAGTCTACATGGTCCTTATAATACCTACTTGTAACAAATAAAATTTTGCAAATAAAATTTTATTTAATAAGCTACAAACTTCGATTTACCAGCATCGGCCAGAAATATCTCTGGACACTCGTCCTGATGTGCCTCCGTGTCTCTGTTACCGTCTTCATCGGACTGGTATGCGATGCCGAATGCATCGGCGTTGGTCATGGCTGCTGTTTTGAAGGTAAGTTGCAGGAGGATGACATACCGCCTAAAATTCGAAATGAATCTTTCGGAAGGAAGAAGCCCTGTTTTAGCGATCAAAATAACTGCACAAAAAATTTTGAAGTTACAGGGATGAACCAGAAACGCGCCTGCTCATTGTTTGTCCTTTGCTCTCTGCCTTTTGTCCTCTATTCTTTTTGTTTATTTTCTGTAGTGCATTCGTAGATGTGCGGGATAGAACACCGAAAAATGCAGATTCTGATTTGGGGTTTTTCATGCATTCTGCATCCGCGTATTGTGTTGGTGCTGCTGTTATTGCCTTCATCTGCCTTTGTGCACCCGCTGCCTGCGTATTCTATTGATGCCATTTTCCGAATTAACCCTACTGGAATCCCTAGTGACGGAAAAACAGACCCACGAATTTTCCAAGAACACCCAAACAAATCGTTAGCAGAATCCACGAACAGGGCTGCGATTTTTCTGCGATCATTCAGAGCACATTAGGGCTGTGATTTTCTGCGATTATACATTTGCAAGTATAATTTTTGTTGTTGGTATGCCTTCATCAGATCCACGCCCAGGAATTCCATGTTTCGGTTTGCTGTACTGCGTGAGTGAGGTGTGAATGAGGGTTTGGCATTTGCAACATCGTAAGCCTCCAAAAACGTAAACTAAAATATTTGCATCTTTAGAATATATTTTTATTTCTTTTGAATGGTAACGGATGTTTGATAATGTCTCCGAAATATCCCAACGCCAATTTTTCCTCAAAATTACTTCATATCAATCCTATCATTTCATTCAACCTTTAATTTACTCCACAAAGTTTTATCATGCCAACAACCCTTGCATATATAACTTTGATAATTCTTGTAAGTTATTAAAACTTACCAAACTCAAAAGCTTGAGTCTTACTGTTCCATAAAATGGCAAAATGTGCCAACATTTCTGCCCCCTTAAAAACTTAAATAAACTTATGCAGCCTCATTCCCAAACATAAACCTCTTAAAATTTCCATTGAATTTTTACATTCAAGAAGAAATCTTTTTTTTTTGAGGAAAATTCCCATTTAACATAAGGTGAGATGGGACAAAAACCTCATTCCTAGGAGAAAATCAAACTGTACATAACAACTATACATTATCAAGTTCTTCAATGGACTATTCTTGGGATGGGAACTGAATTGTAAGGGTTACCCTAGTGGAAATCTTCATCTCCTTCACCTTTTCATAAGATATTTCTGATGTGATGTAGGTGGTCTTGTTATCTTTTTGTTTGGTAGAGCTCTCACCTTGATCTGATGAAGCTTTCTCTTCAAGATTTTCTTTATTTTCTTTTAGGGAGGAGCTCTGTTGTTCTTCTTCATTGACTCCTTCATTTTCTTCTTGAGAGGCCAAAGCTTCTCCCCATCCCCATGATGACTCTCCATGAGTTGGTGGCTCTTCTTCTTTTTCTTCATCTTTGGAGCAATCTTGATATTGCCCCCAAACATTGGACTCAATATCCAAACCCCAAGTGAGAAAAGAAAATTCATCGGATAGCCAAGCCATAAAAGGGCATTCCTTTGGAGCTCCACAAGATTTAGCCTTTAGATA
>MNCI01001186.1:204769-235705 GCA_015680685.1 Gnetum montanum
TTATATGGTGATGTCCCAATAGCTTTCTTGAATCTGATTCGATCTGACCATAATGCGGATTGTAGATAATCAATCCAATTTCCTGGATTCCCATCCATTTATTTCTTGATATAAGTGATAAGCTTCTTATTAGTGGATTCCGCTAAACCATTTCCTTGAGGATAATCATTTGATGAGGAAAATAAGAAAATAGATCTTTCAAATGCCCATCTGATAAACTCTTCAGATTTGAAGGCAGGTCCATTGTCTGACACTAATACTTCGGGTACACCAAATCTACTTAGAATGTGGTTGTCTAGAAACTTAATCACGTTTGATGCTGAACTTCCTCTTAGAGCCTTTGCTTCAGACCATTTAGTAAAATAATCAGTAGCTATGAGAATAAACTTGTGTCTAGCTCTTGAAGGAGTAATTGTACCAATAAAATCCAAACCCCATTGCTGAAATGGTCTATCTGCAACTACTGGTTTTAAAGGGGCTCTAACCCTTTTAGTCTTAGGCCCATGAACTTGGCATTTATAGCATTTTTGAATCTTTGAACTAATGTCTTGATACATGGAAGGCCAGTAATATCCATATCGAAGTATATGTTGCATAGTTGACTTAGGGGATTCATAAAATAGATTCAAATGATCATGAAATTGTTCCAAAATGAAACTAATTTGATCATTATGAACACATTCCAATAAAACTCCCCGAAAATCCTTTCGATATAATATACCATCTTTAACAACAAATCTTCGTGCTCTTTTGAAGAAAGCTCTCTTTTGACTTGCAGTTAAATTATTTGGGATTTTCCTGATAGTAAGAAATTTGAGAATATCATCATACCAATTCTCTTCATGGGTGTCAAGTGTATAAACTTCACTTTCTCTAGTCATTAACTTGGCTAGTCCCATTCCCTTAATTGTCTTGCATATTTCCAATGAAAATCTGAAACTTTGCAACTTTATAAGCCATTTTCCTCTTTTCAATCCAATCTCATTTTGGGATAGGAATCGCTTGACTGCAGGTTCAATTAGCATAATGTGAACTAATGAACTCTCCAAATAATATTTAAAATGCTGAAGTGCTTTGATGACTGCGAAAGCTTGTTTCTCTAAGTCTGAGTAATTTAACTCTGAACCTTTCAACTGATACCCAAAGAATCCAATTGGTTCATCTTGACCTTCACTATCCCTTTGTGTAAGAACGGCAGTAATAGAATCATTTGAAGCAAAAGAGTATAACCAAAAATCTTCTTTAAGTCTAGGCTTTACCAAATATGGAGCCTCTTGTATAGCCTTTTTGATTTCTAATAACGCTTTCTCTGACTCTGGTGTTTTCTCTACTTGGACGTTCTTTTTAAGCATATGCATCAAAGGCTTGGTAATTTCAGTAAACCCGGGGATGAACTTCTTCACAAAGTTTATCTTCCCAAAGAATGATCTAAGAGATTTCTTACTAGAGGGGTGCTCAATATTCTGTACTGCTTGAATTCGGGAATTGTCTATGGCAATCCCTTCTTGACATATCACATGGCCTAATAGACTTCCAGATTTAACCCCGAAGATACACTTCTTAGGATTTAATGAAATACCAAACTCACGACATTTGTCGAATACTTGTTGGAGATGATCGATATGATCTTCTTTTTTCTTTGAAAATACTGTAATATCGTCCAAATAAACCACCACGAATATGTTTAATAAATCCTTAAATGCTAAATCCATTGCTCTTTGAAAAGTAGCTCCAGCATTCGACAATCCGAATGGCATTCTTTGGTAAGTGAAAGTTCCCCATTTGGTGATAAATGATGTTTTGTATCTATCATTCTTATCTACCACGATTTGATTATAACCTGAGAAACCGTCTAAGAAAGAATATGCTTGATAACCTGAGACTTTAATAAGCATCTCATCAATTCTTGGAAGTGGATACTTATCCTTCTTTGAAGCATCGTTTAAATTTCTAAAATCTACACAAAGTCTTATATCTCCATTTTTCTTTCTTACTGGGACAAGGTTAGCAAGCCATGTCAAATATCGTACTGGATATATGATTCGTACTTGCAACAACTTTTTAATTTCGGCTTCCATAGCTAGTTCAAACGATGGATTAAACTTCCTTTATTTTTGCTTGACTATTTTACAATCTTTTGTTAAAGGAATCTTGTGTGTCATCACATCTTGCCGAAACACTTTAAGATCATCGTAAGACCAAGCAAAATTGTCCAAATTATCTTGTAGACATGATAACNTTTGCCAAATCATCTGCTATAAGATTCTCTGCTCTGTTTACATGCTCTATTTGGCAATGTTGAAACTGCTCTAATAACTTATAAGCAAGTTGGTTATAAGGTCTTAAGAATGAGCTCTTTACAACACAGTTACCCTTTACTTGTTCACAGACTAATCTTGAATCTCCTTTTATAATGATTTCTTTGATCTTTTTATCTAGAGCTATTCTCATACCAATGCATAAAGCTTCATACTCAGCCTTGTTGTTAGTACAAGGAAAAGATAAATGAATTGCCTTGAGAATTTCAGGTGTACCATTCTTGAATATAACTATTCCAACTCCTACACCTTTTGAATTACATGAACCGTCAAAGTATAACTCCCATTTATCTTCTTGCTTTGATTGTTCTTTTTCAGGACTATAACTTTCTTGGAGTGTACAAATTTTGTTTTCAACACCTCCTTTTTCAACCATTTTACTTCTTCCATTTGAAGTAATGTTATCAATCATCATAGGTTCACTATAGATGTATATCTGATTTGGTTCTCCTTTCCAAGGTAACCACATGTGAGAATAATCTGTTGATATGTAACCTGAGAAATTCTTGCTCCAACTTCTACTCAATAAGAGACTATGTGAATCTGGTATATCTGCCACTTGAATAGTTACTCTACTTCTGATGCGAGGTTCAGAAGCAATTTCCAATAGAACATTTGGTAATTGACCCACAATCTTCACTCTACTTTTATCCACTTGAACAATCTTTTTATTTGATTTTTCAGGAATCAAACCAAGTTTCTTACATATAGACAATGGCATTATAGTAGACGTAGCTCCAGAATCAACCAAACAATTGTGTAAGTATTTATCCTTTAATTTCATTGTCAAAAGGAAAGGAGGAGCTTCCTTATCATATGAAGTCTTTAATTTCTCATCATTATTAGACACATAACTTAACTCTGATTCTCTAACTCTCCTTTTACCTTTAATGAACTCTAAAGCCTTTCTTTGCTGATCTCCTATTTGAAGCAACTGATAAAGGCTAATATTGGCCTTGACATGTTTAAGGTCTTCAATCAAATCATACTCTCCATCACCAATAAAGCTTGGTCTCTTTATCCATTTATTAAAAGACTGATTTGGAGTGCTTTGCTCTACTTGATTGTCTTTACCTTTATTCTTATCTCTTCTATTTGGCTCAAAAGCTTTTCTCTTAGTAGATGGATCAGTAATAACATTTGGGGGTCTAGAAGTAGTTAATCTTTCTTTTGATCGAAGATTATATCCATTTTCCTCATTGTTATTACATTCTTCATCTGAAGACATATCTTCTTCAGAACTTGATAGAGAAGAAGTATCACTAGATCCATTGCTAGAAGATTTACTTGCATAATGAACACTAGATAACTCATTATCAGATTCAATATCAAGAAAGTTGGACATAATAAGGTCACTTTCATCCTCATCTTCTACTAACTTAGTGTCTTGATGTTTATGCTTTCTATTTTTCCTTTCTTCCTTGATATTAACTCTTGCCAAAGCTTTTTCAAGCTTCACTATTTTGTTAGACATATCTCTCATTAATTGTCCTTTTTCAGATCCTACTCTTTCATGTTCTTGCTCTATCTTAACATGAGATGGACCTGGTAAAGCTTTAAATTGAGCAAAATCTTGCATAGGAATCATAACTCTTTCTTCTCTTTTTTGAATTGCAATATTTTCTTCAGGATTCAAGTTCAACTATTTTTCTAACTGTATAGCTTCACTAAAGTAGTCATTTAGTGTAGTTAAGTTTGGAGTTCTCCTTAACCAAATTGAAATGTTGGGGTTGACAGCCTTAAGATAAGTTTCTTTAAGCATTTCTTCTGATGGCCTATATTGTCTTTGAAAGAGTCCACAAATTCGTTGAAACTTGATGTTAAAATCTCTAATTGACTCTTTAACTCCTTGCTTAGCTTGTATCAGCCCACAGTATAGTTGTTGTTGATCTAATTGATTACCAAACTGGGCTAAGAAAAGATTCTTCATGTCATCCCAACTTGTAATACTATTACTTGGTAAGTTCGAATACCAAATCTGAGCCATATCCTTTAGATTTGATACAAACAACCTACAAGCTTGATCTTGATGTTGAATATTTGCATGAGCTAAAGCTAACTCAAACATGTGAATATATTCTTCAGCTAAATAAGCTTTTCCAGGAATGAAAGGCTCAGGCAAATATTTGTAAACTACCTTAGGAATATCATTGTAATTTTGAAATCCTAATGGTGTAACTCCTTGCCAAGGATTTGCCATCCTATTCCTTTGAAATGTTGAACTCTTAGACTTTCTAGATCTTCTCTTACGAATTGATAAACCAGATATAATGGGTGATCTTCTTGATCTTCTAGTTTTCACTCCACTACTTGTTCCCAATTCAGAAACTTTCTTTTGTTCTTCTTCTGATGAAGAATCAGTCTTAGAATCTAGAATATCTTTTGAAACTTTGAAACTTTCCAAACTATGAAATTTCTTTGTCACGAACTGAAAATAGTATCTAATTCTTAAGCCTTACAAATAATTCTTGATGTACTAAAAGTATAAGGCTTATGAACCTAGAGGCTTAATTTTCAGCCCTCTTTCTAGCGCCAAAAGAACTGTTGGCGATTGTTTGGGACACGACCGCCAACGAGTGTCCTCGAACAGGATTTAGGTGCCTGCTGGTCTCTGGCAACACCAAGGCCTAGATACCTCCAAATAAACTCAGTAGTTAATGTGAGTATGTGTGTGTGCTGTTGCGGCGTGTGGTTGTGTAAAATGTAACAATTGCGTTGTGTGTGAACTACAAATGACTTACTTTAAAAAGATTCAGCCAACTATGCCGAGTACTGTGAGTTCTTGAAAATTTCCTATTTTGTTCAACTGCCTAGTCTACGTGGTCCTTATAATACCTACTTGTAACAAATAAAATTTTGCAAAAACATTTGAGCACAACTCCACAATCTACTCCTAATTTTCCCCAGAGAAAGAGATAGTTCCACAAGAAAACTAGAAATAGAGCAAGATTCGATGGAAATAAGCAGAAAAGAAAAGAAAGCAGATTTGTGTAGACCTCAAATATTTAAACAAGGTAAAATGACACGAGTAAACACTTCGTAATAAAGCTATCCCAAATTCAATATCTACCAATTGTTCAAACTTCCAAGGCTCAAACAAGCAATATCTTCAAGGCAATCCTACTATGCTACCAAAAATTGTTGCGTAAACTACCACGTACGAGACTCCATTTTGACTAGATAATAGATGTCAATGATTGCATTCAAACAGAACCTTTAAAAGACTTGACAATTTCTGATTGAAATAACATGGAAATTCACTTTAAAGATAAAAAGAAGCTATTCAGGTCCCTTCAAAATACCAAAGATTTTCTGAACCCTCTCGACTTCTGGATTGTTCAATGGCATGACTACAAACAGAGGCTCTCTTACAACAATCCTAATAGCAGTTCCCACACGTTGCACAATAACAAAATTTACTACTAAAATGCTCTTAAGGCTTTTAAACACAAGCGCTTCTACGACAAAATTTTAATAGAAATTTCTATCGGGCAACAAGAATAGTAAGAGCAATCTAAAAATCCAAAAATTACTTGCCAAGGATGATACTATCTAAACCACTAGCTAAACAATTTAAACAAAACAAAAAATGAAATGCATAACTCACAGGACCATGACAAAGAGGCTGAAATCTTTATTCTAGCAAGCCATCTTGCAAACAATCTTCTTTACAAATCTTCTTTGATCCCAAGTGCGATGTTGAGAAGTGATGATATCTCCCATGTGTTCCCCCCTGACCCTTGAAGCCTTTTTATAGGGTTCCAAGGTAGGTAGGGAAGTTACATATTTTAAAAATATCTCACCTAACTTCTCTCCCAAGTAACTTGGCCAACCAATTAGGAGATTACTTGCCCAACAAGTTAGGAGGTTACTTGCCCAAAAAGTTAGGTAAGTTACAACAATTTTGGGTGGTTTCAACCACCAAAGAGATAAAGAAGTTGACAAGTGGCCTTGATAGTTAAAATACAATCTTTAAGATACATAGGGATACAAGCTATAGTACTCCATACATATATATCCCTTTTATTTTGCTTCTTCCAAATGAGATGTCAAGTCTTCTAAGTGATGTATAGGGAAGTTGCAATTTCCAAATATCCCAAAAATATCTCAAAAATATCTCTCCTAACTTCTCTCTCAAGGAATTTGACTAACCAATCAGAAGATTACATGCTTAAATATCCTAGCTAACTTTTCTCCCAAGTAAGGAGGTTACAACTTACTCATTTAATTAGGAAGGATTTATTTATGTAATTAGGAGAGATTTATGCTTTGGAAGTTATATCTATACTTTTAAATAAACATGTTTAAAATATCATAAACATGTTAATAAAAAATATTTGTAAGTGCTTAATATAACTTATATAATATATCAACCAACAATGTTTTTGAAGTCATGAGATAAATTAGAAAAGGGTCAGTTTATAACTGGGGCTTCACATGTGCATATGGTATTGTGGATTATTTTAAAATTTTATTTAATAAGCTGCAAACTTCGATTTACCAGCATCGGCCAGAAATATCTCTGGACACTTGTCCTGATGTGCCTCCGTGTCTCTGTTACCGTCTTCATCGGACTGGTATGCGATGCCGAATGCATCGGCGTTGGTCATGGCTGCTGTTTTGAAGGTAAGTTGCAGGAGGATGACATACCGCCTAAAATTCGAAATGAATCTTTCGGAAGGAAGAAGCCCTGTTTTAGCGATCAAAATAACTGCACAAAAAATTTTGAAGTTACAGGGATGAACCAGAAACGCGCTTGCTCGTTGTTTGTCCTTTGCTCTCTGCCTTTTGTCCTCTATTTTTTTTTGTTTATTTTCTGTAGTGTATTCGTAGATGCGCGGGATAGAACACCGAAAAATGCAGATTCTGATTTGGGGTTTTTCATGCATTCTGCATCCGCGTATTGTGTTGGTGCTGCCGTTATTGCCTTCATCTGCCTTTGTGCACCCACTGCCTACGTATTTTGTTGACGCCATTTTCTGAATTAACCCTGCTGGAAGCCCTAGTGACGAAAAAACAGACCCATGAATTTTCCAAGAACGCCCAAATAAATCGTTAGCAGAATCCATGAACAGGGCTGCGATTTTTCTGCGATCATTTAGAGCACATTAGGGCTGCGATTTTCTGCGATTATACATTTGCAAGTATAATTTTTGTTGTTGGTATGCGTTCATCAGATCCGTGCCCAGGAATTCCATGTTTCGGTTTGCTGTACTGCGTGAGTGAGGCGTGAGTGAGGGTTTGGCATTTGCAACATCGCAAGCCTCCAAAAACGTAAACTAAAATATTTGCATCTTTAGAATATATTTTTATTTCTTTTGAATGGTAACGGATGTTTGATAATGTCTCCGAAATATCCCAACACGAATTTTGCCTCAAAATTACTTCATATCAATCCTATCATCTCATTCAACTTTTAATTTACTCCACAAAGTTTTATCATGCCAACAACCCTTGCATATATAACTTTGATAATTCTTGTAAGTTATTAAAACTTACCAAACTCAAAAGCTTGAGTCTTACTGTTCCATAAAATGGCAAAATGTTCCAACAGATATAACTCAGATTCACAGACCCATCTTCAAGCCTTTCATAAGGCCTATGCCTTATAGAACACTAAAAATGATTAGCAAAAACTTAGTTGTTTTCCAAGATACTCACAAAAGAAGCAAAAATTTGGTACCACTCCTTGGAGCTAGAATTAATTTGTAGATGAAGTATGATGCTTGAGTTGTTCAATGAAAACTATAAGATGTACTCTAGAGTGTTCAATTTGAGAAAGAAAATCCAATATTGGTGACAAGGAACACATGAACCCTTGAATGCAGCCATGGACATGTATTATTCCCTTTTGCACAGATGTCCTAGCCATGGTTATTCTCAACAGGAGTAGCTTTGCCATATCATAGATGGGCTCTAATCAGAAATAGGGAGAATCATTGGGGTCTATGCCCAAGGGAGACTATTAGAACTAAAGGTCCATTAGATAGAAAGACTCATTGAATAGGTTGCAAAAGAAGAAAAGTTGAGGAAATGGGAAAGTGCTAAAGAATATAACTAAGACCCTTCCATTAAAAAAAGGGAGGTTCAATTTTGTGATAGTGAGGAGGAGGCATCACTTGATGAAGTGGTACATTAAAAAACCTTGCCAATTTAAAAATTTGTTTCTAAAATTTTAGCCAAAGTGGATAAAACATGGGAATATTTAGATGAAAAATTTCCAAACTACTTTGAAAATTGCAGAATAATCCAAAAAGCAAAGTAGTGATTATGATTGCAAAAAACAAAAAAAAAAGAAAAAAAGTTGAAGGTGCCTACCAAAGGAGTAAGGAAAAGGCTACTATAGTAGAAGAGGTTGTGGAGTCAAAATTAGATGATGATGGTGGGTGTAACATTTGCCAATATGAGCATCCTAGGGGATGTTGCCCTATTGTGTCACACTTACAAGAATGTGGGATGCACACTTTAAATCCTAGATTGGTAAGAAGACAAGTACCCAAAAGATTGCCTTATCTTCAAGGCAATCCCAGGAAATTTCACCAAAAACAAGCTTATTATCCAAGTGGAGCTCCACCATAACCATATGAGTAGTACCAGTAGTGGTAGCACCCACAGTCATGGGGGATGCCACCACCAAGGTAGCAATACACTTATAGGAAGTCATGGGGGATGCAAGGCTTTTTTGATTTAGGTTCTGGTGTCAATTTGATTTCTCATGAAATGTACACAGTTTTGAACCTACCACCTCTTAAGAAAAGCAAAATTTGTTTAGAATTGGCAAATTAGTCCATCATTGTTTCCTTGGGATTAAGTGGAGGAAATTGTAACCGTTATCTATGGGTGATCCTATCTTGTTGATTTCTTGGCGATCAAGGTTGATAATTATAAGGGGGACATCCTAATCATTATGGGAAGGGATTGGTTGAGCATTTTTGATGCCTAAATGAACATAAGAGATCTTTCCCTGGAAATGCCCAAGGATAATGCATTCTGAAAGATCGAGAAGAAGAGAATTCCATGCATCGTGTACAATGATATAAGGTGCAACTATGTGTAGAAGTTATGGTCTTTCAAAAGCACATCAATCAAAGCATATAGAGAGAGTGTAGATGAATCTAAAATCCAAAAGTGCTTGTACATAGCAGCCACAAAATAAGAGGGTACCCAATGGCTGATAGTTGATCTTGAAAGCAACACACTTTGCATGGAACCAATTGAGAGCTTAACTTATGTCTATGTTGAAGGCATGGATGAACTAGAGCAAGTTCATCACCAACTCTCTAATGATGAACTTGATGATACTTATTGGTGAGAGTTTGAAATCCCTAAAGATTTTAAATAGGAGCCTTTAGAGTTGAAAACTCTACATGCTAACATGGAGTATGCATTCTTGAAAAATGACAAGCTGATAATAATTAGTGTCAACCTTGCTCCTAAATAGAAAGAGAAGCTACTAAATGTGGTTAACAAATGGCCAACAACCTTTGCTTGGTCATATCCTAAACTCATTAGGATTGATCCCAGGATATGCCAGCATCGCATCTATACTGATCCTTCTATCAAGCCAAAGAGACACTTGTAGCGGTAGCTAAATCCCAAATTTAAGTAGATCATCAAACAAGAAATTGAACAACTCCACAAGGTGGGGTTCATCTATCTAATTGCAGATAGCAAGTGGGTTAGCCCACTTGTAATTATGCCAAGGAAAGGTGGCAAGTGACGAGTTTGTATAATTTCAGGCTATGAAACATGGCAACCTAAAAAATCATTTTCCATTGCCATTGATGGACAATGTGTTGGACACTATCTTTAGGAATTGTTATTATAGATTTCTAGATGGTTATAGTGGCTATAACCAAATTTAGATTGTGCTAGAGAATTAGGCCAAAACAACATTCACAAGTCCCTAGAGAGCTTTTATAGATAAAAAGATGCCTTTTGGTCTATGCAATGTCCCTACAATATTCTAACACCTTGTCCTAAGCATTTTTTAGTAGTAGATTGGTAGCAGGGTGGAAGTCTTCATGGATGACTTTTCCACCTATGGTGTTACATCTAAGCAAGCCCTAGACTATCTTGAGCAAGTGCTTAAAAGGTGTGTGGATATAAATCTTTGGATCAATTTGTAAAAGAGTCATTTAATAGCCTAGGAGGGCATTGTGTTAGGAAATAGAATCTCAAAAGTAGCGATTGAGGTGGACCCTAAAAAGATTAAGATTATCCAAGGAATAACCCATTAGCTAAAAACCATTAAAGATGTATGGTCATTCCTTGGACACATTGGCTACTATCAACAATTCATAGAGAATTTTTATAAGATCACAAAACCATTGGTTGATTTGAAAAAGAAAGATGCTCCATTCATATGGACCAAGGAATGAAAAAAAAAATTCCAACATCTTAAGGAGAGGCTAATATAAACTTCAATTCTACAAGCACCTAATTGGTCTTGTTCATTTCAAATCATGATGGATGCATCGAACTATGCTTGGAAGCTATGCTTATGTAGTTGCATGATCAGAAATGTCCTTATTATATCCACTAAAAAAGCCAAATTGTGGGTGCACAACTTAACTATAACACCATAGAGAAAGAGCTAATGGTGGTGATATATGCTTTGGAGAAATTTAGGTACTATGTGCTTGGATACAAAGTGTTTGTGCACCATGACCATAGTGCCATTTGCTTTCTTATGAGCAAGCCAACAGTGAGTCCTCATGTCATATGGTGGCCAGTGATCTTGAAAGAGTTTGATCTTACAATGATAGATCAAAAAGGGACTAAGAACATGGTTGCTAATCACTTGTCTTGGTTTCAATGGAACAACAAAGAGGAGGAGAGCCTGCTCTCTTTTCAATTTCCTAATGAACTCCTCTTTGTTGGTGTAATAAATGAATAAGTGCCTAATGAACTTACATGGTATGATGACATTCTCATTTATCTTCTCACTCAAGAGATTCCACAAGACTTGGATCACTAGAAGAAATAATAGTTTCTTCATCAAGCCAAATGCTTCATGGAAATCAATGGAAATCAATGGACTTTGCAAGGTGTATGTTGATGGCTTGTTTTGTTGGTATGTATTTGATGTTGATCAACTATGCATTCTCCAAGATGATCATGAGGATCTTTGCGGGGACCACTATGCAGGGAGATGCATGGCTATTAAGATCTTGAAGGTAGGGTATTGCTGGCCAAAAATCTTCAGGGATACTCATCAATTCACCCACTCTTGTGAATGTTGTCAACGAGATGGTGGGCTGATCGCTTGAATGGAGGGACCTCAATAGTGGATACAACCACTAGAATCATTCAACATTTGAAGCATAGACTTCATGGGTCCCATCACACCCATGTCAAATGAAAAGGTGTATGTAATAGTTGCTACTGACTATTCTACCGAATGGGTAGAAGTAGTAGCTATCACCGACTGTACATCATCTACTATTGTGTGGTTTGTATAATAGAATGTTGTAAATAGGTTTTGAGTTCCCCACACACTGATTTCTAACAATGGTACTCATTTTATGGGTGCTACTTTTTACAAGCTCATGCAATGCTTGGGGGTGGAACATAAACTAATAACACCCTACTACCCCCAAGCTAATGGTCAAGAAAAGGTTACCAAGAGGGAGATCACTAAGATCTTAACCAGAATAATTAATGAGTATAGGAGAGACTGGAGAATAAAACTTAATGATAACCTTTGGGCCTACCACTTCACATGGAAACTTCCTATAGGCTACTCTCCTTATGGGCTAGTGTATGGGAAATTATCAACTCTTCCAATTCAATCTCAGCTCCATACACTTTCAATAGTTTGTGATCTTGATCTTAGCCTAGCATAAAAAGAAAGATTAATCAATCTTAATGTGCTAGATGAGAATTAATTGGTAGCCCTTTCCTTGAATGAAGTTCACAAAGAATTTAACAAAAAGTGCCATGACCTTAGAATAAGGAAAGTCAAATTTTAGCTTGGTGATAAGGTCCTTTACTAGAACCCCACACGCATAGTTCAAAAGACTAAGTTTCAAACATTGTGGAAAGGGCCTTATATAATTTATGAAACCTTTCCTTCTAGGGCCATGTTGATTTACAAACCTAAGAGCCTAAATAAGAAACAACTAGTCAATATGCAACAACTCAAACCTTTCCATGAGCCTAAGTAAGCCAATGCAAGTAATGCCTTAATGGATGGACAACCATGTTCAATTTTTTGAATCTCTTCCTTTCAACTTAGTTGTGGGGGAGATGGCTATCCATGCTAACCATATTAATGGCTCCTCACTTTTTCTACTTTTTTATTTACACTTTCTTTGTTGTTGCACCTTTTTATTTTACACTTTGTTATTTTTCCATTTTTTTTTTGTTTTATAACATCATTAGTATGTTTTATCTTTCTTGAATATTTTTCAATTTCTTTTATATTTTACTTTCTTTTTGTGTGAATTTTTATTATTTTCTAATAAAATGCTTTGCTGCTAATAGAACACAATGATGTTGTAGTTGTTTGCTAATGGTGGTTTATACTTAATGTTTTTGATTACTAATGTCTGATTTCTATTTTTGAATTTTGATGGCTAATAACTAAGACAAAGTTTCTTTTTCATGGAATAGGTAGTGAGTCGATGTCATCCACCCATCCACCAACTCTCTGGTCTTCCTGGTTTTGGAACTATGAGGTCCCTTTTTTATTAATAAAACTTTAATGAACTTGTGACCTTGGTAGTTTCCAAACTTGGAAAAGGTTCAAAGGTTTGAAAAGGGTGTGACTTTAATGGGATTCAATACTCTTTGTGCCTTTCTACTTACTTAAGTACAATTGTTTTTATAGATTTCTTACCATTTCATGTTGACCAATAACATGAAGTAAATAAGTCTTTGCATGGTGTGGTTTCCATTAAAAAATTCATAAAAAACATAAAATTCAAAAAAAAAGACATGATGGAAATTGAAAGCACATTCTTTAGACAAAATAACAATATACAAGCACTAGTTATGGAACTAGAAAGACATGTTACCCATGCCTGAAGGTTCCCTCTAACTAAGGCCCTTTCTCACTTCCTGCTTTTTTTTTTTCAAATAAGAAATGGTATTTGATCTATGGAAGCATTCTTGTGTCTTGAGGGGGTGGTTTGGTCTTCAAGTGGTGATGCAAAGTCACTAAAGGTGGCTAGTTTTGATATGGACTAAGGATGAACTTTATCAAGTCAATTAACCATAAAATCCATAAGGGACTTCATGTGACCATGATATCAGGGACTCGATATCAAGGCTTGCCAAAAACTTAATTAATCATACCCCCATAATAGAATGAAAACTTGTCCTTGAGTAAAAAAAAAAGAAGGAACAAGTTCTTTACAAAATATTAGGAAGGAATGGAATTATTAACTAACTAACTAACACACAAATTGACTCAGATCAAAAAAATAGATGCTAAATGCCCAAGTGTATGGATTTATAATCTTTACAAAATTTGGTGTTCATGGTAACAAAATTGAACACCCTAGTAAAAATTGACATCCAAACCCCTCTGGAAACTTGAAAAGAAGGGAGAACATTAAACAATCTTAGAGAGGTTCCATTGCATGGCTTTTGCTACTTGCTCTTGGGGTTGTTCAGGCTAATAACTTGTTCCATTACATGGCTTCTACTACTTGGTCTTGGGGTTGTTCAAGCTAATAACTCCTTCTCACTCTAGTTTGCTTATCCATTAGTTGGGATAGTTCTACTTCTAGTCCATGCTTCCCTTTTGGTGCCATCTATGATTACAACAAAATCAAGGATTAGTGTGTGACATGTAGCTTAAAACATATAAGTATCTTATCTCTCTTGGGCAATTATACTTGGCTAAGCTCTTATTGTGGCAAATTGATTATCCTAATATTATTTGATTTTTGTGGATACTAGAGTTTATTGGAAGGGTTTAACATCATAAATTGATGATTGTAACGTCATTTCATTAGTTAAACCTTTGTGGGAGTTAGAAAAATTTTGAAATTTTTTTTGTCAAAAACTTGTGTGGCCCCCACAACATAGATTGTACCCCTGATAGCGATAGGACTAAAAAATGAGGTAAATCGGACAAGTGATTGGAAAGTTATGGCTCTAGAAGGTTCTAGGCTCTAAAAATTTCACAAATACTTTAAACACAACTTGAAGTTCTTAGAGAGCCAGAAAAGTCATGAACACAATGAAATGCTTCAAGAGGGTTAGATAATTCACAACAAAGAGAGTTTTTCATTGGAAAGCAATGTGATGGAGTGCATAATTGGATGTCACCAATGGGGTGCATAAAGGTTTTGATCAAAAAATGTCTAAGGATAAAGAAGTTAAGTAGCCCAATAAAAAGGAATGGAAGTGGGTCTCCCTAACATAGGTTCATGCCCTTAATATTCTTACATGCCTTTAAACCAAGCAATCCATGGGCTCCATGGTTGATTAATAATTGTGGATAATTAAGGACTAAATACCGTAAGAACCTACTTGAGAATATTGACATATCAAACTAAGAAATTAAATGAAGCCATGAAAACTTGGTAGTGAGGTAAGTTATGGAAAGTAGTAGCGAATGAAAGAGAAGGTGGAATGAAGTCCCAAATCATGGTCACATGAAGTCCCTTATAGATCTTATGCTTAAGATGATCCAATAGAGTCCATCCTTAGTCCAAATCAAAACCAACCACTTCCAATGACTTTGCATTGATACTCTTAGACTAGTCCATCCCCTTGAGATACAAGCATGCTCCCATAGATTCCTAACTATTCCTTATTGAAAAGAAAAGAGACATAAGAAATAAGAAAGGACCTTAGTTAGAGGGGACCTTTAGGCATGGGTAACATGTCTTTTTAGTTCCATAACTAGTGCTTGTAGCTCATTATTAAGTCTAAGGAGTGTGCTTTGAATTTCCATTATCATTTTTTTATGTTTTTATGATTTTTGGATGGGAACCACACCATGCAAAGAATTTTAGCTTCCTATTATTAGTTGAAAATGGAATGATGTGAAATACATAAAAACACTCAGGCACTCAAGAGGGTAGGAAAGTACAAAGAGCATCAAATCCCCTTGAAGTCACATCTTATCAATCCATTTAATCCTTCCAAATTTTGGAAACTACCAAGGTCACAAGTTTGTTAAAAGTTTTATTAAGGAAGGAACCTCATATTTCTAAAACAAGGAATACCATGGAGTTTGTGGATGGGTTGATGATGTGGACTCGCTACCTATTTCATGAAAAAGAAACCATGTCTTAGTTATCAATGTCAAAATTCAAGATAGAATCCAGACATTAGCAATCAAACAACATTATAGTACAAACTGCCATCGATAATAGCCACAGCTACATTGTGTCCTGTTAGCAAGAAGGAAAAAACAAGAGAAAATAAACACAAGAAAAGCATAAAAGAAATTTAAAAAAAAAAACAAAGTAAAATATAGAATAAATTGTAAAATATGTAAGAAAGAGAAAAATGTGCTAACGATGTTGGTAAATAAAAAATGATGTAAAAGTGTAAAATAAAAAATTGAAAAAAAATTAAGGAGCCACTTTGTATAATCAAAATGGATAACCATTTTCCCCACAATTGAGTTGGAAGGAGGAAATATGGAAAGGTTTGATTTATTGTATGTTGATCAAAAATTTCTTATTTGGGCTATTAGGTTTGTATATCAACATGGCCTATGAAGAAAACATTTTCATATATGATGTAAGGTGCTTCCCACAATGTTTGGAACTTAGTTCTTTGTGGTACATGTGTGGGGTTCCAGTAGAGGACCTTGTCTCCTAGTTGAAGTTTTACTCTCCTTATTTTAAGGTCATGATGTTACTTACTAAATGCCTTATGCAATTTTTTAGATGACATAGCCACCAATCGATTCTTGTCTAGCAAGTTAAGGTTTATTAGTCTTTCTTTTTATGCTAGACTTAGATTAAGGCCAAGGTCATAAGCTATTGAAAGGATATGGAGCTCGGATTGAATAGGAAGAGTTGGTAATTTTTTGTACACTAGCTCATAGGGAGAATAGCCTTTAGGGAGTTTCTAGGTGGAGCAAAAGGTCCAAAGTGCATCATTGAGTTTCATGCTCTAGTCTCTCCTATATTTGCTAACTATGCTTTTTAAGATCTTAGTGATCTCCCTATTTGTAACCTTAGCTTGACTGTTGGCTTGGAGATGATAGGGTGTTGCTAGTTTACATTTTACCTCTAAGTGTTGCATCAGCTTTTAAAAGGTAGTACCTATAAAGTGAGTACCATTATTAGAAATAAGTACATGTGGCACACCAAACCTATTTACAACATGCTATTGTACAAACCAAGCAATTGTAGAAGATGTATAGTTGGTAACAGCTACTACTTTTGCCTATTTTGTACAATATTTAACAATGACTATGATGTATGCCTTTCTATTTGACATGGGTATGATGGGATCCATGAAGTCAATGCCCCAAATGTCGAAGGGTTCTAGTGGTTGGATCCATTGTTGAGGATCCTCCATATGAGAAGTCATCCATTAATAAAGTGTTCTTTCCTTTTTTTCTTCTGCATTTTCCTATGATTTTCTTTATGTTGAATGTCGAATGTTATAGATATTTGATATTTGCTACATTATCCTCTTATGAATAATGTTTAATATAATGTCTACTTGATGTTTGCTATGACATCTAGGAATGGGATGCCACATTTAGTATCAAAGAAAAACATGACACAAGCACTAATTGGAACAAAGAGCTAACTATGATCTAATGACAAAACAAGAAGCCATGATCTAGAAAGAATCATGGACCACCATCAGATGCACCTCATGGCTAAGATGATCCACATAAGCTTAAAGTTACCTTTTAAGCAATTTTTCATGGACAACAAAGTCTAGGATCACACATCTATGAGAGGATCATGAACATGTATCATGTTTAGGATAGACCCTACTAACTAATAAGATCTTATTTATGGATATAAGCAACAAAGAAATCTGATTACACCTAACTAAGATTCATCAATTGTAAGATACCTTGGTAAGACAAGAATACATTGATCCAAGTAACTCTTATCCATCTTGTAGTGATATTAGAATGTTACTCTGATGATCCTCCAATTTATCATACTAGCTAACATTGTACTAGCATTACACAATAGTCAACCAAACCTTGGCTTGTGAAGGCTCATCTCTTTACAAGATCTTGAGCATGGGTGATGAGAGATGGAGCAATTCAACATCCAACCATACAAGTCATCGGTGTTTCACATGTGACTAGATCACAATTTATGGATGAGGCAATGTGATTATGCTAGTAACTAGTCCTAAGTTTGAGATTGTTGTCTTCCCACATAGAGCTAGTGAAGTCTAGGTATATGGTTTAGCTCATTGTAATGTATATGATAAATGATGTTGTGTGGGCCATCTTACTCCTAGAAAACATAATGTGAATGAAAGTAGTTTCTAAGTCTAAGTCAAATAGTAAAAACATATATTCTATCCTAAGGCAATGAGTATCCAATCTTGACCTTTCGTACACACCCTAGGCTTCATATAACTACTACTGGGATTACCAAGCACTTCACTATAAGGCAAACCAAGTGATAGCACTACTAGGTTACCAAGCAATTACACTTAAGTACTTGAGATCAATTGTACTCATTCCTCTTAACAATAGTAAAAGTAAAGTGCATGGAAAAGTAACTAGTAAACATTATACTAAGTCAAAGTAGGAAACATTTTTCTAAGTAAAATAGTAAACTAGGAGAATGCTGCAATATTATGAAGTAGCTTGATTTTTATTACCGATCACACTTGCACCTAAGTACAAGATGTTTGAATAAAAACTCCATACACTACGTCACATTACACTGTGAGCATTCAAACTTCTAAGTGCTAAATACTAACTCATAAAAATAAATTGAAAGAGTTATATTACTATGGACTAAAAACTATTGCTAGTTTGTGTGCCTAAGTGCTGTATTTATAGGCTAGCATACATCATGTGATATCGCATATATGATGACGTAGCATGTGCTACGATATCATATATCTGATATTGTAGTTTTCCAAATTTTGATTTATGATATCCTCATGACTGATTACAAACTCATCCTTGAGTTAAAACAAAATGAGGCTAAAGTTCCTTACAAAATTAGGAGGTAGATTTACATGGCACTATTTACATGACACTTCATGTTGTATTGGTATTTTACAAAAATGGCACAAGAAATGAGAAGAAAAACTTTGACAAAAAGAAAAATTGGATGAAGCTTAATGTGGCCTATGTAGTGCCTGGTGGTGGTGGTTCCTCCATTGGTTACTTTACCTTATCATTAGGCTTCTAAAATTTACATCTATTTAGGAGCTCCTGAAGTTTCTCCTCCTTCGTTCTTGGGTTATGTATCATCCATGCTTGTTGTGTAATGTGTAATGGAGCTAGTACATTCCATGGACATGGAAATCATGGAAACATCTGATTAGCTTTGGCATAACATGCCACAAGCTGCCTCCTCTCTTCTTTGAATGCCCTAGCTTTGGCTTGTAACTCATGATAAGTAGACAATGTTTAGGCTAGGTTTTCTACAACATCTTTTTTTCCTTAGTAGCCAACCTTAACTACTTCTAGTTTAGAGTTTTCCACCTAAATTTTTTGTAAGTCATCTTTTCAATTTGGAAACTCTTTCTTGTACAATGTGTACGTGGTTGCTACTTACTATTCAAGGTCATTTCTAGGCCTACCTACTATCAACATGGCCAAGTTAGCATAATGAAGGTTAGTTTAACCCCATGTATTCTTTCAAATCTTCTATTTGTAGGTCTTTTTTTAAAATTTCATTTGGTGGACATGGGAATAACTATCTAAGATGGGCTTCCAATCTAGATTCTATGTAGATATAGTGTTAATTTGGGCCTTTGCCATCTGGATCTCCTTCTCATTGATTTGTTTATACATCCCCACCTAGTCATGGAATTTTTCCTTGAACCTTTCATGATTCTTAGCTTCATTTTTCCACACACTAATATGAATAGCATATTTTTTTCTAATTGCATGTACCTTCTCCATTGAGAGGGGTCATTTTTCTCTTGCTAAGTGACTCATATCTTGGTTAACCCTCATCAGTTGTTCTCTTAACTGAGGAATGCTTTCTTCGAGAATGTTCTTCTACTTCTTAATGTTGGTTAACTTGGTGTTATCTATAGCAAGCTTTTTTATCTCTTCTTATGCTATGGTAAGTGTCTTAACATGTGCATATGTCTATGTTTATGCTATTGAGGCATTCCACATTGCTTTCTCCTTCTTGTTCTCCATCTACTTGTTTTGTTCCATTAGGCGATTAATTTGTTCTATTTTAAATTTCTCTAGCTAGTCAAGCATCACATATTGTGTTTTTCTTGTAGTCTAAGAAGTTCATTCTTTGCATGGTTTGCCTTGGTCTCTACCATGACCAACTTACCCTTGGTTGTGATTAGTTTTGATTGCACTATAGTGACATCACTTAAGATTTTGAAAAGAGTTGCCATTACTTTCCTAGTCTACAGTAGTTGATCTAGTATATCCTTATCATCAGCAAGAGTCATTGAGGTACCAACTAACATTTGAGCATCCCTAGCTCTAGTTAGATCTACTAGTGGTATAATAGGCACATTGAATGATTCCTTAATGTGATCCGTGATGACTTTTGTGGCTTTTGCTATATCTTGGTGCTGCATAACCACAAATGTGACTCCTTCTCCTATTTCAAGAACTACTTGGAATGATGCAACATTCCTAGAAATCTATTGTGACCATTGGGCCTCTCCTCCTATTTGCAATGATATCTATCCACTTGTAGGGTCTGCGAAACCCATGGGCTAAATGTCACTATTCATAACTCTATAGAGGTTGGCCTACTCATGTGTTCCCCAACTGATAGTCTCTACAATCTATTATAGATGACTTGTTGAAGGCCTATAATCCTGTGGTGGTGGCAATGGGACTTGCTATTACTATTGTTCTTGTTGTTGATGCTACTATTGCTTTTGACCATTGAAACCTACTTGTTGTTGTTGAGTAGTCTGTGTGGTTTCCATGGTGTTTGTTTATCCTTCCACTTAATCTTTATTTGGTAATGTTGGCTTGAGAATTTTAGCATATGAAGCATTTTGAGCCTTCTTGAGGACATCATTAGTATACCCTAGGATTCCAACATGCTTGCACAACTTTTTGATTAGGCAAGGAAATGGAAGTGTGAGCTTCCATGGCTTCTTCTCTTTGAACCATACTTGATTCTCCATGAAATAGAGTTATGTGATATTTGCATTGTACTTTCCCATAAGAATCACACTTCCTCTTGCCGCATAGGTGGATAATCTATTTAGTCTCTTTGTGGGAAATAGATGGTATGTGTCGATTTTAAAATAGATTCTTTCCTCTAGAGTTAATTCATTATACTCCTTATCTTATTTTCCATATGGTCTTTTTAGCCACATTTTTTTTGGTTTCTATATCTGACCTTGTGAATAGATGTGCTAATCTTGCCTCTTCATTGGACACATTCAAAGCTTTTGCTATTGCCTTCATTGAGTATGAAATGGAAACTCCTTCGACGTTGACCATAGAATCCTCTACTTTATTATGCCATAATGGGTAGGTCTCCCCTAGATACCATTCGCTACTATTTAACAAGATGGGCCATAACGGTGATGCTCGAACTTGCATCCTTACTACTTTTGGAACAAATTTCACAAACAAACCAAAGTTCATTTCCATAATTACTATGGTTAGGAGTGTTATTTTTTGGATTATTTGGAGGCATTCCAATGATAGTGTGAGGTGTTTTCCTTGTACTAGTGGTTCTTCCACCTCCCCTTGAGCCATATGTATGGTAGCAAGAGTTTCCTGATGGATGTTGAAGGATTGAGCCTCCTGCTCTGCATGTTCTACTTATGGCTCTTGTGCTCCGGTTTGGCCTCTTGGTTGTTTTCTTCTAGGTTTTGAAAGTCCACCTTGTGCTCCTCTCTTTAGGACCATTTGTAATCAATCAAGGGTTTGGAATTTTTAAAGTGTTCTTATAAATTCTTAATGGTTCTATACCTTACTCATTCCCTTAGTTAGTTCAAATTCTCAAAGTTAGAAAAATTTTCAAAAAGAAATCCCATAGGCATTAATTTCCCTATAACCCTTCATAGTTATCCATTTGTTCTAGTTCCTGGCTTGTAATGATTGGTATGGTTTGTTAAGAGGATTATTTAAGTGTTTATGGCATTAATGTGATTAATTTTTGTTAATAATTTTCAGGTTTCCGTTCATACTTACTCTTATAATGACTTTTGGGTGTTAGCAAATTCTAACTCTAATTTTTTTATATCCCACGGAGCATACCCCCACGACTAAGTTGAGAGTTTCACGATCAAGTAGGTTCAAGAATTACAAAAATTGGAGCTATGAGTGTGGAGTTATGAGGGTTGCAAGTTGGGAGGCCAAAGCTTAGATTGTAAAAGAAAAATGATAAAATCTCACTTGGCTCAAAAGTGAAAAGTGAAAAAAAATTTGGCTAAGTCCCCACCTATATATAGATTTTATAGGCTCCAATATTGGAGGTAAAAAATTCACATTTTTTGATAATTTTTAAGGATAAAAAATGGATTGTTTTGAATGTTTGGAAGGTATAAATCATGTACATAGGGTCATGGGCTATAGATGATGCATATTTTTCAAGAATTTGGCATAGAAAGTTCATAAAGAAGGAATCTCGAGTTAGGAAAGTTTATGAAGTGTTGATAAGATGGATGAGATGAGTAATGAATTCATGTTATTGGAATGGATAGTTTGACTAATAAGGGAAGTTTTGATTGACATTTATTATTGTTGGAAGACTCAAGATGATGTGGAATCACTTGACAAGTATAAGATACAACAATTATACAAGTGGGTCCTCCCCAAGGTAGGCTCCAGCCCTTAATGCCCTTGTATAACCATATCAAAAAGTGTCTGTAGGCACTCAAGGAGTTGAATGTAATGCATACCTATTTAGAAAAAAAAAAAAAACATGTTGGTATCACCAAGTTGGAAAAATACAAAATGTTACACAAAACCACAAGTTATGATTATTCAGACAGTGAGAGGAGATGGACTTAGAAGGAATTACAGAAATCAAGATGTAAGGTATCTTACCATAGGCATAGTGAATTCTTGTATTTTATTAATGGTTAAAGTAATCATTAGCCTTTTTGTCCAAGATTCAAACCAAGGCTAGATCACATTCTAATGACATTGCATTGTTTTATCTCTTGGAATTACAACTATAAGACTACCACTGTTGTAAGGAGTATTGTCACTTGTCGTATTGCTCAAGGTAGGAGTTTATTCATTACATGATTTATTTTTTAGATTCTTGAGAAGTTGCCTACCTTTAGGCATGGGTAACATGTCTTTCTAGTGGGACTCCTAGAAATTTATTCTGTGCATTTGTTATTTTTGATTATGTCAACCTTACCAGAGGACTACCTTTAGGCATGGGTAGCATGTCTTTCTAGTGACATGGTAAGGTAGCACTTATTTTACTCTTACTTTCATTTTTTGTTAAATCTACAAGGATATAATGCAACTTAAGAAACAAGATTAAACTAACAAAAGTAATCCAAGAGAGTCCACAAATCCCCTTGATATCACACCCTTGACATTTCCACTTGGGTCTTCACTTTTCTATCTAGGCATAATGATCACAAGTTTATTCTTAGTTGTATGATGGGAAGAATATCATTATGGCCATGGTAAGAACATCTTATTAATGGAATGAATGAATGAATGTTTTGGTCTCATTGTTCAAATAATTAGTCCCTCATGACTTGATAACGTAGGGAAATATTCACCTTATTGGGCTACATCTTGTCTTATTCTTAATTTTTTATTAACAATTAAAATTATTTATAAAGGAAATGAAAACAAGGTATGAAAAAGATAGTAAAAATTGGAAAAATATGTAAAGAATGAAAAAATATCAAAGAATGTAAAAATTATAAAAGAATGGAAAAAATTGTATAAAAGAATATGAAAAGATATATCAAAAAAATAGAAATAAAAAAATTTGTAAAAAAAAATGGAAAAACACTTATTAATTTTGGAATCAAGATAAGATGTCTCCCCCATGATTGAACTCATGGATGAGTGTTTGGAAAATGCTCCTTAGATCTCCTAAATTATACACTCTAGGTGGTTCCCTTACCATCTTTAATGATTTAACTTTTCGGTTATTGTCCCATGTAATCTTGATGGTAGTTGAGTTTTGATTGCCTAGGTTCTTATTTTCTTTTCCTATTGGTGTATGATCATGATTTAATAGTTTTATTTTTGGTTCCTTAGTTTGGTTCATTTTCTTAGAATGGGAATTAATAAGTGAACTAGATTATTCCATGCATATTTTGAATAGTTTAACATTCTTAGTTGTTATCCATCAAGTGTCTCTTGGTTTAGTGACCTCCTACCCTCTCTTGTGCACACACTTATTTTTCACTTGTGTTGTGGATTTTTGTACTAACTTTGTTGACATTATGAATGATTGATCCACAACTGCACCTTTCTTTATTAGTAGTAATGCATGGAATCTATTGTGTATGTATGTCTCCATGCATGTCTTCCTTAGAGATTTCAATAGATAAATCTCTCATCCTTAACTTAGCATCAATGGTGCCAAGCCATGCTCTTCCCATGATAATTGGAAATTATTTGTCATCATTTTTCACATCAATTACAAGAAAGTTTGCTAGATAATACCACCCATTGATAGTGGTTGCTACATCATCAATCTTTCCCAAAGAAATGATCAAAAATTGATCTACAAGCTCCAATCTTATATTGCACTCCTTCAAGGATGATAGGTTCCATGCTTGATATGTCTTGTAAGAGATCAAATTTAATCCAGAACCTAAGTCTAATAGAGCTTTGCATGGAAAATCTCTAGCTACTTATAGATAAATCAAAGGAACTCTTGGATCAATTCTTTTCTTAGGGAGTGGTCCTACCTTTATCTAGTTTGTGACTATTTCTGTTAGCATGATAGTTTGCATGTTTGTATTTGATGGTGGTAGAGGCTTGTTGTTGGTAAGAAGATCTCTTGTAAGAGAAGCTTGTCTCAATGAATTTATAATTCTACTAGCTTTTTCAGGACTTATTTGAAAGAAGGGACATTTCTTCATTTGGCCCTTAGTGTTATTGGTAAGATCCTCTATCTAGATGTTCACTATTCTTGTAGCTCGTCTTTGCTATGGTTGTGATGGCAATTCACCTTGCATAGTAGGGGGCAACACTGTTGGTAAAGGAGTTGGATGTTGACTTAAAGAATTAGTTGTTGATGGATGCATATATGAGTTTGGATCTGTCCTTGGTGATGTTAGTCTATGGTACTTAGGTGGATAGCACTGTGAAATTTGAATGGCTACATTTGCTGGTGAGATTGGATGTTGGATGTAGTATCCATAAGGATCAAGGTGTCGATATGGATATTGTTGGTGTGGAGGTGGCATGGCCCATGATTGGGGTTGTTGCCACTGTTGGTAGTATTGCTCCTATGGCTATCATAAAGCTCTACTAGGATAGTACATGGGTTGAAAGTTCTGCCTGTAGTTACCTTGATGATAAGTGCTGAGTAGTGAGTATATCCTATGCCCAACCATATGAATAACTAGTGTTTACTAAGTGATGTGATTGAATTTTGTAGACTTTATCTCTCTAAGTACATTATGTTTAGGAAGCGAACCTAACAATTGCGATCGTTGTCTCTCAATTCCATGTGAGGTGCAAGTGTATGGTTAAGTGTAACTAAGACATGATTTTTATCATCTTATCTTTTATTATTTTATTGCCTAAGTGCTAAAAATAGAGTAATAAATGTTTAACTAATCTAATTAATCTAATAACTAACTAGCACTTAACTAATCCTACCATAAGCATCCATTCCCACTTTCCATACACATCTTCAACATGTTACAATGTTGTTGTGTTACTAAGCATTAAGCGCTTCTTGGATTACCAAGCATAACGTAAGCTCAAAGTCGTCATACTTATGTTTTTTATTTAATCGATATTAATTACTTAATTAAAATTTATTAAAGTAACATGCATGAATAATAAATCCATAAAGGAGATATTAATCTAATCCAAGTGCTGCAAGGTTTGATTAGAAAAGCTCATCTTTATTGCTATTCACACTAAGATGCTCAAGTACATCAATGCTTGAATAAAGATTCGTACACTTCTTTGATTCCTACTATGGGCACTTAGAAAGTATTCTAACTTTAGAGAAAATAAACTACAAGAGCTTTGCTAACAACTAAAGAATGGAATGTTTGGATTGTGCGCCCAAGTGCTATATTTTATAGGCAGGCATGCATCCCATAGTATTAGATATTTGATATCGTAGCCGATAAAGAATATGATTTATCATACCCCCATGACTAGATGAAAACTTGTCCTCAAGTAAAAAAAATGAGAAACAAGTTCTTTACAAAATATTAGGAAGGTATGGGATTATTAATTAACTAATTGACACACAAACTGACTTAGACCAAACAAACAAACACTAAGTGCCCAAGTGTACGGATTTACAGACTTTTACAAAATTTGGTGTTCATGAAAAAAAAATTGAATACACTGAAAAAAATTTACACCCAAAACCCTCTGGTGGCTTGAAGATAAGGGAGAAGATCAAATAGTCTCGAAGAGGTTCTATTGCATAGGCTTCTATTGCCTACTCCTGGGATTATTTAGGCTATTAACCCCTTTTAGCTCTAGGCTACTTGTCCATCAATTGGGATAATCCCACTTCTAGTCCATACTTTTCTTTTGGTGCTATTTTTGATCACAACAGAATTAGGAATTAGCGTGTGATGTATAACTTATAACATTTAGGTACCTTGTCGCTTTGGTTAGTTATACTTGGCTAAGTTGTGATCATGGAAACTTGATTATTTTAATATTGTTTAATTTTTGTAGCTACCAAAGTTCATTGGAAGGGTTTAACTTGCATAAATTAGTAATTTTAATGTTATTTTATTCATTAAGCCTTTCCACAAACCTAAGGTTTGTGGCCCCCATGGCATAGAGCCTACCTCTAGTAATGGTAGGATTGAAAAATGAGGTAAAGTAGACAAGCGGTTTGAAAGTTATGGGCTCTGGAATTTTTTGGGCTTTGAAAATTTTCAACATTAAAGATAAGGGTAAAAAAAAGAGTTTTGACACAAACTTGAAGTTCTTGAAGAGCCAGAAAAGCTATGAACATGATGAATACTTAAAGAGGGTTAGATAATTTCTTAAAAAAAGAGAGTTTTTCATTAGAGAACATTATGAAGGAGTGCACAATTTGATGCCATCAATGGGACACATAAAAGGATTTAATCACAAAAAGGTATACAGATAAGAAAATTAACTAGCCCAACCAAGAGGTATGCAAGTGGGTCCTCCCCATAGTAAGCTCCTATTCTTAATGCCCTTGCATGCCTTCAAACCACAAAGTCCATGGATCCCATGGGTAATTAATGGTTGTGGAAAGTTAAGGACTAAATCTTGTAAGAATATACCTAAGAATTTTGACACATCAAACTAAGACATTGAACAAAACCATGAAAAAAGAGTAGTAAGGTGAATTATGGGAAGCATAGGTTAATGAAAGAGAAGTTGGAATGGAGTCTCGAATCATGGTCACATGAAGTCCCTTATGGATTTTATACTTAAGATGACCCAATAAAGTCCATCCTTAGTCTAGATAAAAACTACCCACTTTTAGTAATGTTGCATCAACACTCTAAGACCAGTCCACCTCCTTAGGACACAAGCATGCTCCCATAGATCAATCATCATTCCTTAAAGAGAAGAAAAGAGAAGTAAGAAGTGAGAAAGGACCTTAGTTAGAGGGGACGTTTAGGCATGGGTAACATGTCTTTTTAGTCACATAACCAATGCTTGTAGCCCATTATTGAGTCTAAGGGGTGTGCTTTGAATTTTCATTGTTTTTTTTTTGGGTTTTATATTTTTATGATTTTTGGATGGGAACCACACCATGTAAAGAATTTAACTTCTTGTTATTGGTCAACAATGAAATAGTGAGAAATCCATGAAAACACTCTTGCACTCAAGAGGGGAGGTAAGTACAAAGAGCATCAAATCCCCTTGAAATCACACCCTTGTCTTAGCCATTTAATCGTTTCCAAGTTTGGAAACTACCAAGGTTACAAGTTTGTTAAAAGTTTCATTAAGAAAGGAACCTCATATTTCCAAAAGAAGGAACACCATACAGTTTGTGGATGGTTGGATGACATGGACTCATTGCCATCATCAATAGCAACAATAGCAACATTGTGTCCTATTAGCAATAAATGAAAAGAGGATAGAAATAAGAAAAAAAATTAGAAAATTCAAACTAAATAAAGTAAAATATATAACAAAGGAAAAAATGTACTAAAGATATTGTAAAAAAAAAAGATGTAAAAACAACAAAATGTAAAACAAAAAATATAAAAATTGAGGAGCCACTTTAATTAATCAACATGAATAACCATCTCCCCCATGACTGAGTAGGAAGAAAGACATTCAAAATGTTAAGCATGCTTATCCATCCAAGGAGGTGTTATGGTCATTAGCTCTCTTGGGCTCATGGAAAGGTTTGACTTATTGTATGTTGATCAACCATTTCTTATTTGGGATTTAAGGTTTGTATATCAACATGGTCCAAGAAAGAAAGGTCTCATAGATGATGTAATACCATTTCCACAATGTTTGAAACTTAGTTTTTTTTGTGATACATGTGTGGTGTTCTAGTAAAGGACCTTGTCTCCTAGTTGAAATTTTACCTTCCTAATTTTGAGGTCATGGCATTGCTTGTTGAATGCCTTGTGAAACTTGTTAGATGATAGGGATACCAATTAGTTCTTGTCTAGCAAGTTAAGATTTATCAATCTTTCTTTTTGTGCTAGACTTAGGTTAAGGTCAAGATCATTAGTTGTTGAAAGTGTATAGAGCTCGAATTGAATGGAAAGAGTTGACAATTTTCTATACATCAACTCATAGGGAGAATAGCCTATAGGGAGTTTTCATGTGGAGCAATAGGCCCAAATGCAATCATTAAGTTTTTTGCTCTAGTCTCTCCTATATTTGCTAACTGTTCTTGTTAAGATCTTAGTTATTTTCCTATTTTTAACCTCAGTTTGATCATTGGCTTGAGGTGGTAGGGTGTTGTTAATTTATGTTCAACCTCCAAGCATTGCATGAGCTTCCTAAAGGTAGTGCCTATAAAGTGAGTACCATTATTAGAAATAAGTGCACATGGCACACCAAACATGCTTACATGATTTTGTTATACAAATCGAGCAACTGTAGAAGATGTATAATTGGTGATGGTTGCTGCTTCTGCTCATTTCATACAATAGTCAACAGTCACTATGAAGTATGCCTTTTCATTCAATATGGGTGTGATGGGACCCATGAAGTCAATGCCCCAGATGTCAAAGGATTCTAGTGGTTGGATCCATTACTGAGGTTCCTTCATATGAGTAGTCATCCCACCATTACATTGGCAATGATCAGAAGAGCAGATGAATTTTTGTGTCATTGAAAAGTGTTGTCCAATAATAACCTATCATTACGATCTTAATGGCCATGTGTCTCCTAGCATAGTGGCCCCCACAAGGGCCCTCATGAGCATCTTGGAGGACACATAGTTGGTCAGCATTAGGAACATACCAACAAACTAGACCATCGATGCACACCTTGTAAAGGTGTCCATTGATCTTCATGAAGCATTTGGCTTGATGAAGAAACTAATGTTTCTTCTTGTAGTCCAACTCTTGTGAAATCTGCTAAGTGAGAGGGTAGGTAAGAATGCCATTGTACTAGGTTGGTTTATTGGACACTTATTCATTTATATCACCAGCAAAGAGGGGTTCATCAAGAAATTCTTTAGAAAGTGAGCTCTCCTCCTCTTTGTTGTTCCATCTTAATCAAGACAAGTGGTAAGAAACCATGTTCTCAATTCTCTTTCTATCTACCATTGTGATGAGACGCGACATGCATAGTGCCGCGATATCGCATCTTTCCCTACAATATCGCGTACGCAATATCGCGGTCCGCCGCCATATCTATAAATAAGAGGTGACACGCCCTACATTACCCAATCTTAGCTAGAAGTAGCGAAGCTCTGGCAGTTTGAACACTCCAGAGTTAGAATATTTCCCATGTGCCCGCAGTAGGAGTCCTAGAGTGAAAGGCTCTTTATTCGAGCAACTTTGTAACCTGAACACAAGTTGTGTACGGTAATAAAGACGAACTTGATTGGATAAACCTTGTAGTACATGGTTTTATTTTATTTTTATTTATTGCTTTCCTAGTGCGCACGAGTACGACTTGATTACGAGCATCTACGGATGTGTACAGCTAATCCAGGAATCGGCTGCTCATCGCAACGCGTGAGTACGACTTAACTATGAGCATTGGCTGCTTGGTAACCCAGTAGCGTATTCCAGGATCTGTGCTTGGTAATCCCAGTAGTAGTCCAATGTGTACGGCTAGTTAAGGAATCGGCTACTCATCGCTAGGCTAGAACGTATGATAAGTACGACTTGGCTACGAGCATCCACGGGTGTGTACGGCTAGCCAAGGAATCGGCTGCTTATCACACTTAGGCTAAATAGGTGCCTCAGTATGACCACTTCGAGCACTTGCGTTACGTGTGGTGATCCCAGTAACGATTAGCGTTTGGTAGCCACAGTTGCATAGTTCAGGGTGTGTCCGGTAAGTGGGAATGGATGCTAACGCTAGTTAATTTAGACTTAGGACATTAGTTAGAGTTAGTTAGTTTCTCAACCCTTTCTCTCATAGCATAGGCGATAAACTGAAAAATACCAAAAAAATCACATACCTCAGACTTTCTTAACCATACACCATGACACATACAAGCAAGCTTGGGAAGATAATGAACGATTAACCCCAAGTGTTTCTTGTGGTGTTAAGGCATTTAGTCTGCGGAGTTCGACCAGATCGCGCGTGCACACTTGTATTTGTATGGTTGAGTGTAGGGGTACCTCGCCACTCGTCATTGGCGCTGTTGCTGGGAACTAAGTGTTTTCACGCCAATTGAACATAAGGGATATCACTCACATCGTTGTGAGCTCTAACGAACCTTAGGGTTAATTAGTTAATCAAGAACATAAATAACAGTAAAAATTGCACACCATTAGAAATGGCTTCTTCTCATGAAATTAACTCACCTAAGGGCAACACAGGAGAAGGTCAGCATCAGACGCATAACCTAGATCAACCAGGTCCTAAACAATCTAAGGTCACATATACTCATCCTGATGAGTATGTCCCTGACTTTACTTTTATTTTTCATCAAGATGAACAACTGCAATGGAGAGATCTGCAAAGTAACATCGTGTTACCTCCAGATAGGTCTACCACTAACATGCTTTTTCGTGCCTTAGCGCAGATTGACATGCAAGAACTGATTGCGAAATATGTTTTGGATGATTATGACATAAGGGATTATCATCCCACAAATGCCCAACGTATTTGGGACGCAAGGCAGGAGAGCCAACATTCATTATTGAAGGGCAAGGTTCCCCACGTCATTAGTGAAATAGGAGATGAGGAACCCCTCACAATGGGTTT
>MNCI01001186.1:240709-402390 GCA_015680685.1 Gnetum montanum
GATAAACTGAAAAATACCAAAAAAATCACATACCTCAGACTTGCTTAACCATACACCGTGACACATACAAGCAATCCTGGGAAGACAACGAACGATTAACCCCAAGTGTTTCTTGTGGCGTTAAGGCATTTAGTCTACGGAGTTCGACCGGATCGTGCGTGCATGCTCGTATTCGTATGGTTGAGTGTAGGGGTACCTCGCCACTCATCACATTGTAAGATCAAATTTTTGTAAGATCACTAACCACTGAATGACACGGGAGCTCATTGTTGTTTTGTTCATAAGGAACTAGATTGCATTATGATATGTGTGCACAAACACATTGTACCTAAGCACATAGTGCCTAAATTTCTTCAATACATACACCATCATCATCAATTCCTTCTTTGTTGTGGTGTAGTTTAGTTGTGCACCCACAATGCTTTGGCTCATACAATAGATATAGTAAGGATGTTTTTGATCATCCAATTATGTGAGCACAGCTCCCAAAGCATAACTAAAAGCATCCATCATGATATGAGAGGGTCTAGATCAATTAGGTGCTCATACAATTAGAGTTTCTACAAGAATTTTTCTTGAGTTATTAAAATGCATTCTTACATTCCTTGGTCTAGACAAACAAAGCATCATTCTTTGTATGCTTCACCAATGATTTGGTGATCTTAGAGAGAAATTCTCTATGAAGCGTCGGTAGTAGCCAATGTGACTAAGGAATGACTAGATATCTTTGATAGTTTTTGGTTGGTAGGTAATTCCTTAGATGACCCTTATTTTCTAAGGATCCACCTCAATCCCTACTTGTGATATTCAATGCCCCAAGACAATGCCCTCCTAAACCATCAAATGGCTCTTTTGCCAAATGATCCAAAAATTTATCTCCACACATCTTTTTAGCACTTACTTAAGATGGTCTAGGGCTTGCTCAAATGTAGCCCCTTAGGTGGAGAATTCATCCATGAAGACTTTTACCTCACTACCAATTTGATGTTGAAAGATGCTCCAAACAAGGCATTGGAATGTTGTAAGGACATTACATAGGCCAAAGGGAATCTTTCTGTATGTAAAAGTCCTCGAGGAACTTGTGAATGTTATTTTGTCTTGATCCTTGGGAGCAATCTAGATTTGGTTATAGCCACTATAGCCATCCAAAAAGCTGTAATAGCAATGCCCAAAGATGGTTTCCAAAACCTAATCCACAAATGGCAATAGAAAATGATCTTTGTATGTTGTCATGTTCAATAACTTGAAGTCAATAAAAGTCCTCCACTTGCCATCTTTCTTTGGCACTATCACAAGTGGGCTAACCCACTCACTATCTACAATGGGATAGATGAACCCTAACTTGAGGAGTTGTTATATCTTCTCTTTGATGATCTATTTTAGTTTGGGGTTCAACTATCACTATGGCTCCCTCTTTGCCTTCATGGAGGCATCTGTATAGATGTAGTGCTAACATATCCATGGGTTGATTCCAGTCAAGTCATGATATGACCAAACAAAGGTTGTTGGCCATTTTTGACCACTTTTAATAGCTTCTCTTTTTTTGTAGGAGAAAGATTGACATTTATTATAACCAACTTGTCATTTATTAAGAAATATATTCCATTCTAGCTGATAGAGTTTTCAACTCAAGGGGCTCATATTTGAAACTTTTAGGGATTTCCAACTCTTCCCAATTGATATCATTAGGTTCATCATCGGAGAGTTGGTGATGAACTTACTCTAGTTCATCCATACCTTTAACATAGGCACTTTTCAAGCTCTCAGTTGGTTCCATGCATATTATTGAATTACATTCAGGATTAGCTATTAGCCACTAGGTGCCCTCTTATTTTGTGGTTGTTGCATATAGGCATCTTTTAATTTCTATCACATTTGCACATTGTCTACATGTTGTGATAGATGTACATTTTACAAAAAATAATTTCTGCACATAGTTGCACCTTGTGTCACTGTATGTAATGCATGGAAGACACTTCTTTTTGATCTTCCCAAATTCATTTTCCTTGGAAATCTCCAAGGAGAGGTCTCTAATTTCCAACTATGCATCAATGGCACTCAACCAAGCCCTTCCCATAATGATAAGGAAGTTACCCTTGTAGTTATCAACATGGATCACTAGGGAGTCAGAAGGATAGAACAACCCATAGATGGTGGTCATAATGTCCTCCACTAGTCCCACGAGAATAGTGATGGACTAATCTGCCAAATCAAGATGAATATTTCCCTTATTGAGTGGAGGTAGGTTCCAAGCTTTGTACATCTTATGGAAAATTAAATTCACACCAAAATCTAAGTTCAGAAAAGCCTTGTAAGGCTCATTTACAATGATTTGGAAATAAATGAGGGGACTCCCAAGATCAAATATTTTTTTTGGAGGTAACTAGCCTTTGTCCAATCTATGATAGAATGTGTCAACATCATGGTATGTACTTTGGGAGGCATTTAGTTTGAAGGGGTTTCAAATGAGTTTGTAGAGGAAGAGGGAGAAGTAGGGTCATTAGATGTAGGTGTATGTGAGGGCTTTGTAAGATTTTTGGTTTAGAAGAAGGGTCTTGTTTAGGGTTTATTTTCTAAACCACTTGGCTAAGGAGACTACTATAAGTTAACAGCCTTGGTGACGTTATGTTACTGCAGTTGGTCTAGAATTTCACCTTGCATTGATGTAGCAGGTGGTAATTAAGCTAAAGGTAGAGGGACATGTGTAGAAGGATGAGGAGGGTAGTGAGGAAATGGGGATTCCCATTTTAGAGATTGGACTTTGTAATATTCAGGAAGGTAGTAGTGATGCTGAAATGAAGCATGATTGGAAGAGTCACGTGGAGAAATGGGCTACTAAACATGGTACCCATATGAATTAGGCTACCGATAAGAGTAATGCTACCTTGGTGATGGCATCCTCCATGACTATGGGTGTTGCCATTGATGGTACTAGTCATAAGGTTATGGTGGAGCTCCACTTAGATAGTAGGCATGTTGTTGGTGGAATTGCCTAGGATTTCCTTGAGGATAAGACAACCTTTTGGGTGCTTGCCTTCTTGCCAATCTAGGATTTAGAGCATACACTCCACACTCTTACAAGTGTGACATAATGGGACAACATCCCTTACGATGTTTGTAGTGGTAGATGTCACACCCACAATCATCATCTTATTTGGAGTCTACAACTTCCTCTATAGCAATAACCTTACCCTTACCTTTTTGGTGGGCATGTTCAACTTTCTTCCTTCTCTTGCAATCACAATCACTACTTTGCTCCTTGGATTCCTCTACTATTTTTAGTGCAGTTTGGAACTTTTCATTCAAAGAGTTCCACATTTTTTCTACCTTAGCTAAAATTTTGAAACTAGATTTTTGAATTGGCAAGGTCTTACATTGCTACCATCTCATCAAAAGGTGCCTCCTCCTCATTGTCATAAAACTAGACATTCCTTTTTCTTGTGGAAGGATCCCAGTTGTACTCTTTTACACTTTCCATTTTTCTCAACTCTTCTTCTTCTTTGGAAACCTACTCAATGAGCCTTTGGATTTAATGAAGTCTAAGTTTTGAAAGCCTTTCTTGGGCATAGACCCCAAAAGTTCCCCTTATTTTTGTTCAAAGTCCATCTATGATATAGTGGAGCTACTCCCTTTAAGAATAACTATGACCAAGACACCAGTATAAGAGAGAATAGTACCTATCCATGGCTATGTCGAAGGGTTCATGTGTTCTTTGTTTCCATCCTTGGATCTACTTTCCTAGATTAGATGCTTATTAGTATGTTTGATACTTGTCATTGAAGAGTTCAAGCATCATACTTCAACATCTAATTGATTCTAGTTCTAAGAACTAGTTCTAGCTTTTGGCTTCCTTAATGAGTGTCCTTCAGAATAGCTTTAATATTTGTCATGGATTTTCAACATTCTTTAAGGCACAAGCATTGTGAAAGGCTTGAAGATGATTTTGTTGATTTGAGTTGTATCCCCTTTTGAACTTGGGGATATTGTTCATATCCAATTGCTTGATTTTGCTATCTTTCATATGCCTTGTTGGGATTCTCCTAGCCTCTACAATGTTTAGCATGTTCCTCATTGTAAGCAAAGGCACATCATGGGCATGATGCCCATGATGTCTTTTGCTACCCCTTCTTTCATGGTGGTGGGCCTCTTGTAATTTTCCATGCCCCTAGTTTCTATTAGTTTAATGAGCCCTATGATCATCTTTGTCATGGCGATCACCTTCATCACAATCATGTCCCCTATGGCTTTGATTAGAGCTAGATGAGGAAGAGGAAGATGTCAAAAGTGAAGAGGAATGAGGACTAACATCACCATGATGCCTATCACCCCCTCTTCTTTGGTCATGGCCACAATCATCATTGTGACTCTTGTCCATGTTCCTATCATGACGTCCACCTTTGGAGCCCCATGATCATAGGATCCATTCTTGCTCAAACCAAGATTGTTTATAGTGGACTATAAATTTTGGTTTAGGCCTCCTTCATCAAAACCAAGGGAAGGAGAGTTAGTGAATTGAGAACCCCCAGAGAAGGGATCCTCTCCATCTTTCTGGCCCAGCAAGAACAAGGGGTTATTGAACTATTTTCCCTTAGATGGTTCAAAGTACATCTTCTGTTGCTGATCTTTCTTGTGTTATGCTTAAGGGGGATAGTAGTCCTAATAGTTGTGGTCTTGCACAATGTATTCAGCATTGAGCCCTTAAATACCCAACCTTATAAGAGTTTGGAGAAACATTGAAGGAATTGATTGATCGCACAACAACATAATGTTTCCCTCCATGTTCCTCCACAAAAACTATTCATCCTGATGCAGGATGAAGATGAAGCCTAGCACATACTCATTGAGATGAGTATATATCACTCTACATTGTTGGGGCACTAGCTTATTTGACCATTCATTCCTTTATTGATTGGATGTATGCTTGAACGACAATGGCAAATTAGCCTTATGAGAAGAAGAAATTTTAGCTTTTGAGGAAAAAATTAGTGTGCTTTTACTATTATTACTTTGAATGATTATGACTTTAAGATTTGTTACAATGTCTTTAAATAATTTCACCAAGTCCTAGATAGTGCACATAGCTAACTAAAGTCCTTGGCAATAGTGCCAATGATGAGCAGCGAGTATACCCTATGCCTAACCATACGAAGCACTAGTGTTCACTAAGGAATTTGGTTGAATTCTATAGAATGTAGCTCTCTAAGTACACTGTGTCTAGGAAGTGAACCTAACAATTGTGATTACTATCTTCTTAGTTCCACTTATGAGGTGTAAGTGTATGGTTAAGTGTAATTGAGGCATCTAATTCTTATCATTTGATCTTTTAATATTTTATCATCTAAGTACTGAAAATAGAGTAATACATTTTTTAACTAATCTAATAACTAACTACCACTAAATTAATCCTAACATAAGTATTCATTTCCACTTTTTGTACACATCTTGAACACACTGTAATGCTACTGCATTACGAAGTGTTAGGTGCTTTTAGGATTACCAAGTGTAATGTATGCTCGAAGTGGTCCTACTTATGTTTGTTATTTAATTGATATTAATTACTTAATTAAAATTTATTAAAGTAAAGTGCATGAATAATAAATGCATAAGGAAAACATTAATCTATTCTAAGTGCTACAAGGTTTGATTAGAAAAGCTCATCTTTATTATCATTCACATTAAGGTGCTTAGGTACATTAGTGCTCAAATAAAGATCTGTACACTTCTTTGATTCCTATTGCAAGCACTCTAGAAAATATTCTAACTTTGGAGACAAAAAATTGCAAGAGCTTTGCTAATAACTAAGAAATGGAATTTTTGGATCATGTGTCCAAGTGTTGTATTTATAAGCTGGCATGCATCCTGCTATATTGGATATCAGATAATGTAGAATGTGCTACGATATTAAGGCTTTGGTATCAGAGATACTCCAATATTGTAGCCAATGAAGAATAGGATTTATCAATAAGGTAAACTTTTTGGTATCTATGTTTTAACAAATCATTAAGTGCATATGCCCCTATCTCCTATAAATGTGCCATTACTAAAAAACATGCTTTGGGATGTTCGTATTGATACACAACACATCCTTTCTCATCAGTGAAGCTTGTGTCTGAACACAGCCATTGAAGCAACTTTGCCATCTAAAGTCTTTCTTCTGTTTCTTATCCTTACCTTCTTGAAAGGCTTTCTTTGTTCTCTCCTCCATGATTTTTAGTGTTGTTGCAAATTTTTCATTAAATGAATCCCACATTTTCTCTACCTTTATTACAATGTCAGTTACAGATTTCTGAATTGGTTGAGTCTTCTTTTGAATTGCCTAATCCAAGGTTTCTTCCTCTTGCATGTCACAAACTCGTGCATCACTTTTTCTGATTGATGGATCTCTATTGTATTCTTTAACTAAATTTCTCTTTCTTAATGCACCTTCCTTCTTTACCACTTGATCAATCAGTCTCTGAATTCAATGAACAATCATTTTAGATAATCGACCTTAGGCATAAACCCTAAGGGTCTCTCTAGTGTTGTTTCACAATCCATCTACAATGTGCCTTAGCTGTTCCTATAGTGAGAATCCATGGCTTAGAAATTTGTGAAATAGTGAATAGTACCTACCCATTATTGCATCAAGGGTTTCATGAGTCCCTTGCTTCCATCCTTGGGTTTGTTTCCTTAAGTTGAACACTTGTGAGTAGGTTTGGTACTTATCATTGAAGATCTCTAACATGGTACTCCATCATCTGATCGGTTCTGGTTCAAGCAACCTATACCAGCTCTCTACCTCTTTTACAAGTGTTCATGGGAACAAGTTCAACTTTTTACACTCACTCTTAATGTTTTGTAGGATGCAAGAATCATGGAATTCTTGGAGGTGGTGTTGTGGATTAGCATTATAACCACCTTCAAATCTTAGCATGTTATTCATATCAAGTCGTTTAATACGACTATTCCTCATGTGCCTAGTTGATATATGGATAGCTTCTTGGATGTTTATTGTGCTTCGAGTTTCCATCAGGGGTTCAAAATCATGATTAGGTTCATATGCTCTATTGTAGTAGTGCTCCTTCTATGCTCATGTCTTTCTTAATTCTCTCTTGGATCCCTTCATCTTCTTTGTTCATATTCTTCATCTTTCATATCAAAGTGTCTTGAATAATGGTCATGGTAATCACGAGGCCTCATTTCTTTTCCACCATGTCCTTTATACCTTTGTCTTCTTCTATTAGAGTTCATTGATGATCATGATGATGCATATGAGGCAATAGGATAATGGTGTTGGCTTATCCTCCTTTCATGACTCTTATATTCTCCTTTGTAGGATCTGGCTGAAACTCTTGACCCTAAGTTCTGCTTGTACTTTGAGGTAGTTGCCTCTCTATTAGATGTCTCCACTAGAATATAATGTAGTTGAACTTTGATAGGTTCCTCAAGTCTAATGATAGGTATTTTTGAAGGTTCTTCATGATTCTAGTGGAGCTATTTTGCAATAAATGTATTATCATCTAGTTCTTTCAAAACAATGATAGTGTTGACCTACTTTCCCTTGTTGTGTACATGTTTGATTTCCATGGTATCATCTCTCCTCATTTGTTCCTTTGTGGGTTCATAGGGCCTTGCTAGATGCTTAGTCACCTAATACCCTTCCTAGATTTGGTTCAAATTCATTCTTCTCAAGGCAATTTGGAGCATGTTAAGTGTTGCACATTCTAGAGATAGGACTATGTTGTCTTGTATGTCTCTCCACCTCATTTGATTTTCTTGATGAAACATGAAAGTGAAATCTAAGTGATAAGGATTAGTGTGAGCATATGTGATTCTTATTTACATTGGCATCCCCCATTCTTCTTCATCATTGATTTTGTCATTGCTTCCTTTTGTTTCCTTGATAGGTGATGATGTATCCTTTTTTGAAGCTATATTATGGTTTAAGACATTTGATTAAGTATGCTTACTTTGTTGAAATTATTAAAGGATTAGGATTTTGACTTGTAAGGAGCATAGTTCACTCACTAAGGTGAAGAGAATATACTTTGAGATTGCAACCTATTACTTAAACCCAATGGCAAGGTTAAGCAAGGTCACTATCTTTTGTGCCCGTGTGTGTGCCACTCTAAGTAGAAAATTCCTAGTTAACCTTTTATATCTTATCTTCATAGAGATTGAAAAGTATTTCAAAGAGAATGAGAAAGGGAGGAAAACACTCCCCTTTCGTTCCTGATCAAAAAACTCTATAAAAGGGGAGGTATAGCTTATTATGCAAATAATACACTTCATCATGCTCCTTCCACATCTTGGCAAGAAATGATGAAGGGAAAAGTACCTACCAAGTTGCTTGAAGAGGAGAAGCCAACATCATCACCGATTGGAGAAACAAGGCTGAAGGCTTATGCAGCAATAGAACATATGAGAAAGCTCTATGAACAACTCTTGCAATAGTAGAAAGAAGAACCAAGTGGTGGAGATCCATTAGTCTACTAGCCATGGTTGAAACACCTTAATGAAGTAACTAGGATAATAAGCTAGTTGGAAGATATTGTGTTGCTATTTTCAACACAATGCATTCAGGAACCCATGAGAACAAATCCAAATGCCTAGGAAGTGACAATGTCCATCCTTGGACAATAGGAATTCCTAGAGATCTCTAAGAATGCTACAACTTTCTTGGTGCATCTAGAGGATGGCAAGGGGATGATTGTCCTAGTGATGCAACACCATGGACATGAAATAATAGTAGAGATGGTAGTTGATAGAGTAGCAGAGGCTCTTAATGCTCATGCAGTGGCCATGACAAACATTTCTACACTTAGAGATGTATAGGCTTCTATAGGAGCAAGAAGCAAGTAGCTAAGTACAGCCTAACATAAGGAGTTATTGGACAGAATGGTGGAAACTAGGCAACTACTTCCAAAGATCTTCGATCTCCTAAAAGGAATCATAGCAACCTAGTTGGAGACAAGGGAAATCTCATTATTGAAAATGCCCAACTTGAGGTAGCTACTTCCAAAAATCAATGGTTGTTTACTAAAGCTATGAAATTGAGAGCCTACCTGACCAATCCTGCCATTCTTAGCCAAGCTGTTGCATGGGATGAAGCTTTCTTGTAGCTTCAAAATCAATTAAAAGAGGCTAAGAATGCTAAGGAGATGATGGTATTGGATGTGTCCTTACCAAAGGCTCTTTCCATTAACACCAATAAGGACTTGACACAAGTCCACAAGAAGAACCTAACTTTGACCAAAGACATCCACCACCTATGCAATGTTGAGAAGAAAAAAGATAATATGGTTAAATTTTTGAGATAGCAATAGGAGAAACTCGCCAAGGTAAACATGGACCTGAGAAGGTTGATAACCAAGAATTGAAATCTATCAATAGAGGAAGTTTGAGCACTTTTCTTAAAAATTCATTAAGGTAGCCACTTGGAAAAGCAAGGCCTTGAAGGCTAAATGAGTGAAAACTCACTACAAGGACCAAGTAGGACTCCTCAAGGAGGTAAATGAAAAAGAAATTCAATTAGCCAAGGCAAAAATGAACATATTGGTCCTCCTAAATTCCATTGCATCTCCTTGCCAACTCGTAAAGAAAGTGTTGTCAACTAGTGCTGGGTCTCCTACCAACTGTAGCAAAATCTTGGTCCACTTGCAATGATCAACTAAGTGCCATAGTAACTCATCCACTTGATACACTATGCATGCCAACTAAAATTGTCAACGTCACTCCCATGGCCAAAAGGAGTTCCTGCCATGCATGCTCAGCTTTGTCGATAATCTACACCAAAATTGGGATGCTCTATCATTTGAAAATGGTGTAATTATAAATGTTCCAAGCCTTACATAAAATAAGTGCTGCTTTTGAGTCCCACATTAGCTACATTGGCCCATGCAAACCCACTACCTACCACATGTCCTTCATGTATGGGCATTATAACACAAAGTGAAGTATTGTCTTAGGGCCCCCAACATAGAAAGGGAATACATCATTAATGTTTAATACCTATTGCTTTAATAATGCACATAATAGAGCATTATGTTCAATAAGAAAAATAAAGACTTTAATCTTTTCTGGTAGTTGACCCTTCCAGACTTGTTTCCAACTCTCCATCAGTAGGTAGAGTGTCTTGATAAGCTATTTGGGAGACTTCCCCATCAAATCCTATGCCATAGAAAACTGTGCATTGCTGCAAAGTGTCCTCCAAAACTTTGAGTCATGTGGCCCTACCTACTAGCATCTATATTTTCATGCCATGATTATAATCCATTGCATAGCCCCCTCCTCATGTAGTACTAGCCATTCGATCAGTTGTTAGTGCCGCATTAACATCTCATCTTCAAATTTAAAAATGCAAAGACCCCCCCCCCCCCCCCCCCCCCCTCATGAGGCCATGAGATAATGTCCCATCTAATTAAATGCATTATGTTATTCCCTCTATCTCTTGACCACACAAAATTTCAAATTACCTGATTAATTCTCTAAATAACAGCTTGTGGGGGCATTGCAACCGAAGCCACAAAACATCCAATAGCCAAAAGCATCCTTGAAGCTAGAGTAACTCTTCCCTTCCTTATAAGGAAATGGTTAATCCAATATCCCACTCATGTTTCCAATTTCTAAATTAGCATGTTTTAGGTAGACTTCCTCCCCCATTGAAATAAATGGATCCCTAGATAAGCATCTTTAGGGGATCCAAGTACAATACTACGAATCTACAATAGTCAACCACTCACCCTAGGATCAATGTTGACATAGTATACCAAGGACTTCCCCCTATTTATTTATAGTGCAATTTCAAAAGCTAGATGCTTAAGGGTGTGATTAATTCTCTATGCCTGGGGGTCCCCTCCTCTGGATAGCAACATGGCATCATCAACATAGTATTCTAATAGACATTCCACCCTAGCAATCTTCAAACCTTGCACCCCACCTCCTTACAATAGAATTTAAGAAGGTCCATCATGATTATGAAGAGTAGTAGTGAAAGTGAATCTCCCTATCTTAACCCCTAACCAAGGAATGAAAACTCCCCACAATCTCCCCCCAATATCAAAATAAAAATCAATAGACTTCTGAATGTGAATACATAGGCTAATGAAAGGAAGATCAAAGCTTTTCTATTACATAATAGTAGAGAGTGCCTCCCAACTAATCATATCATAAGCCTTATTGATGTTAAGTTTAAAGCATAGGCTAGGAAACTTTGTAGTATGCAAGGTGTGAAAAACCTCTTACATTATCATAATTTGGTCTTGTAGGTAGTGACCTTGAACAAAACTAGCTTGATTCTCTCCCACAAATTTTGATAAAAGAGGGACTAGCCTTCGAACAAGCATCTTTGAGAAAATTTTGATAGGACATTATAGACCCCAATGGATTTGAAGTGAGTTGGTTCAAAGGTATTCATCATATTGGGTATACAAATAATTCTAGAATAGTTAATCTCTCACCTTACCTATTTTCTGGCTAGCATCAAATTAAAACCATCAAGAAGGTTTTACCAAAGGATATCAGTGAACTCCTTGAAAAACTTAATGACCCACCCATCAAGTTTGAGAGCTTTATCACTCTTCATGAAATCCATTGCATCATTTAATTCTTGCATGATAAATGGTGCCAGGAGCTAGTTATTATCCTCTACATTTAGTACCCTTGGTATCCTAATAGAGATTGATGATGTGTGATGCCTTTTCCAAATCCTTTCCAAATATTCCTGCATCAGTTGGGCCATGTGAAAAGGTTCCTCCACATATGCTTCATCCTTAATTAGATGCAACATCTTCTTCCTCTACCCCCTAGACTTGGCCACTACAAAGAAGAACTGCATTTTTTGATCACCTTCTCGAAGCCAATGAATCCACAACCATTGCTGCTAGTACAACTCCTCTTTCAAATCCAATTCTTGCAATTTCTTGAGAACATTTTTTTCCTCATCATGCATATCAACACCCAATTCCTACTGTGACTAAATTTCCTTCAGTTGAATCTAGAGACCACCCCAACAAGTCTAAAATGAAAATTTATTATCCATTGTTTACAATTAGAGAGCCCACTTTAGCCATAGCAAACCATCCCATAGAAAATTCTGGGGGTCCCTCCTATCACCCCGATAATCCTCCAAAATTTCTTCAACCAAGGGATGCAACTAGGGCTTAAGCAACCATGAGAATTTGAAACAAAATGGGGGAGGAGACAACCAACGAGGTTTTCCAAAGGTGCAAATGATAGAATGATGATCAAATGTGTATCATTAGTTACTAGAAACAAGCACATCAAAGCACAATAAGAGCTTAGTGCTAATCCAAACACAATCAATCTTAGAGAGAACTCAGTCCTATCCTCATCTCTTGAAACTCAACATGAATTGATAGTTCACAATATCCATGTCAACCAAAGAGTGGAGCTTTAGGAAATTCTAGAACCTTGGGGCCCCTAGAGGAATAGAGCAGTCTATCCCCAACTTCTTCCAAGGATGTAGGTACCGATTGAAATCCATGATAATAAGCTAGGCTTGCTTGTTAGGAACTAGCATCGCCACCGTTTTCAATTCCTATAGCCAAAGTTCCCAAACTTGGGCCCCATAGAAGTTAGTCAACTACATGCCTATGGAAGGAAAAATCATAGTAATGCTCCAAATAGAAAAATCAAGTAGGGCCATATGGGATTTTGCCAAAATTTCTAGAACCCCTACACGTCCCTAACACAACATGAGTTGCAAATTCCATCCCTCCCATTAAAGGTGAAATGCCTCTACACTCTACAACTTTGTTTCTTGTAGAAAAATAACTTTACAATCCTTAGTGAAAATAATTTCTTTCAAGGTATTTATTTTATAGGATGTACCCTAACCTTGATAGTTCCATGAAAGAACTTTCATGGATGACCCGCATTATGCCTTTAGTAGACCTCTTTTAAGGTTTCCTGGATTCCCAAATCAATATTCAACTATGTCTGCTAGCCATGAGCAAGCTGACTGGAAGGTCAACTAGTTTACTTAAGCCATGTGAAAGAGTTCCAATGTCCTCTATCCTAACAAGAAAGTTTCCCAAGCCCACAGGCTTGGGCAGCATCAAATCCATCATGTTGGACATAGGTCTCTCATGAATAATTGAAACACAATCATCTAATGGGGGGAGCTCCATCTCCTTTTTGGTTGGGGATTTGATCAAGGATGGGACATAAGGCTTCTATTCCTACCCACCCCACCTTCTCCCACAACTGATCACTTCATTTCCTTTAAACTAGCTGGCTAGGTTTGTGGGTGTCCCCTACACCCCACTTGAATCGACTCACCATCTTTGAGTCCCTACACCTTAGTCTTGGTAGGCACCTTTCCTTTGCCCAAAAAATGATAGGTAACTATCCCTTGCCCGTTTTTTCGACAAATAGTACATCCATTTCCTAGTGAAGCATGAGCTTGTTGCTCTTCTTCCAGATTTTTGTACTCAACACTAGTTTTCTCTACACTACTTGGAAAATCAAAAATTATTTCTTTAACTAGATATTTGGGAGATAAGGACCTCCACACATAGAACTTAGTAAAACCCATTCTCTCCATTGAGGTAGTGAAATGGTCAAAGGAGAGGAACCCTCCAAATAGACTAGATAGAGTTCTTAGGAAATCCAAGTTTCACGTCTCCTAAACAATCCTAGAGATGTGTATCTAAAACGGTGCCTTGAAAACTCCTTCCTTAAAGCAGTCATTTAAGGAAACCTAGTTTAGCTAAATACAAACAACAAGAGCTACTTAGACATACTACGAATTTCCACGTCTTTTAATCCCTAAGATTTAGAGGCCCATTTTTGAATTAAGTCAAGCCTAGGTCAGGCCCCTGATGAAAGAAACTTGCATATTAGGCTGTGGTATGAACCAACTCCCCTAAGGGCCTTCAAACCTAAAGCCTCATCATCCCTTCTTGATGGAAGCAAGCCTTTATTCCCCCATCACTGGGTCTCCATCTCACCCCCAATGCACCTAATGCACCTAACCCTAACCTAATGTCATTGCCTCTTCTTGCATCACCATTCAACTAGAAAACTCCTTCCTTAAAGTAGCCATCACTAACCCTAGTCTAGTTTGCTTCGATCCCATCCATGCTCCCTGCACTCCTGGCCATAGCTCCCCTTATCGACTACTTTAATAAGTTGCAAAATTGCAACAGTTGGTAAAAGTTCAAGAAAAATTCATTGGAAAATTTTTGTAATATGTAAAATAAAAACTTCAAAGATTTTGATATTAATTCTAGATAGGATAAAATAGTACATATACAATGAGGTTTTAGCTTAGTGGTAAGAGTCTTGGCTAGGAATACCCAAATCACAAGTTCATTTATAGTGGCCTACGTTAAGCTATGTACAAAAATAATGTTGTAAAAGGAATCTTGAAATTGGTCTGATAGATCTAAAGGGTCTTAGTGAATTAAATAAAAATTTAGTTTTAGATTTATATAAATATAATAAGTGTATAACTATATAAATGTAACATGCTGTGAATAAATTCCTTGATTTTATTGGTACCAATATATGCTATACATGTCACTAACTCAAAATATTGTAGTATTCTATATATCATCATCTTTGCAATTCTATGCTTGTTTTTAATGTAAAAACCTATAATTTTTTAATGAAATATTATATTTTTTTCTAATAAGGAATTAGCATTTTTATTGTTTAAAATTTTACAATCAAATTTTTTTAGAAACTTGTGCCAATTATTAAAAATATTCAATAAAAATTAGAAAGTTATTGTTGGCACATTTTGGCCATTTCATGGAACAGGATTAGATGATTTAGAACATTATTGTAAAGCACAATGAGCTGAAAGACCTGTGCACTAGTGATAAAAAATTGAAGGAGAAGCACGTAACTGAGGAACCTGTGGCACTCCTCCATTTCTAACCACTAATTCGAATTGGGTAATCATGGGCACTGTTGCAGCCAGAAAAAAAAACCCTACAACACTTGGGACATCTAATTTCTGGATTGCTCATGATCATTAACTATGTGTCATCATCGGATGAATCCCAATTCATCGAGTCAGTGGGGCATAGGCACAGATTACATGGGTTTGTAGTCTTGCTTTCTTACTTCATTTTTGGAACCTGCACACCAATTCCTTATGGTCTATCATTCTAAAAGAGCCATAAGATTCTCAAAAAGTTCATTCTGAGAAGTGGATTATCTTTGATAGCGATCATATTTCTTACTCTGAGCAAAGCTCGAGTTAGCGGGAGATCGTACATTCGGACCCTTGTTCTGTACCTAGTCACTCGCTTTTGGGCTTCCATTGCAATTTGCAAGCTTCCTTGCAGGAGAATATATTAAAAAACTATTACAGAAATGGGGCATCAAGCTGGACTAGAATTTTTGATTTTTACATTTCTGCCACATTCTAAAATCCACATTAGTGTCGCTGATGGAAGAGGCAGAAAAATGCAATGAAGCAAATGGAGGAAGATGATGTTTCCATTATACCAGGGGTTTAACAACAGTGTGGGCCTCCTGTGTTTGGCCAAAGTTCCATGAAACAATCATCCTAACATATGCAGAGCTTGAAGGGATGATGAAAGCCCATTCCATCACGGAGCTATGGAGGCAACTAAAAAAAATGCTAGCATGAGAACAATGAAACAAAACAAAGATGGATAGTTGCAGTGATTCCATTTCTTCATGGGTGTTAACTATTTTGTCTGGGGGCTTCGCTGTGGGCATCATGCTTTCTTTCATGATTGCTCCAAGAAGTTAGCGGAAAATAATGGCCACCGATGGATTTAACCCAGGAATCAAACACAGCCACAAACGCAGGCACAGGCACAGGTTCAGGTTCAATCTCAGAATTAAGCTCAGGCTTAGACTCAGGTTCAGGCTCCGTCGGTCCTGCCTCCGAAACAATCAAGGTTACGTATCTTTCTGTTTCCTGCAAAATCATCTTGCGATGAGTGCTCAAGTACATGTTCCAGTTTGGGGCCGTTTTTGGACTCTTCTAAGAAAGAGGGTTGGTTCGTCAACACTCTCAATGGCACGCCAATGCAGGGGTAGGCTTTGACGTGAGGCATGTTGGAGGGATCATCTGTTGTTTCAGAGGTTCCCGATTTCCTCTTCAACTTTGATAATCATGACTGGGATGATGCCACTACCACCACTACCAAGAACAATCCTAAATTTTCTGCTACTGCGGCGCCTACGAGGTTGAAATTTGCATAGGAAAATATGCAGTGTAATCTGCCGTCGGATGTGCATTCGGCACTGGATTCTCCGATAATGATGATGTTGGAGACGTCCTCATTTGGATCAACATCGTTGGCACCCTTGCTGGTGAATTTTCCCCCGGTTAAGGTCAAACTTGATCCTCCCCCACAACAGTAGAATCAAAACTAGAACTAAAATCAAAAAACTTGTTCTCTTCCTTCTGATGTAGTAGCGCCTCTTTCTTCTAATGTAGCAGCGCCTACTGATCTTCGGTATCTTTTTGATGAATCTGTCTACCACCACGATGATGATGGGTTCTTCAATGCTACCCATGATATGGGGCTTAGGTCACAAGATCCTAGATACTTTGAGGATCACTTTGAAAAATTCAAAATGATAGTATTCTAGGGCAATGCTATGAAATGCCGGTGGGATATGTGCAGATTCCTATGGGAATTGCAGGGCCTCTATTGCTTGATGGATTCAGTTGAGAAATATGTCTATCCAATTGTTGGTATTTGGTTTATCATTAACATGGCTTCAGCATCATTCATTTTGCTAAAATTTGTTAAGCCCATTATTTTACGTCAACATCCTTTCCTTATCCACTTTAAAAAGGGGTGTTTTTATTCACAAAGGAAAGATATTTAAGGGACTTTTGTATAGCATCCTTTGTGAAGAAGACATTTGGCTATTATCCCTCTTATTCCTATGAAAGCTGTAACTTCCTATGATAGTTACAACTATGATATTTGTAACTAATTTTTATTTTGATTACCATGAAGACACTTGGCAACTAAAAAGGCCACTTGTCAACTATAGCCTTTTTGTCTCCATGGTGACCACTTGGCAACTGAATAGGCCACTTGTCAATTGAAAGGGCCACTTGGCAACTAAATGGGACACTTGTTAGCTGTGGCTTTTTTATCTCTATCGTGGTTACAACCACCCAAAATTTTTGTAACTTACCTAACTTGTTGGGCAAGTTACTTGGGAGAGAAGTTAGCTAAGATATTTTTGAATATGTAACTACCTTTTGAACCCTATAAAAAGGCTTCAGGGGTAAGAAGAAAAAACATCATCATCACAAGGGAAACACACTTGGGGAATACTTGGGCTCTCACTTGGAGACACACTTTGGGTCTTGGGAAGAGCATTTGTTAAGAAGAAAGTGTGAAAGATTGCTTGTAAGATGACTTGCTAAAGAAAAAATTTCAGCCTCTTTGTCATAGTCCTGTGAGTTATGCTTATTATTTTTTATTTTGTTTAAATTGTTTGGCTAGTGGTTTAGATAGTATCATCCTTGACAAGTAATTTTGGGATTTTTAGATTGCTTTTATTGTTCTTGTTGCATGATAGAAATTTCTATTAAATTTTTACCATAGAAGCACTTGTGTTTAAAAGCCTTAAGAGCATTTTAGTAGTAAATTTTATTATTGTGCAACATATAAGAACTGCTATTGATATTGTTGTAAGAGAGCCTCTGCTTGTAGTCATGCCATTGAACGATTCAATAGTCAAGAGGATTCAGAAAATCTTTGGTATTTTGATAGGACCAGAATAGCTTCTTTTTATCTTTAAAGTGAATCTCCATGGTATTTCAATCAGAAATTGTCAAGTCTTTTGAAGGTTCTATTGAATGCGATTGTTGACATCCATTATCTAGCCAAAATGGAGTCTCATACGTGATAGTTTACACAAAATTTTTTTGGTAGCATAGTAGGATTGTCTTGAAGAAATTGCTTATTTGAGCCTTGGAAGTTTGAACAATTCATAGTTATTGAATTTGGGATAGCTTTATTGCGAAGTGTTTACTCGTATCATTTTACCTTATTTAAATATTTGAGATCTTTACACAAATCTGCTTTCTTTTTCTCTTATCTCTAATTTCCATTGAATCTCGCTCTACTTCTAGTTTTCTTGTGAAAATTTTTCTTTCTTTGGGGAAAATTAGAAGTAGATTCGCAGAGTTATGCTCAAATGTTTTTGCAAAATTTTATTTGTTACAAGTAGGTATTATAAGGATCGCATAGACTAGGCAATTGAACAAAATAGGAACTCTCAACAACTCACAGTACTTGGCAAAGTTGGTTGAATCTCTTTAAGATAAGTCATTTGTAGTTTACACACAACGCAATCATTTCATATTTCACAACCACACACCACAACAACACACACACATACTCATATTAACTACTGAGTCTATTTGGAGGTATCTGGGCCTTGGTGTTTCCAGAGACCAGCAAGCACCTAAATCCTATTCGAGGACACTCGTTGGTGGTCGCGTCCCAAACGGTTGCCAACAATTATAAAGTATTTTATTCCTAAATGTTAAGGAGTTAATTTATAATGCGTTACCTAGGACATGACCCTAGGTTGACATGTCAAGCAAAGGGTCGTGTTACCATGCTTTGATCTTGGTTCCTTTTTTTTAGTGTTGTAGGACCCTTAATAACCGCCCTCTAAAGATCAGTACAATTTTTTTAATCCTCTAAAAACATGGAATTATACTTACATTAACAACTAATAAGGATGTAACTCATAATGATGGGATGATTACAAGGCCTACATAACTTTCTCTCATTAGACTTAACAACTTGTTGATAGAATTAAACTTTATCATTTCTCATAATTCTAAGGATTGATGCAACTATTGCATATAATCTAACTTTAGTAGCACTATGACATTGTAAAAAAATAGCATTATCAAAGGTGATTGCTAACACTTTTCATCACCTGCGAAGCTAGAAAACATCAAACATTTGTGTGACTCACTTGTTTCAAGTTTTATTTTACAAGCAATACTAATGAATATGGTTGGATGAACTTCTAGTCCTCTGCTAGGTTTCCACTATACAAGATCATTTAATCTATAATAGGCTTTAAATGATGGCTAGTAATAAAAAATATATAGGTTTTAATAACTTTACCCATGCAATGTAGCATTGCATTCCCACATTGAGGGTCATCTAGCTCAAAGAATCTGATCACCATTTGACCATGAGTTGGATTATCTTAGGGTTTTAAACTACACAAACAAGGCTTGGCTCAACCATCATCTTTGGATTACACTTTGATATAACCCCAAGATAGGTGACCGAGGATCATACATGAGGTGGGTACACACTTACGAATGATGCTTGGATCATTGAAAATCTTTGGATGTTGTACAACTCAACCTTCTTGGGATTTAATGGCTCAAGATATTAAGTTCAAGTAAGCATATGTACAAGTAGGGTTGGATAGTTGTGCTTATCTCTACATCTAGGGAAAGGTATATGCAAAATAAATAAACAATGCAACCCATCTATTCAAGTTGTGGGGATGAATATATTATTATTAGAATGATTAGTTAAGGATACCTAAAAATACTACATGTTTCACACAATGCACACCAATGAAATGCATCATCCACCTAATTGTTAACTATGAGTTTAGGTGAATTGCCTATCCTAGGTCCCAAAGGGCTTCTAACCATAATCCATGTAGGTTAATTCTATGGAAGGTAAATAAATATGCATGACCACACATATTTTCTTTCTTTCTTTCTTTTGCAAAAATAAAAAAATATGATTGCTAATAAATAAATGGGGTTAGCACATTGTAGCAAAAATAAATAAACAATATTCACTTACAAGAAGAACTCTAGCTTTCCACGATGCAATATTCCCATCATATAAATGAAAGAAGTCATGGTGCATCTCAAGTATATTTTAAATGTCATATAAGAACTAGCTCACATCATACAATGGAGAGAGTTACAATAGTTAGGGTTTTTTTTTCATAGGACAATTACCCAATGTTTTCCTCTATTTTCAGACATCCAAAATTGGGCAAAACAAAGTCTAAAAGTAGGGCCTAAATTTTTAGCAATCAAATCTATGTTTAAGGGAGATTGAGGGGCTTGAAAATAAATATGAGATTATAATCTACATAGCTCAATGGAGTTGGGATTTAACAAGGTTGTGTTTTCTTGTGTTTTGTTTCTTTATTTTTTTCCTCATAGCCTAAGATGTCTTTTAAGCTCTACAATATCAATAATTGGGAAATAGAATCTTGGGAAAAGATTACTAGCCAATAATAATAATAATAAGAGTAACAGTCCTCCTTTTTCTTAATTTCGTAGCCTAAAACAAAGAATAGAAAATCTATAATTTTTTTTTCAAAAAAAAAAAAGAGAAACAAAAGCAAATTCTATGGGTGATGATTGCCATTTACACTTTTACCATTATCTAAGAAATTAGAAACAGTAACTGCTAGACAATAAAAAATAGGGAAAAATGGTAGTCTCTATACTAGCATTATTAAAGAATCAAAATTCTCATTTTATGAAGTAGAAACCAAACAAAATATTATGTGCTCTTAAGAAACAAGGAAAGGAGAAACAACAATAAAATATGATATACACTAAGTTTGAACCCTATGATGGATTATCATGGTTTCAAACTTTAACATAGACCTATAAATATGTTTCATTCTTTGGCATGTGGTTTTTATACCTAGATGTATAACCATGATAATTTTCACTATATAATAATGAGGTGTTACCTTAGTGGTATGGGTCTTGGCTTGGTAACCCCACATCATCGATTCAATTCCACTAGAATAAATCTTAGGGTATACCTATGTTTCACTTATTTCAAGTTCCAACACCCAAAAATTTTCATTATGAGACTAATCAAGTTTATTTATGATTATTTATCAAGAGATATAATCATTGTAATGGGATGTGTCCCTTAGCATCAGTGTGATAAAAAGGGTGTCTTGGACAATTTATTTACATATAAGACCTAGACATCTTTAAGTGCATCCATATGGACTATAACCATGAGGTATCATCTATGGTTGTGCTATTTCTTTATGTTTCTTTGTATACCACTAAGTACAATTGTAGACACATAGGCCTTTATCTCTATGTCTCTTGGTTCTCATTCATTATTATCTATATAATTGGCTGGAGACAATGAGATGTTAACCTAGCAATAAGACTCTTGATTTGAAAGCTCCATGTCATAGGTTTAATTCTAGTGGGTAATGCTAAGTTATAAAGTTCTAATTAGATTATATATCTTGGGGTGTACCTATATTACAATTATTTCAAAGTTCCAACACCCCTCCTATATAACTATTTGGTGATCTAACAACCATAGTTTATGTACACGATTTTATGTTATCATCATGTATTTATTCCTAACAATGGGATGTTATCCTAATGTTAAGACTCTTGATTTGAAAACTCCAAGTCATGGGTTTGATTTTGGTGGACAATGTTGAGTTGTAAAGTTGTAATTGGACTATATATCTTAGGGTGTATCTTTATTACAATTATTTTGGAATTCTAACAACCCCCTCCTATACTTTTATCATTATGCTTAGTGTGAGTCCCTAGTTACATATCATAGTTCATATGGTTATTATCAACTATATTTTTTTATTGCTTATTATACCAATGGTTCTTATCATATTACATGTTCATGATTTTTACAATTATTAAGTATGTTGCAATTATGTTTGATGAACTTAGATACTCTCATCCTGAGGACCCTAATTTTTAACTTGGTATCAAAGTAAAGCTATTTCATCCATATGACCTGGTAAGGTTAGAAGCATGAAATTTGAATTATGATAGTTATTGGTTAGTGGTTGCATTTATTATGTCATGCACGTTCAAATTCTTATTTATAGTGCAAAGAATCTACATTTTAGGGCACAACTCAACAAAAACTCTAAACTTATGCAATTGAGTCCTTTTCTTTCTTATTTTTGCCCCAATTATGATACCAATTTAGTTGTTTTGTTGTTCATGTTGTCATCATGTTTATGCATTACTTGGTTTTGCTATGTTTTTAGCTTACAAATTTTAAGTCTATCCTAACCACGTAAGTTTATTCAAATTTGTGGATTACACTTTATTTTTCCTACCATTGGTCTTTAACTCATGAAGCATCATGTCATTTACAATGCATTATTTCATTTATTGTTAATCTTAGATGGTACCAAAATGCAAACATCATTTTGAGAAGTGAGGATTTATCCTCAAAAGGTTAGTGTATGAAGGGCTTGATCTCTTAAGTAGCTTCTTTATATAATTAGTTGATAACACACTATATTGTGGTCTCAAAGTTACTACAATCTCTATATTTAAAGCTTGATCAAAAAGAACCAATGGCCTACATTACACCAAAGTTTAAGGTTGTCATGTAAAAATATAAGCACACAAATGTAAAGGCTATGATTGAAGATCTCTCCAAGGAGTTTGCTACATTAGAATTATTATCATTCATTGCATTTCAATTGCCCAAGATTAACTTTGAGTTGGTTATGTTCTTCTCAAAAGCTATTATAGGGAATAGTTTGTGTATGAACATGATATATGCTAGAAGTCTTTGAAGTGGTCTTCTAGGTATTTATGGTTTTGTCTCAAAACTATGATGGTTGATGGTGAGGGAAATGTGAATAGTAACTAATACCTATTTGCTCTACATGTTAAAGGACACCATTAGGTTCAGTAAGACTAACAAATAGTCAAATGGACTATTTCTTATGACTGATTTTCATGAACCATGAAGCAACATGGCACAAATAATCTCTACTTATATTATTTAGCAAGATAGGAAAATTGATACAACCTATAGGGTCATCAATTTGTTGCATTTGTACATGTAGTTAGACAATGAAATAAATTAGTTTAAAATTTTAAAGATGGAAATAAAGCAAAAAATGTTGTGCTATTATTTTTCTAATAATTCATATGTCTATTATTTGTCTAGGTATATATTTGTCATTTCCCATATTGAGCTATTTGTGGTTGAGACCCTTGCAAGAATAAGGGATACTCAAGCCATTGATAATCTATACATCATAAAAATTATTGGATTGGAAGACTAAGGCATGGGTGGTGAAGAAGAAGAAGTAATAAATGAAACTATGATGGTTCTAGAGAAAACATGGTCATATCCTGAATAGATATCGTTGAAGAGTAGTACCATGAAATTAATTATGCATCACCGTATCCCAGAGACTAATTTTCTAGAATATGAGGCCATAGTTAAGTTCTTTAACTCAATCATTAAGAAGGATATTCTAGAAAAATATACTTCTCCACCTAGAAGATCTTGACTAAGTATAGTAATGTGCACCTAAAATTCAAGGTCATGGAGAAAGTCGTGGCAAATCTATAGTGGTTTTCACAACATTCAACCATTACCTATCTTGATAATAAGGTATTCCTCTTTCTGGTCTATTCATACTACTATCCTATAGCTTATTATATAAGAAGCATGAAGGCAAAGAAGGATCTAGTTCCACCCACCGAAATACTTTGACATCGGTGAATGAGTTAAACTAGAAACTTAAGGACTTGGAACTCCAAGGACTATCAAATAGCTCCATCAAGACACAATTTGAAGAGCATAAAAAGAGAATTTTAGAATTATTGGAGAAGGGAAAGCAAGCCAAGAATGAGCTACTACTATTGAAGAAATCCAAGCATCTTCCACCTACCACAGTTAATGTTGTATGATTATAGATGAAAAAAGAGAAAGTAAAAGAATTACAAGGAAATTTGGATTTCACAATCGTTGAAAAAAATAGAGATCTATCTACAAAGAAGTTTTTAGCACAAAGTATTGACACTATGAAGCAAAATTTTGATACAGAATTTAAAGCAAAGGAAAAGTTACAAAAAGTAATAGTAGAGATTCTAAAGACTTTGTAACTTAAAAACAAGGCTCACCAACAACTTTAGCAAGTTAAATCATTTGTAGATACATCTGAAATTGTTGAGTATATAAGTTAGCTTTTGAATATAATTTTATGAAACAATTTGGCTATTCCAAATCCTTCTTTAACCATGAACAGAAATGTACTTGAGAAAGTAACCATGACTAAATTAAAGTCCATGGTTCTTGCCTCTTCCATCCCTACTTCCTCTTCCTTTCTTACTTTCTCTTCATCCTCTCCTCAATCTTCTCTAATCATAGTTAGCGAAGTGTCTAGGCTTCTTTCTTCTCAAATCATAAAGGAAGTTGATACTAGAGATGATCTTAACCTCTATAGATTTGATGTTGTAATTAATTTTGCGCTTACTAAATAAGTATATGATGTTTCCTAGTAGGTTATGTTTGTGACTATTTATGAAGTTTTGTGACTCTATTATATACTCTATCTCTATTAAGTAGTGTTTATTGTTCATCGTATTACTTATATCTCTAGAGAAATAATCCCTAATAAATTTTCTTATTTTAGTTCCTTCTTTCACCATTTTAAGGAACTATTGTAACTATGGAGATATAATCAAGAAAGTAAGATATACAAAGTACTATAATTGTTAGTATCTGCTTATAGTTTTGATGAATAGTTTTGTTTTTTTTGAAGAAACTACACAATTTTAAGATAGTCACAATTATAAAAAATGAAATAAAAATTTGATGAGGATCCTAAAGATGACGTTGTTGTGGCTTACCATAACCATGATATAAATAATTATGTTTCTTCAAACATCAGTGTAATATTAAAGGAAAATAAGTTAGAATATCAAATCTTTCCTAAAATTTGTCATACTATATATGATTAGATGTAAGATTTATGACCACAAAGAAGTTCTAAAATGAAAAAGTGAAGCATTGTTATTAAATTTATTTCCACATTGATTTTGAGAGAAAGTGTTAAGAAATGAGCATTGTTATCAACCTCTACATGTGTTAATTGTAACCAGATGTATAATCCTGATAGTTTTCACAATGAGAAATAATCAAGTTTTTTTATGATTGGTTATTAAGAAATATGAACATTGTAATGGGACATGTCCCTTAGTGTGATAAAAGAAGTGTCTTTAATATTTTATTAATAAATAAAACATCCACATCTTTGGATGTGTCCATATGGCATAGAACCATTAAGTATCCTTCTATGTTATCATGTTTCTTCATATTTTTTGTTTTCATATTTTACTAAGTACAATTGTATACATGGAGGCCTTTATATCTATGTCTATTGGTTATCATTCATTCTTGTCTATACAACCATCTAGTGACATAATTGCCATAGTTTTCTTTCACAATTCTATGTCATTGTAACATCCCGTTCCCAAATGTTGTGGAAAACATCAAATATACATTATATTAGACATTATGTGTACGAAGATAATGTGGCAAACATCAAATATGTGTAACATTCAACATTAAGTGTGAAGAAAATAATAGAGAAAGTGCAAAAGAAAAGAGATAAAAAAAATGCTTTATTGATGTGAAATAGTGTATCTGGGTCATGCTTTGAGTGTTTCTTTAGATTATCTTCCTTCAGAATCTATCCCTTAGAGGCTATTTAGCATTGCCCTACTTCACCTAGTACTTGTTACTCGTCTTGTATTAGCTCTACAACTCTATGCTGATATAACCTCTAATACTTAAGTATAAATACTTTAGGTTAAACCCCAAAATGCCATCTCGAGAACCATGTCCATTATTAAAATGTGCCCTTTAGGGTCTTAATTAGAACTTGCTCTTTTGATTCTTGTTACAATAATCACATGATTAGTTATGAAGAGATATTATCTTTGTTATGTAGCAACACCATCTGGGAATGCAAAAATTATAGTCATCATGATGTATTTGTTCATATACTTTTATTATTATATTTAGTATGAGTTTCCAATTATATATCAAAATTCATATGGCTATTGTCAACTATATTTATTCATTACTCATTATAATTGTGATTCCTATTATATTTCATGTTCACAATTTGTACATCTATCAAGTATGCTACAATTCTATTTAATGGACTTGGCTACTCTCATCCTAAGAACCTCAATCTCTAATAATCATTTGATTAGCAATATAGCAAAACTTTGTTAGTTTATTTCTATAGTTTAGCAATAGTCAACAAATGATTATAGCGTAAATTTAAGTCAATTGTATGGAGTCTTATTCAAGTGTCTTATGCTTGGAAACCATCCATAAATAACAATAAGATAGAAATTGATTTGTATTCATTATAACACTCGAACTTGTATTAAATTTACTTTTCTTTGGTATTTAATTTTCCATGGAATTTAGCTTAATGTTTACATTTCTTATGCATAATAACTAATTGGAAAAATGAATATGATTTGATTTTAATCATAATGTGTATTTTTCTAGTAATCCTTATAGTAATATTGCTTGTTATGCCTAGCAACATATCACTTGATAATTCCAATGATAAATGTACTAATGTAGGATGTGATAATAGATTGGAGTTTAGACAATCATCATTCTTAGGCTAGTTTAGGATTTATTTTCATTATTTAAATTAGATTAAATAATTAATTTTTATGTTAATTAATTTAATTAATGGTTGCAACAATATCAACTATGATGTACCTTAACTATACTTAACTATGTGAGTTAAGGGTCATTATAAGCATAGTTGGGAAGATAGTTGATGGGCAGTTGAGTATTCCAACACTTGACCATACAAGTCACGAGTGTGCACATACAACCTAATCATAATCCATGGATAGCCAATGTAAATTCACTAGTAGTTGAGGTTCAGTTTGTGATCACTATCTTTTCAATTTAAGTTACTGAAGCACAAGTTATATGATTTAACTCTCAGTGAAGCATATGATATGTTGATGTTGTTAGCTCAAACTAAAACTAAGTGTAAACATGGTTGAACTAAAGTAATAGAATCTAAGCCTAAGTGTAATGAAATTAAAGAGACTATTCTAGCCCATAGGCAATAAGTATCCGTTCTTGATTTACCATTCATGTCTTAGGCTTATGCAATTGTCATTGGGATTACCAAGTGTTACGCTACTAGGTGGACCAAGCAATAACACTACTAGGATTACCAAATGATTATGCTATACATTCAAAACCACTTGTACTTATACTACCTTACTAAGGAATAATGAAAAAGTAAAGTACTTAGGAATTATAAACAACTTAAGAAAAGAAACCATGTTAAAAGATAGTAATTATGATAAGTAGAAATGAACTAACTAAGAGTAAAGTAAACTAAGTAGAATGCTGCAATGGTAGAAAACAATCTTGATCTTTATTTTTAGCCATGAATTGTGCCCAAAAATAATTCACTTGAACAAGGATTTCGTATAACTTTTTAACACCATACTACAAGCATTTGCTAAATTGCTAAGTGTAAATTTATGAAAACAAACTACAAGAATTTGCCTAAGTGTTGGACATAAGTTGTTCTTTTGACATGATGCTAGGTTGGTATTTATAGTGGAGACTAGGACCCACTACATCATATCTATGATGATGTAAGCATGGCTACGATATCATACATAATCACCTCTAAATTAACTAGATATTTTCCTAGCTTCATCCACATTTTATGGCATGGTCTACCATGATGCTTGTAGATCATATGGTTGGCTATTGGACATACTTGTCACTCATCATTTAGTGCGATTGTAGAAGATGATGTTAGTGATCTCATTATTTGCATCATAAATAATCACTCTTAAAGAAGTTTTAACAATTTATCTTTTAAAATATTTGATATTATTTAGAGTTCCACATACATTATTAATCAATCATCTTAGTTGTCATCAGGTTGACATTCCACCACATGCAAATAATCTTATAGGGAACAATGATGGAACAAATTGCAATGACCACAATAAAATATCATTCTAAGTGAAGGTCCATTATGCATATCTAAATCCTTAGTATTTTAAATTCAATTTTATTTTTCACTAGGATGAGCAAATATGATGAAGAGACTTACAAGGTAACATCATGCTACCACTTGATATAGTAGCCCCATCTATGCTTATAAATGCATTAATGAGCGGAATTGAATTTATTTTAAATGGGTTCTAGATGGACAAGCATATGGCTAGGCCCTATAAATCTATTAATGCACAACATAAGCTAGACCATTTGATAGAGACCCAAGATGAGTTTCACAAAGGAAAAATGTGATACCATTAACATACCAATCTAAAAAAGAGGATATTGACTATCAATTAGATAAGTCTTATTACCAATGTCCTCTCATCTTCAATCTTGATAAAAGAGGTAATACATGAATACATTCTAACTTGGTAAATAATCAAGAAAGAGATGGAATAAGTCCTAGAATAAAGAGTGTCTCAAGGCATGAAACCTCTAATAGACCAAGGGCTAATGATCAAAGGAATCATGAAAGAAAAACAAGTTGATATGGATCTCCTAGTTCTCCATTTTCTTTTTCCTCTTTATTGTCAATTTTTAATGAAGATGAATATACACTAAGAGAAAGGGCTCCAAACAAGGGCCATGACTAACAACCTAATGGAAATGATAAAAGGAATCTTGACAGACATCCTAGTAAAGATGGAGACAAAGGTAGAAAATAGGTAAGAAGGTAAGAAAGAAGACATAGAAGAAATTATAGAAGATGTCATGGTGGTTGGATGGTTAGAGGCCATGATTATGATTATTATATGCTTAATGATGATGAATCTTTGTTAGCTAAAAAAAACATGATCTAAATTTGTAAGGACATTAGCATTCCATATAGACATTGAAAGGAGAGCCACATTACGTAACTAGATATGAATAATATTCCCAAATTCAAGGGAGGCTAAAAATCTAATCCAAAATATCATATATAGGTCTTTCATAATGGGTGTATCTTGTAAAATATTAAAAGAAAATGAAAAAATGTAAAAATATTTCCAAGGATTCTAAATAAAGAATTTGAAATTTAGTAATGATAAATAGAAACAAAGTTAATCCAATGAAGGTCTACAATGCTCAAGCTCTTCAATGAGAAGTACCATACATATTTAAGAGTGTTTAACTTGAAAAAGTAAATTTAAGGATGAAAATAAGGAAACCATGAATTCTTTGATATAATCCTAGACAAATACCATTCTTTGTTGCATAGATTTCCAATCCATGGATTTTTCTTAAAAGGAGAAACTCTATCATAGATGGTCTCCAAAATAGAACCAGGGAGATCCTTGGGATCTATGCTCAATGAAGACTATTAGAGCTAAGTGTTTATTAGATCCAAAGGCTCATTGACTAACTCTAAAAATGGGAGGGAGAGTGACGCAAGAGGAAGAGTATAGATAAATACAATTAGAATCCATCTCTTTACAAGAAGGAACTATGTATATGTGACTTGTAGAAGGAAGAGGTACCTCTTGATGAGGTGATTCAATGAAAAACTTGGCTTATAGAAAATTTCATCACTGAGATAGAGGTAAGCATTTACAAAATATGGGATTCAATAGATGAGAAATTTTTATTCACTCTAGAAATTATGAAGGAACAAACTAAGCAAGTAAGTGCAAGAGACTAGAACAAGAGAATGAAGAAAGACAAGAAAGTAGAAAAGGACAATTACTTGTAGAAAGAAAAAGCTATAGTGATTGAAGAAGTTATAAATTTAGACTTAAAGGAACATGATGGATGTGACATTTGTACGTATGAACATCTAGAGGATTGTTTTTCTATCATGTAACATCTACAAGACTTTGAGACATACACTTTGAATTCAAAATTCATGAAGAAGAAAATGTTCATATGATTGACTTATTCACAAGAAAACTATAACTATTCACCAATAACAATATTATTCAAATGAAACTCTTCTCAATCTTAATACTATTATTAGTACTAGTGGTCAAACCAAGTCATTGTGGATGTTACCACCTAGGCAACAATACCCTTAATCCTTATCAAACCCATATGGATATTATGTCCAACAACTTGTTTTCCCTAGTGGTCCAGTTACTCATTCCTTCATTCATTACTATTATTCTCTAGCATTTCATTGACCTATAATACCTTGCATAGAGTTACCATCATATATCCCTCACTACTTGTCACATCCTCCTCAATACCCTCATACTTCTTTTTCACTTGTGCCACCTTCACCAATGTAGGGAGAGTTGTTGTAACTACCATAATTGAAAAATACCACTCATGTTGTCACACAATCAATGAAATGATAGTTCTAGTAGCTTTGATTGTAAGCCTAGGAAGCACCCTTTATTTAAGATTGTTTTCATGCCTCTAGAGGGAGCTAGTAGACTTGCCACCCATCAAGACTAACATGAGGCCTAGATGAGATAACTTCCTTCGTTACACAAACATCTTTAAATCCTATGTAGGAACCAATAGTCATTTTCATTCCAAAATAAAACATAAATACTATCATGCTTACACATGCCGTTGCAAATTAGATAAAAATGAGTGCTCTTCTAAAGAAAAGAACAAACCTAAGAAGTTTTATCGACTTACAAATTGCAAAAAATCCCCCTTGTAATGCTCCACTAAACTTAGGTTCAGGTATGAATTTCATTTCTTGAGAAATGTAAAAAAATTAGAACTTACCCCTGATGAGAAAGAATAATATCTAGTTAGCATTTGTTGATCATTCTATCATAGTTTCTTTGGGCCATGTTGATAATGTGATGACCATAAAAAGTAGATGATCATATCTAGCATATTTCTTAGTAATCCATGTTAGTAATAGTAAAGGAGAATATTTCATCATCATGGGAAGGATATGATTTAGCACTTTTGATGCTAAGCTATGCATAACTAAAATTTCATTGAAGATCACCAAGGAAAATTAGCATGACATCATAGAGAAGTAGAGAATTCCATGCATAACTTACAATAATACAAAGTACAATTGTGGGTAGAAAGTTTGGGCTATGAATAAGACCATCATACTTGTTCATAACAAACTTAAAAAATATTAGTGTATGTAACAATATGTGTATACAATGGTCACTAAATTAAAAGACACCCGTTGGCTAGAAAATAAAAGCCTCAAATTATCTAAAATATGCATAAAACCCACACAACAATTGAATAGTTCTTGTGTTAAGAAAATGTATTAGGCAAGAAAAACACAATCAAAAATTTTTCAATTCAATTATTTATTAGAAAAACATGCTAAGTGGGATTAAATTAAACTTCCAAAAAGCAATGTCTGATTTATAAATATATAGGAAGAAAGTGTTAACCATAGAAAAGCTAAAATCAAAATCTAGAAAGAAACCACATGTAGACCATTTAAAATGAGGGAGGAGGCGATACCAAAAAAATGAATAATAAAATTTAAAAAATTCAGAGTACATATATCACCAAAGAGAAAGTATAAATAAAAAGCTTAATGATTTTGGGAATGTCTTTTTAGGTTTTCATCATTATAACCAATCCTAAAATACCTCCCCTCTTGGCTAGGAAAATGATCAAGTCTTATCCTTATTCAAAAGCACCCTCATAGGTTTTCACTTCTAACTAAATCATTTTCTTGTAAAAGGAAAAAAAAAAAACTCTCTCTCAAGATAAAAGAATACATCAATAAGAAATAAAGAACATATAGTAACAAAAGTTGAAAGCTTCCCATCCTAGAGCCTTCAAAACAAAAAGAAATTAATATTATAGAAAATAGATTAATTGTGTAGCTTTCACTTAGAGCTTTTTGGCTTGAATTTATAACTTAAAAGAGAACTCTTTAAGAATCTTGTATTTGACTTCTAAAAAGAGGTTATAGTTATGCTCTTCTTGCTAGAAAATAGCTATACACCAAAGATTCCAAATAGAGCAGAGAACAAGTGGTTGAAGATAATTCCAAATGCAAAGAAAGGAAGTAGAAAAAACATGCTGATCACTAAGAATGACTTTATTGATGCTTGGTTAAAATTTTTTACAAATTCTAGATATCCATTTTCAATCATGTTGAGCAACAAGATACTCAACAAAAACATGGAAAAATGAGTCTTCACATCTACAAAGAAGACATTGAGTGCCAATAGAAAGACCTTAATAAATATGACATCATAAAAAAAATACAAATTTTAGGAAAAATGTAGAAGCTCTCTAATTATCTTTTATTTTTCTCATTTAAAAGTGTGAAAATAATTGCTTTTTCTAGGAGTCATTAAATTTTTTATGAATAAAATTATTCTTTGTAATAATCTTACAAGCAACTTTTGAATTAAAAGGAAAAATAAATTTTCCATCCTTCCAAAAAATATTTGGAAAAGCTTGATGCAAACTATTATCAATTTTAAATAAATTCTCAAAATTAGAAATTAAGTTTTCAAATTTCTTTTTCCTCTTTCTATTCAAATCATAAAGGATAGAAGCTTCATTCCAACTAATTCATCTATCATGCATACGTAGATAAGAAACTATAGTAATATCAAATTTTCTCCAAGTGGTACATAATCTAGATGCATTAGAAGCCCAAGCTCCTTTATTAAAAAGAAGCAACCGTGGGCTAATTTGCTTAAGCATATCTTTTGAAAATGTAATATTGTTAAAATGAGAATTATGAGTGTTGATATCTTAGTTACAATATTGTAGCTCTACATATGTCATTGTAGATATGATGTAGTGGGCCTAAGGTACAAGTTTTGTCCAACAATTAGTCTATAACATCCCCATTTCCAAATGATGTCATTGCATAATGAAGATGATGTCTCTTAATAACTAATCTTGAGATTAGTGTAACAAGCCTTGAAAAGAGTAGTTGTAATTAAGACCTAAAAGAACATATTGTAATAATAGAAATGTCTCTTGAGATGACCTTTGAGGGTTTTACCAAAGGTATTTATACTCGAGCATTAGAAGTCATATTAACATGGAGTTGTGGAGTTGGTAAATATGAGTAATGGGTACTAAGTGAAGCAGGATAGAAAGAGGACTAGCCATCATTTCTAGCCAATTGTAGGCCTAACCGGGGTGGAAATTTTGGATTGCCTTTAAGGGATAGATGCAAAGTAAAAAAACCCCAAGGAACACTCAGAGCATGATCCAAACACATTATTTTACATTAATAAAGTATTATTTCCTTTTTCCTTCTGCATTTTTCCTATTATTTTCTTTACACTAAATGTCGAATGTTACAAATATTTGATATTTGCTACATTATCTTCTTATGCATAATGTTTAATATAATGTATACTTGACGTTTGCTATGACCTTTGGGAATGGGATGTCACATTTGGTATCAAAGCAAACCACAACACAAGGGCCAATCAAAACCAAGAACCAACTATGATTTAATGAAAAAATAAGAAGCCATGAGCTAGAGAGAATCATGGACCGCCACCAAATGTGCCTCATGTTTAAGATGACCCATATAAGCTTAGAAGTTATCTTTTAAGCAATTTTTCATGGACAATAGAGTCTAGGACCACACATATACGAGAGGATCATGAACATGTATAATGTTTAGGATAGATCCCACTAACCAATAAGATCTTCTTTATGGATACTAGTGATCAAGAAATTTGATTACACCTCACCAAGATTCATCAATCGAAAGATATGTTGGTAAGACAAGAATACACTAATCTACATAACTCTTACCTATCTTGTAGTGATATTAGAATGTTAATTGATTAAGGTCATTCTTAAGTACCTTGCTAGGGTATAACTAGAGGGGATAGACCTACATCATTTGCAAAATTGTATGATATATTTTTGCCATTTTTATCCAAGAGTCAGTTTATCATTATAATTGAAACCAAGTATCTTACAAGTTATCATGTCATGTATACATTAGCCTAGTAATGTCAATTCAACAAAATAAGCTATTTTGGTCATTTCAAATTCTAAAATTCTAACTTGGTTTTAGGACACTAAAACCATGTCCAATGCGTAGTACTCGTTGAGATGATTCCAACAATACAAATTTCATCTCAATCAAAATCACAGTTTTGGGAGATACTGTTGTTTAAATTTTTCTGGATATGAAAACATTATAAAATAATAATAAATTATTAAATTATTTATTTTAAATATTAATAGAAATTATTTTCGTAACGGAAAATTTTCAACATTTTAAATATAGACATAAAGTTTAAATATAAAAATGTGAAAAATATTTTTGAAAAGAAAATTTGGCATGTTGGTAGCAATCGATTAAGCCACTTAGTATTGAGATGGGTGGCCTCTTGGGAAGTATCATTTTCCCTATCCAAAATTTTGGACATCAAAAGCCATAACATTTTGTTTTGGAAGCCTTTTTAAGTGAACAAAGAGTTGTTTCTTAGAGATTTCAACCTCCCAAATGTGAAGTTAGGTCAGTCCCATAGAGCTCCAAAAAATAGTTTTTTATGCCTTGCCCAACATAATGCCTCAAGACCCCCATAAACTCATTTTAGCATAACTTGGGCATATAATATTCATTTTTAACATATGAATAGTTACTTCCAACATTTTTCACCTTTTGAACTCAATGGTGAAGTCAAATTCATCATTCAAGCATCAAATAATTTAATGATACCTTATATCGTGCCTTGAAGAGACCATAACTTAGACTAACTAATCATGCCTAATAATTTAGTTTGGAGTAATAAATTTAACCTCTTGGACCTTAAAATCAAGTGCTTAACCTTTGTAGATAGATAGTCTTAGCGTATTAACCCAAAATGTATATTTAGTTACACTACAGAGTCATTGTCTTAGGGGGGTAGAAAGGCCATTAAGAATCTAGATAATGTAGCTAGATGTTACTAAACCAAATTAGTTGATAATTCAATTAGTGAACTAGAATTGTTAAAAATATAAATATCAATTTATCTTGAAACCAAATCACATGATAAAATAACATGGAGAATCATAATCTTGTTTCAACAAGATGTATGATACCCATGAAGAGAACTAACCTAGGAGAGAATCCAAGAATGAGAATGAAAGTTACAACAGATAATATACTTCCAAGACCCATTGTCAATGAAAGAAAAACAACATTTTCTATGACCACCATGGACCTTGGATTGACATAAGTATCAATACCTCGTACATCTTAGTAGAATTTGAAGATTTGAATATTTATGTCTAGTGTGTACAAGAACTTCTACAATGGAAATTCTCATATCAATTCCAAATAGACTTTGAAAAGATATGATCTCTAAAATTTTAGAACTTTAAATCATGGACAAGAAAGAATGTTCAAGGTTCTAGATAAGCCACACACCTTGACATTTATATTAAAAATCAAGTCAAAAAGACATGTATGTCTTAGTAACACATATTTAATTGTCAAATCAACATGTTCAAATGTCAAACTTTACCAAGTGGCATACTTGATCAACCATAGAAAGAAAAGTTTGAAGAATAAGTTATTCCTAAGTCATACCAATATCAATATAGTGTTATTCATCCTTTGTGAAGACTTCAATGTAAAAGTTGAAAATAGAGTTATCAATTCATAAATTATGGATGTATAAAACAACCCTTGGAAGAGGAATCCAATTTTAAGAAAATGTTTTCATAAATTCAAAATGCAATTCCATTGGGCAATGCATATTTTCCTTACTTTAAATATCCAATAGATAAGTCAAATCTTAAAATTCAAGAACATGTGATGTTGTTGGATAGAATTCATCAAGAATCACAGTTTATCAATTACACTATCATGATTAATGAAGATGGATCAACATCATTCTTCATCGAAATCATAGACTATATTTAGTACGATGTCCAATTATTTCAAGCTACCAAGTTGCTAGAGTTAAATTCTAAAGAAGAAGTTGAGAAGAAGTAAAATCAAGCCTTGCCATCCTAAACAAGAATATCCAATCATATACATCCTACTATAGAACTATAACTACTTTCATTGATCCCTAAGATTGATTGAGATCAGGGAGCATCTTAACCTTACTTTTTATCTTATTATTTTCTTTATTGTTTATTTTATATTTTAATTTGATAAGTAAAACATCTAAGGTAATACAAGTTGAGAATAAGGATTTGCCCCATCTTCACTTGGGTAACTAGATATGAGTTGCACTTTGTGACCTTGGTTAGGATTGGCGATTGGTGGTTGGTAGACCTTTAATTCACTTCTTATTATTCTCTTAGAGCATGAGGTAAGTATTGATAAAATAAGATTTAATTCTTATATATATATTTATTAATTATATTTTGTTTACAAAACAAGAAAGAGAACATTAGGATATAGAGCTTCAAGTCCAAAGAATAAATCAAAGTATTGGAGCANATATAGATATACAACTTCAAGTCCAAAGAAAAAAATCAAATTATTAGAGGATAGGAGAAAAAAAGGAGCATTAGAACTGGAAAAGATAGTGAATGTTGACTCATTCAAGTATGAACAAAACCTAAGGGGGGGATATTGTAACATCCCCATTTTCAAATGATGCCACTGCATAATGAAGATGGTCTCTCTTCATAACTAACCTTGAGATTAGTGTAACAAAATCCAAAAAGGGTAGTTGTAATTAAGACCTGAAAGGAAATATTGTAATAATAGACATGTTTCTTGAGGTGACCTTTGGGGGTTTAAGCTAAGGTATTTATACTTGGGCATTAGAAATTGTATTAGTATGAAGTTGTAGAATTAGTAAAGGCAAGTAATAGATGTTGGATGAAGCAAGACAGAAAGAGGGCTAGCCATATCTTCTAGCTAGTTGTAGGTCTAATCATGGTGGTTGTGCTGGATTGCCTCTAAGGAATAGATGCCAGATGAAGAAAACCTGAAGGAACACTCAGAGCATGATCTAGATACACTATTTCACTTAATAAAGCATTCATTCCTTTTTCTTTTTGCATTTTCCATGTTATTCTCTTTATGTTGAATGTTGAATGTTACACATATTTGACATTTACGACATTATCTTCTTATGCATAATGTCAAATATAACATATATTTGACATTTTCGATGACATCCAAGAATGGAATGTCACGTAGTCAAATTCTTGCAATTTGTTTTTGTCAAGTTAAGGTTAGATTAAATGTCCACAATGTGGTGAATTACAATTATAAAAAATATTTATTTGAGTGGATTGTTCCTAGACATAATTCATGAATGATAATAAAGAATGAGATTTCTTTATCATTGTAGCATATCACTTAACATAGATTTATTTTCCCTAATGTATACTTTCCTTAAGTCATTTACATTCCTTAAGTGATTTACTATTCCAATGTCTATTAGTAAGGCAAAATAAGTACGATCGATTTTGAGCATAATGTGTAATTATTTGGTAACCTAATAGTGACATTGCTTAATTCACTCAATAGTGAAGTTACTTGGTAATCCAAGTGACAATCACATCAACCTAGGACATGTATGGAAAACTAGGAATGGATACTTATCACCATTGGATAGAATAATTTTACATTCTCATTGTACTTAGAAATAGAATTTACATCCACTTTCACTATGTTTACACTTAGTGTTATTAAGAGCCAGTAAACATTAGTTATCATGTACCTCACTAAAAGTTAAACCATATGATTGGCACTTCACTAACTCTAAGTGGAAAGATAACAATCATGAACTTAATATCAACTTGCTAGTATACTTACATTGCCCATCCACATATTATGATCTGGTCACATGTAAACACTTGTGACTTGTATGGTTGAGTGTTGGAATACCCAAACACTCATCAAATATTATTGTAATTCAAATATTTACTAAGGTTTCATCATGTCTTCCAAATTTATTTAAGAATTGGAGAACTAGAAATAAAAATGCAGAAGGAAAAAAAGATAGTAAAGAAAGTTACTAGAATACCAACTATTATTATTTTTTAGGAAAAGAAAAACCTAGTTCTATGGTGGTTGGGACACAAAAAGAGTTACAAGTACATATAGATGATATACTGAGCATATCATAAATATCTCTAGAGTCATCAAAACCTAGCAAATTCATTTTTATTAATAGCTATTCATCAAATATAGAGAGCTTGAATGATAAGCGATCTTGGTTAGATGTGAGCATTTTGAAAGATAGAAGCATTCCTAGCCATTCATAATTGATAAAGAAAACATGGGTGCAAGCCTTTTAATACTGTTACTTCTATTTGTTCTTTCCTAATGGCTAGAGTCTAAGAACATCCTTCATAGTTGAATATAATTTAAAAAATGCCAAAAATAGTTTGCATTTGTTTCTGAAATTCTTAGGATTTTGGACATTGGAAAAAAAATGATTGTGTCTTTGCATAATTTACACATTGTAAACACTTTTCATCATCTATTATACCTCTATGTTTTAGCAACTCCTTTACTAGAAAATGATCATGTAAAATCTTAAAAAAGAATATCTTATGATGTGGTAGGAGGAATTGATACCACCAAAGATCCTTAACTAGATTCAAGGTAGTAGTTGTAAGTCTTTGATATGCATCATGTAAATAATATGAGAAATAATTATTCCATTTAATTATATTTCAACTAAGTTGGGTATGTGACACAAACCAATCTTTTAAGCTCTCAAAACTTTGCTAGGTAGGGCTTCCTTCAATGATGGGGGAAGCATTAAAAAATAAAAATCCTCCATAAAGATACTTAGCTTGTATAAATATAGCCCAAGGTTTATCTAAAGTATATAACTAGTAGATTAATTTTCCTAATAGTTCAAAATTAACATTTAAGAGATGATGAATGACCTAGCCCCCTACCTTTGTAGATGTACACATAGTCTCCCAATTAAGACAATGGAATGAATGAGAATTATTGGATCACAAGAATATCCTTTCAAACTCTAGCTTCTTAAGAATGGTCATAAGGACTTTATAAATTAAGAATAAGTAAAAAGGTAATGAAAAAAAGAATTGATTTGATCAATCGAAGCCTACCTTCTTGTCAAAGTAGCTTTTCTTTTTAGTTAGCAAGTCTTTTGAAGAATTTATCAATTAGCTCATTCCAACCTGAAACCTTCCTTTTGACTAGAAAAATAAGAATGTTGAGATATTTCGTGGGAAGAGAATCTTCCATACACTTCACCTGATCATAGAACAGGTTAAAAATATTTGGAGTGCCTGAGTTAAACATCTTCCTTTTAGTAAAATTAATTTGTGGACTTGAAGCAACAGAAAAGTGCTAAAGACATTGAACCATATTTTATAAATTTTTCCTTAACCCTTCCAAAAATAAGAAAGTGTCAAAAAAATGTGAGTGAGTAATTGTAACAACTTAAAGCAAGGGTAATACCTTTGATATGTCTCAATGTTTGTTCACTTCTCAAAAAAGCTACAAATACTTCCATTTCTAATAAAAAGAGATATGGTGAAATAAGATCCCCCTACTGCAAGCCAATTTTAGCATATATGTCTCCTTCTCTTTACCCAGCTTGCTAATCCAATGATCTGAAAAGCCAAAGGCTAAGAGCATTGTGTCTATATAGTTCAAATTAATTCTATCATATGCTTTGTTGATATCTAATTTTAAGGCTAGGCTATGATTTCTCTATAAAATTGTAGAATGTAGAATTTCCTCTATAAGTATCACCTGATCCAGAATATGTCTCCCTGAAATAAAACTAGCTTATTCAGGAGATATAATCAAAGGCAAAAATTTTTGCATTCGCAGTGCAAGAAATTTGGAAATGATTTTGTACAAAGTGGAATAAAAACTAATGGGCCTAAAGTCTTTAATATTTAAAGCTTGGTTCCTTTTTAATAAGAGAGCAATCTAAGTAATATTTAGTTCAAAGAGGATCTTATCAATTTGCCAAAATTCAAAAATCATATCATAGATATCCTTGCCTATAATATGTCATAATATTTTGAAAAAATCTAATGGATAACCATCTATACTGGGGATCTTATTATCTGCCATACTAAATACTACATCATGAAATTCAACTACAGTAGGAGGGGAGTTTAATAATTGAATATCATAAGAAGAGATATGCTTATCTATACATGAAACAACCTTATTGATAAGGGGCTTATTGGATTTAGTATCTTTTCCCATCAAGTCTTAATAGAAGGAGACTATCATTTTTGATATATGCTTAGGGTTACTATTCAATGAACAATTTTTGTTGTAACTAAAGGCTACAATTTTTTGAATGTCTAAAAGATGCAGATGTGTAGAAGAATTCAGAGTTCACATCACCTTTAAGAATCCACTTACTCTTTGCTTTTTGCCTCCAATAAATAGTTTCTTGTTGACGATAATGATAATAATTATGTAATTCCTCCCATTATTTTCTCTATCTTTTTAAAGTTCATCCTTGTGTTTGAATATGTTGTTGAATGTCATTTATAGAATTTAATCAGCTGATGTTCTCATCACCAATCAATCAACGCTTTGCATAGATTTTTAAGTTTTTGTAGAATAGAAAATTGTACTAAGCCTTTGGATAAACCTCTCTAGACATGAGAAACTAAACATTACACTTCTAGTTTAGAACCCAAATATTACTTCCAATGAAATAAGTGATGAGAGTAAGCTTGCCCAATTTCCAAAAGTAAGGGATAGTGATCTAAATATGTCCTTATTAGGAAACGAGCTTGGAAAGATGGAAAGGATTGCAACCATGCTTCAGTGAAGGAAAAATGATCCAAGTGACAAAGAATTCTTTCTTGCCTTATTTGGATATTGGACTAGGTGTATTGACATCCTATAATTGGGATATAAATAAGATGAACTATTATCATTCTTAGATTTTCCATGTATAAGTTTTTTTATTAAAAGAAACATCAAGATATCATCTCTACTAATGCACTTTAAAATTCATTTTATAGCAAGAGAAATATCCTAGTTATAACAATTAATAAGGCAAAGTCCTCCATCTTCTTTGTTACTAGTGTAAATATCACAAGAAACTCTAGAAAAGCCTTTTCTATGTTGCTTAGTAGACCAAAGAAATCAATGGATAATATGATCAATTTTATCATAAGAAGTTTTAGAAGGATCCTAATAACAAGAGTAATAAACATGAATTGATTGAAGCATTTTCTTAAATACTAAAACTTTGTCGATAAGGGTAACCTTTTTTTCTTTTCATTTATCAAGTTTCTTTTCAATTTTATCAGCCACATAATTTCACAAATTAGTAGGATTAGGCTCAAAGAAAAAGGTATTCTTAAAATTTTGAAGAAAAAAATATTTTTCAAGGTTTAAGAGTAACCCAATCATCAATAATACCATTACAATAAATAGTATATTTTTGCCAGTTAATCCAAAAATCAAATAACCTACAATAATCCTCCACTATAGCTAAAAGAGTATTGATATGTTGCAAAGTATTTTTAATCATAATAAAATAATTATCTACAAAGTACATGTTAAGAAATTGTGTACCTAGATCATTAATTGAAATTCTCTTAATGATATTCTGATCATAATGTAGATTATGTGAAAGAAAGTCTACAAGAATAATACAAAGATAAGGAGCTAGAGGATAATCTTGACAAACTGACCATTGAAGAGAAAAGGAAAAACGTAATTCAAAATTAGTAGCAACTTAATCATTAGCATTTATGATCAAGGTATAAACAAGATAAATAAAATAATCATAAAATCTTGGTTTATAGAGATAAGAAATAGTAAAATTCCATTTAATCTTATCATATGTTTTGACATAATCTAACTTAATAAAAGTAATTTTTTTGTTAGTATTAGAAGCCCACTACATTATTTAGATATGTCAACCTTTAACAAAACTAGTATGCTTAAGTTTGATGATGTCTTCAATAACCTTTGAATTCAAAAAGCAATGAATTTAGCTAAAAATTTATACGTATTATTAAGAATAGAAATAGATGTTCAATTATCAATATGTGGGAAATCTCCATTCTTAGGAGGAAGATGAATCACATCTTTATTAATATTTTTACTAAGAGAAAATTTTCTAATGACTTCTTGGAAACCATGAAAAAGATCATCTCTAGTGATCTTCCAATGCTATTTATAAAATTCAATTTGTAAAATATCAAAACTTAGAGCTTTACCATTTTCTAAACTAACTATCACTATTTTGATTTCTTTCGATGTAATTTCAACTTCAGGAATACTTCAATGCACTTTTGTTATAAGATAAGTAATATGTGTACTAGAGGCTTGGAAGGTTTCCTTGTTGAAACCTTAAGAAGAAAAAATTGAAGAAAATTGATTTTCTAAAAAAAATTAATAGTTTTATTATCTTTAATGATGAAATAATTTATATAAAGTGATCTTAATTTAGGTACATGTTTCTTTCCTTTTAGAAATTTAAAAAATTTCTTACAAGGTTCATCTTCGATTTTTAGCCAACTCATGTGACTTTTAGTAAGAGCACTTTTAGCTTTAAAAGAATCCCAACATTGTTTAGCATAATGAGCATTAGCCAAGGCTTTTTGAGTTTCAAAATAAAAGTGATTCGAGTTTAAAAGAATTTTCATTTATTTAACAAATTCTTCAAGATCTTCTTCAACTTGATGCTTACACTTAAAAAATTATTTCAAAAATCATTTAGCATAATTTTTTATTCTACAAGTAGTTCATTATCACTAATCAATTCAATGAATGTCACTAGTAGACTTTTTTTTCAACATTCCATAAAGACTTCAATATAATTTTTCCACTAAACCTATGAATATATTAGCATTCATTTGAAAAAGCTCATACATTCAAAAGGAGGAAGTATTAATTCTAGAGAAAATAAGGCTAATAGAAAATGGTTTGACAAAGTAGTATCTCTATGAACTTTTGCTTTCCTTGTAGACTTTCAAGAGGAAAGATTAGAGATGCAAAATCTATCAAGTCATCAATAAATTCTATCATTTTGTTATTGATAATTACACCAAGTATAATTCTTCTCATTTGAATAATGCAGGATTAAAAAGCTAACATTATAAAGAAAATATTTTGCTTTAAAATTGCACCAATCTTCTTTTCCTTGAGAAGACATATTAGGAGAAATACCACTAAGTTTATCTAAATGACTTTCAACCATATTGAAGTTACCTCCAATAATCCAAGGAACTTTAAGCAGAGATAGAACATATTTCCAAATCTCCAATTGGTATTTTAAATCATTAGGAATATAAATATTACAAAGTCCAAAATCTTATTTCTCACTATATAAGTGATCCAAATAACCCTTTCAAGTTTGTCAAAACCAAAGTTCAAAACTTTTTTAGTCCAATTTTTATTAACAAGAGTAATAACACCTCATTTATTAACTTCATGAGTAGCAGAAAAAATAATGCAATAATTTAAAATGCATTTATCAACAAAACTAATATCATGGACTAAAGTCTTGATTTCTTATAGGAAAAGAAAATTTGAAGATAAATGTCAGTTTGAAAAATACTACCCTATAATCTTTGCTTGGGACCTATTAGAAAGGCCCTAAACATTCCATGATAAAAGCTAACATTGAGATTTGGGGAAGGATATCCTCATCCTTAATTTTTCAAGCTCAGCATTTGTCTTACAATTCATATGAATAATAAGCAAAAAAGCATTATTTGATTAAAAAAACATTTGAAATAGTAGTAGTAGTAGGTAGAAAAGGGGATACCTTTGGGATTTTTAAATTGAAAGTAGTATCTACACACCTAATGTTTTATATTACACTAAGTGAAATTCATTTGCATTAATATTTCTATTACTAGTCCTTCTAAATTTTTTTTTCTAAAAAGAAATTCCTTTTAGATATCAAGAATCTATTAGCATGTTTAGAATTAAAAGAATTAGTAAAAGATTTGGAACTTGTTGAAGAAGATTTCATATGTACTTATTGAAAACTACCATTATTTTTCTTTTCTAAATATTTTTGTTTCTTTATTTTATGAACTTTTTTTATTGAAAATAGAACAAATTCCAATAACATGATCTTTACAACAACAATAGCTACAACATCCTCACAAATTATAGTATGGAATTTTATAGGAAAAATATTGATTAGTGACTTTAAGTTATAATTCTATCTTCCTTTGACGTAAATCAATCTTTACAAAATAATGTGTGCACTACATAACATCTAATGATGTTTTTGACTTTGTCTTTAAGATTGTGCCAATGTTGCCATTAATTTCACTTTCAACATTTTCAAAAATAAGAAGAATATTTTTTAATTCAATCAAGCATGAAATTTTAGAGTAATCAGAAGAATAGGAATCAAAATCCACTTTCAATTCCTAAACAATAGAAGTATTAAACTTATCCATAAAAACTTTTAGATCCAATGATTTCACAACCATTTTAGAATTGGCCCATTTAACAAGCAAAAAATATTTGAAAAAATAGCAAGTGTGTAAAACATTAATTCCATTGTATGCAAGGATAGCTTGAATTTGGTGTAAAATTCTTATTTAGGTGAATAAATCTAAGAATATGGAAAAAATATGTATTGTGAAGTGATATATTTTGACAAGGATTCATATAAATCATTATGTAAAACATATTCAAAACTCTAAAATTCTTCATAGTCTCTATAATCTAAGATATGAAAAAGGGAAAACAAAATTTGCCATTATATTTTTCAAGAAAGATGAAACTTTTCATGCTTTTTGTGATGCTAATTGAGGAGAAAATATTTAAGAGAAAAGGTCTACATCACGCTTAATCATCTTTCATGGGACCAACCATATATATTGCAGTAGTAAGAAGTAAAGTGTACTAAGTCTATTTTTGTTGGAGAATAAATTCATTATAATGGTTGATTACATACAACACATTTTTTTTATTCAAGAAGCTTTTTATTTAATTTGACTTTAAAGTCTTTTTTCCCACCTCATGGTGAACAATACTTCAACAATTCAACACTCAAAGAAGCATGTCCTTCATAAGAAGTCCAAACATGTTAACATCAAGTATTGCTTCAACAAGCAAGAAGTGAAGGAGAACAAAATCTTACCCACTTTTATATCAAGGAACATTAATTAGCATATCGAATCATCAAGCCACTACAAGCATTTAAGATAGACTACCTATTGAAGATCATTGACATTGCAAAGGTTGAAGAAGTAAGTAAGAAAGATTCTCAAGGCTCCAACTCCATGATTCTCACATTGCATACTAAAGAAGTATATATTAGAAATAATTTGAATGTATTCCTCACACTTCTCCATATTTATGTTAATATCTTTACTTTGATGCAATAGGTATTATAAGTATTTTTATTTAAGAAAAAGGATCCTAGAATATTAGATTAAGAGAAAATTGCTAAAAAGAGAAAGAAGGGGCCAAGAGCCTTTAAGGGAGGCTCATGCTCAACAAGGAAAAATTCCATTGTAACTTGGATTTTATTGTTTAATTAAAGTAAATAGATTCTCTTCATTTCATTCAATTTTGAGTGCTCTTGTGCAAGTATTGAGTGCTTAGTTAAAAGTATTTTAGCTTTAATTCCTTTTCTTTCTTGCATTCTTGCAACTTTGATTTCAAATCTTGAAGAGTGAATTACCTTTTCATGGGTTCTTCTTTTAAGTTCTCACATGTTCTTCTTTTATAGTTTCTCATATTTATAGGAATTCTTACAAGTTTATTATATGTTTTATGTTCTTTCAAGTTTCTAAAGTCAACTACATGTTCTCTCATGTTTCTAATAAAGTAGTGAAGAATTTAAAAGTTATTTGAGAATTTATTTCATGGGTTTCACTAATAATTTTTAGATTTGAGTTACTTTCTCTTTTGTTTCATGTTCATGTTGAAGGATTTCAATCCCTTTGAAAATAATTACATGTAAAAGCTAATATCTCTCTTTGCATGAGCTTGTACCAAGCTTCTCTAGCTTGTGTGTATCATCTCTTATATTTATATTTAGTTTCTAAGAGCATATTATGTCAATAGATTTATGATTTAAGGATTTAAACATTTTTACTAGGTCTTGTGCATTTTTCACATATTTGAATAATTGAGAATGTATTTCATGTTTTCTTTCAATCCAAACTTGACTTAACAAGTTAACAGGTTATGAAGCATGTTTTAATGAAGCATTTTCTTGAATTTTTTTTTGTGATTATCTCTTTCCTATAGAGGCACAACCTTACCATAACTCCTAGTGAACACCACAACTTGACCATGACTTGTGGTGAGTATTTTTGCATATTTAAGGAAACAACCTCACCATGACCTATGGTGAGTAGTTTTAGGAAAACACAACCTCACCATGACTTGTGGTAAGCAACTATGACTTGTGTTCTACTCATGGTTTAAGTTTTCAAAGACTTCCTAACCCATGAGTCATCCATGAACCAAATTTTGAAGTAGAAGAACATATAGGAGGCTAGAGCATTTGCCATAACTTGACCATGACTTATGGTCTACTCATGGTTCTCTCACAAATCATTTTTTCTTTGTTTTACAGTGCCACACTTCATAACTAGCTTATGAATTGCAATACTAACCTAACCATGATCCATGAGTAGTTACCATGACTTGTGGTTAGATGCCATGACCCATGGTATTATAGCATGATCACTTCCTCATTTGTAATGATCAAAATTAATGAGTTTGAAGCTAAAATTTCTACTACATATAGCACTCAAGGATCTTATTTCATTGTTAGTCTCTAACAAAAGAAAATACCACAATATGACATAAAAAATTCACTATTACTTGTAATACTAACTAAATAAAGATAAATATAAGAAAATAATAACTAATGTAACCATTAAAATGAAAATACTTAAAAATAAAATAAATCACATAATTGAAAAGTATGCAAGACGATCCCAATGACACTTATTTCACTGTAATTAAACTTCTAAAACTAAATTTATTCATGCTTGGATTTTATCAATAAAATAATATAATCAAAATTAAAATAATGAAATTATTTATTTATGTTCACTAAAATCCTTTGAATTTGTTAAACTAGGTTTAGAATTATTTTTAATGAATTTTTTTGTCCATAATTGAGTGTAACCTTTTAGAATTGAATGTGTGATCTAGCTCTTCTAGGTCAAGACTCTTTTCACAAATCTAAAATAGTAATATTTAATAAAATAATAGTATATAGTAAATATATAGTAATTTTCCTCTTAAATGTATAGTATGGTTCGAAATAAAAAATGATCCTTATAATATTCTTTATAGGATGATAAAGAAGATTTTCATAACTATCATTTTTATTATTTATATAAAAAAATATATACATGGCTCAAATATTCAAAATTTACATAAGTTTTTCATTTTACAAAATATATACGATTTATTTTCAAGATCTCAAGGATTTAACTTCTACAAAATTGAATCAACTATCATCCCATGTCTTTCTCTACATTTTTTATGATTGCTTTGGGCTCTCTACACTAAAATGCAATAGGATTTAGAATATCTTAAGTATGAAATGTTATTTTATTTTCCTATGTATGGAGTATATAAATTTTTGGACCAAAAGTCTATAAATATGGTCTAAGCAAAGGTTTCCAATTAAGTATTCAAAAATATTCCAAAATTTAGAAATGCCACAAAGGTTCCAAAAAATCCAAATATGTTATATTTAATCCAAAAATTTTTGAAGGATAAGTCTTAATTTGTTTTCATTATCAAAATAAACCAATAGATCTTTGAATAACCTCACTACTAACATCAAATCATCCTAAGTAATCTAAAATAAGTCTCTAATGACTCTTAGCAATAGGATTATTTCTAACATCCTTAGTGTCCTATGACACATATCTTAGAAGTACTGGTCTTATCTATTGATGAGTGGTGAGCTCCCCTATATTCAACCATGAGAATCACAAACATTCATGTGTAATCTAGTTAAATTTTATGGATAGGATTGGTGTGGTATCTAGATTGTCAAGTGTTGATTGTACGTCATTGTCTTTTCACTTGGACTAGTGGTAGCTTTATCATGTATGGTTTAGTCTAAAGTGAGACATATGATTATTGATGTTATGCTAAACTATTGAACGAATGGTGCTAAATATGTAGCAGATGCTCACATATTTATAGGCAAATAAAGAACTGCATTGACACATATGCATTTATGCATTTGGCTATGTCAACAAGGCTACATCAATGGGGATGCATCTATACATCTAAGTTATAGCAAATGCAAACTAAGATGCGTTGATGCATATGTGATGTAGCATATACAATATCGTAGCTAACTGATATACTTGACAAAATAATGCTTTATCATATTCCTACAATTTACTAAAAACTCATCCTCAAGTTATATATAAATGGACAAAGTTCCATTACAAAAATGTTGGAGTGACCAAGACTATATTAGCTATCATTACAAAATTTGAGTGCCACATTATAAAATTTTATTTGAGTAGATGTATTACAAAATGAAAAAAAATATATTGCATAGACATCAAAGTTTAAAAAATTACAGAAGTCCTTAAAAATTTGTTGATGATGAATCTTCAGGTTATCATTAGCGATGATAGTTTTTTCAACGTCAGTTGTTATGTGGTCTCTTCTCTCTTTATGTAGAACTTTTTGAAGAATGAACTAAAATTTCTTCTCATCAATCCATGGTTTTCTAAGTCTCAAACATGTGATGTTTCAACTTTAACTCTTTTATCTACTATTTGTCTATAGACATGTCCTCATCTTGGCCTCTTTTACTTTTGTTGTAAAAGACCTTCAACCTTAGATATTCCTTTTGGCATCATCTAAAACCACCAAAGGATTAACATTAGTTTTGGTAACTTTTTTCTTAGTGATTAACCCTTTTGGATCCTTATTTAGCTCAAAATTTGGGAAAACAAATTTAACATGTAGATTCAAGATGATTACAAAATAATGTTTCAAAGGCTCTATGATGAGTGTCGAGGTACCCCTACACTCAACCATATGAATACGAGCGTTACACTCACGATCCGATCAAACTCCGTAGACAGACTAGTTGTGGCACCTAGATAGTTAGCCTTAGGTTGCAATTTTCTGTCTTCCCACATGGACTAGTATTATCTTTGTCACATATGGTTTAGTCTAGAGTGAGGTGTATGATGTGTTCTAACCTAATGCTACTCTTGAAGGTAATGGAAAATAAGATTAACTAAGCTAGGAGGAAAAGGGTAAGAGAATCTAAACTAGCCTAAGTGCGATGAGCATCCGTTCCTTGATTATCCATACACATCTTGGACTTCGTGCATGACTACCACTAGGATTACCAAGCGCAGATCCTAGGTACGCTACTGGGTTACCAAGTAGTCACACTTAAATTCTCGTAATCAAGTCGTACTCATTCTGTGTTCTAACATGAGTTTAAGGGTGAGAGAGACTAATTAGGAAAGCAGTAAATAATAAATAAATAAATAAATAAACAGAGTGAATGCTGAAATGATGAAGTAATCTCGATCTTTATTGATGGTCATGTGTGTGTCCAAGTACGTCACACTCGAATAAAGGATGCCATACAATTACATTCACCACACTATGGGCATACATGGGAAAATAATCTATCTCTAGAGGGATCAAACTGCTAGAGTTTTGCTACTGTCTAACTCTAATTTCTAATGTCTGAAACAAGGGAGAGCCGCCTCTTATTTATAGCACTCTTAAAAGACTACGATATTACATATGAAATATCCTAGGGGACAACGTGAGATCACAAGGGATGCGATATCCCGTAGGTAGTATTGCGGCCTATGTGATATCGTGTCCCATCATACCCCCATGATTGAATAAAAACTCATCCTCGAGTTACAGTGATTACACAATGGATAGGTATGGGATTATTAGATGGAAAAAGAAATGGGATGATGCCACAGTGTGTGAAGAAAAAAAATAAAGACATAACACACAGAATATTCTAACTACAAAAATTTGGAACTCATGTAGTTCTTGGTGGTGGTGGTTCCTCCATTGGTGCCTTCCTTTTGTCTTGTGCTCTAGGTTTTGAGGGTTGATGGTGTTGAAGTATGACCTAGAGCTTCTCCTCTTCAGTTTGAGGGTCTTGTGTCGTCCATGCTAATGTTTCAATGTTTGACGCAGTCGGCACCTTCCACAGACAGGGTAGTTATGGGAACATTTGGTTGGCCTTAACATACCAAGCCGCAAACACCCGTCATTCCTCCTCATAGGTTCTAGCTTTGTTCTTGTATTCGTGAAGCTCCATTAGCCATCGGGCCAAGTTAGTTACGACATCCTTCTGTCCCTGGTAACTGGCTTTTACCACCTCAAGTTTAGAATTTTCAACATCCAATTTTTCCAATAGCTTCTTGCGTTTTGCAAATTCTACTTCGTATTTGATGTGGGTGGTTGCTACCTGCTGCTTGAGATTTGACCTTGGACATCCTATTGTTAACATGGCAAGGTTGGCATATTTAAGATTTGCCAATTCCATGTACTCTATTAAGTCCTAAATCTGCAGGTCCCGGTTCTTAACTTCCGCTTGGTGGGTGAAGGAATATGTGTCCAATATGGCCCGCCAATCAGTGTGTTGAGCACTAATAGTGTTGATTTGGGCCTTGGCCATATGGATCTCCTGTTAAGAATCTTTTTATACATCCCCACCTAATTGCGGAAGTGCTCCTTCAGCTTTTCATGTCGTTTAGCCTCATTTTGCCACATGCTTATCTCAATCGCCAACTTTTGATGAATGACGCGTACCTCCTCCATCAAGAGGATTCGATTTTCTCTAGCTAAACAACTTATGTCCCATTTGACTTGGATGAATTGTTCTTGTAGTTGATAAAAGTGTTCATTGAGAACATTTTCTTGCTTTTCTAGAGTGGTCAATCGAAGATTGTTAGTCACAGGCTATTTATTTTCTTCTTGCAAGGCTTGAGTGCCTTAAGATGCACATGAGTTTGCACTTGTGTTGTGGAGCATCCCAAATAGCCTTCTCCTTTTCATCCACCACCTTTTTATTCTCTACGATTAACTTCATTAGTTGCTCCATTCTAAAATTTTCTAGCTAGTCTGCGGGAACAAATTGTAGAGGGTCTCGTTGTCCTGCTTGTAAAGCCACGAGCTACTCTTGTAGTTTCTACACTTCTGCTTCAACATGCTCGACCCTTACTTCTGTTAATACTAGCTTTCCCTTTGTGGAAATGAGGTCTGACTAAATTGCTATAACATCCTGAGGAATGTCCAATAGGGACATCATTACTTGCCCTATTTGAAGCAATCTATCAAGTGCATCCTCATGTTTTGCAGGAGTCATTGAGGTTCTGGCCAAATTTTGAGCATCCTGTGCTCTTGAGAGATCTTCCGATGGCACAACAGGTACATTAAAGGATTCTTTGATGTGGTATGTAATCACTTCTGCAGCTCCTATGGCATTCTGGTGTTGCATGACCATCACAGTGGCCCCTTCACCAGTCTCTAACTGCACTTGGAAAGATGCCACATTTCCTGAGATCTGTTGTGACCATTTACTTTTCCCTCCTCCTGTGTGAATGGAGACTTCACTGCTTGTGCGATCCAACAAAACAGTAGGTTTCCTAGCATCATCAATGACGTGGAAGAGGTTTGCGTCATCACGACTTCCCCAATTGATTGTCTCAGCGATGGCCCTCAAATGGCTCATCGACGATCTATAGTCTTGCGGTGGTGGTGGCTAATCTTGGCTTGTGCTGGGCCCTGCTTCTTGTTGTTGACTGGGACCCATGGCTGGAGGTTGACTGGGTTCAGCCATATGTTCTTCTTCTTATTTTGGTCCCAGCTCTTCGCCAGTGCTTTTTCTTGGAGCTAGAGCCTTTAGCAATTCAGCATATGAAGTAGTCTGGGCCTTTCGGAGGATGTGATTGGTGTATCCCCAAATACCAACACGTCAGCAAAGCTTTCTGATAAGATAGGGGAAAGGCAGTACCATCTTCCCTGTCTTTCGTTCTTCGAACCACCTTAGGATCTCTATCAAATATAGATGGGGTAGGTTAGCGTTAACCTTTCTCATCAACACTGCACATCCTCTAGCTACCTATATTGATATTCTTTTTAGGCCCTTTGTGGGGAAGAGGTGATATGTTCCCATTTTAAAGTAAACTCTCTCTTCTGTCGTCAATTCACCAAATGCTTTATCTCTGCCATAAGCCTTCTCCAACCAATCCTTTCGCACATCAGGGTATGAACGGGTGGATAACTGAGCAACCTAGGGGCCTGTATTCAGAAAGTTTAACACTTTTGAAATGGCCTATGCAGAGAAGTCTACTATCACACCTCAAATATTAATAGTGGTGCCTTGTTCCCTATTGTGCCAAAATTGGTATGTCTCTCCTAGGTACTAGGCACCGCTTTTAGAGAGGATAGGCCATAATGGAGATCCTTTGAGGTGATCCCTAACGGCCTCAGGAGTGAACTCTGCGAATGATTCAAAGTTCAACTCCACAATCACCGTAACAAATGTGTACTTCTCATGGATAGCCTAAACACAATCTTGGGGCAACGTGAGTTGTTGTCCTAGTTCAAGTGCAGCAGCAGCTCCTCCTTCAACCTACACAGACCATCTAGTAGGAGGTTCATCTTGATAAATGTTGAATGATTGCCCCTCTTGTTCTGCATGTTGTCTAGCAGGTCTTTGTCTTCCACCTCTCCGAGATCGTTTGCTTCCACCTTGGGTAGGACTCTCCTATTGTCCACATTTCAGGGCCATCTGCAATCACATGGACCAAGTGTTAGTAAGGTCATTTTTGAAGTTAAGTTATACCTTACCACTTGCCTTAATTAATGATCTTATGTTATCATGTGTGATAGTGCCTAAAAGTTTGTAATAATGAATCCTGTGACTTAGGTGGTTTCCATTTTAGTTTCCTAGTATACCTAGGGATTAAATGATTTTTAGGCACAATTATTCTAAGTGTTATAGCTAATTACCCTAGCTGATGTCCTTTGGGTGATGATAAATTTCAAAAAAGTTAGGCACTTTTCGGTAAGTGTCCCTCCCCCATGACGAAGCTGAACACTCCGAGTTCAAACAGGTTCAAATGAAATTAAAATCGGAGTACCAGCAAGTGAGATATAGTGAGAAAAGCAAGGGTCACACAATCACAAGTCACAGAGAAAAATTTCAAAAACTCCCCCTGTGTGAATGATAAAATGATGCTAAGTGTTGGGGGGGGGGGGGGATGACCTATTTATAGGCGACAGGAACATGATATCTCATACAATACATTGCATATGCGATATCACGTGGGATGCGATATCACGTATGCAATATCTCGTCCCTAGTGATGTGAGGCACAAAAAAAGACCAAAATTTTAAGGGATTTTCTTGAAATTAACATTGGAAATTGAGGACATTAGCTATTATCAAGGGTTCTAGGGCAATTGCATTACATCTAGAGGCACAATTAATGATGATGGTGTGGATTTTATCAATAAAACCTTGGGTGGTAAGAAAAAGGATATGTAATGGTACATTGGAACGTTAAAATTCAGAGGGATAATAGTAGGGATAGAAAATCATTGAGAAATTATGCTGAGGGTAAGAAATGGTGTGTGTGAGCGATGTCATAAGTGAGAATTACAAGAGATTACACAAGTGGGTCCTCCCCAAAGCAGGTTCCAACCTATATTGCCCTTGTGTAACCACACTTAAAGTGTCCATGGGCACTAGAAGGGTTAAATGTAATCCGCACTGACTCCACAAAACACACACATGTAAATATCATCGGAATGAGATGAAAATTCTATGCTACACAGGACACGAGCTACAATTACACGAACAATGAGATGAGATGAACTATAGAAAGGGATCGTAGAGATTGGGACATGAGGTGACTAACCAAGGGCACAGTGAATCCTGTGTGTAAAGCATGATTAAGGTGTCATTACCCCATCATTCCAGGATCAGGACCAAGTCCATTCCTCTAATCAATGACATTGCATTGTTTCATCGCATGATGAGCAACTATGAGAGTACCATAACAACAAGGCATACGATCACTTGGCGTTTTATGCAAGGGAGAAGTGACTTTTGTTTTGTGGCATTTTTTCTTTTCATTTTCTTCTTTCTTCTTCTTTCTTTTTGAATACTGAATCCAGAGAAGCCACCAACCTTCATGCATGGGTGCATGTCTTTCCAGTGGTACCCCCTAGAACAGCATTGGATTTTTGAGTGCCCTTTTGATTACTCTTACTCCCATTTTTCGTTAGATCTACAAGGATCTTAGTACAACTATGTTGCATGATAACTCCCATAGAGGTCACCAAAGAGAATCCAAAAGTCCCCTTGATGTCATACCCTAATCATTCTCTCTTGGTCCATCCTTCTTCATTCTAGGTACAATGAACACAAAATTAATTTTATGTTTTAAGAATTTCGAGAATATCACTGTATCCTTGACAGAACCTCTTATTTGTAGAATGGATGAGTGGGTGTAATGGGCTCACTATCCACATAATTGATCACTCGAGACTTGATAACATAGAACACACCTCAACCAACGATCCACATGAGTGTTTTATTCATAGATGAGATTACTTACAAAAACGTAAAAAGACCAAAATGATAAAACAAGAAATTGAAAAATGAAAAAATGGAAAATAAAAATTGAAAAATTAATGAAAATAAAAAGTGATTATTAATCCTGCTTATTAGAATGAGGGATATCCCTCATAGCTAAACGGTTGAGGATAGCACGGATTAATAAATGACGACTGGGATCCTTGCATTTTGAAAGTATTTTGGCTTGGTCATATTTACTCCATCAGGTTTCACACACTTGATTATAATAAGCATAGTGGAGCAATTTATACTATGTAGTTCCCAGATAATGAGTTGACTTGCTATGATATTTGTGACCATTAAATGGTATGCAAGGATTGGGATGCTACTCTCCATTTTTGTGTTCCATGGGCAGTATGATTGTTGGAGTGTGAGTTGGTGGTCCTGATGAAGTTACATGAGGCATTGGGTTCAAAGGTAATGGTGCACCACACTGTGGGACTTATGCTGGGTTGGAAGATGCAGTGGCCTCGGAATTGTGTTGTCCCTTCTTACAGCCGTGTTTAAAGAAGGGGCTCTTTTGATGTTGAGGGGGCCTCCCACTGTTGTTAGTACTATTAGAACAAGTGTCATTCATGGGTTGTTGTTGTGGTGTAGGCATCTTAGGAACAATTAGTAGTGATGTAGAAGGAGGAAAAGAATAAGAATGCTAAAAGTTAGAAGCTGTATAAGATACACAAGGTGGTGGTTGTGTTGGAGGCATGGGTTGATAGTATTCTGAAGAATGGTACTGTGGTGACATAGAGTATGTTGGCTTAGTTGGAGAAACAGGATGTTGAACAAGATAAGCGTTTGGATTTGGATGATATGAAGGGTGTCTCTAGTCTAAGGGTGGATTCCCCCACAACTAGGGTTGTTGTCACTGTGATCGAACATAGTATCTCTGTACGAACTCTAGATGTAACATGTTTTCTCAATGCTCATGTAAATGTAACAATATTGGGCATTGGCCCTTGGGGTGATCATACAGGCATATGTTGCATTCATACGTATGATTGGTAGTTGAGCTCTTAGTTTCTTTATCCCTTCTTTTCGATTGTCTAATGTTTTGTCCTGCTTCTTGGGTTGTTAAAACTCTATCTCCATTAATGTTGATGAATTCTCCACACGTTTGATACGTCCATTCCAACATTTTATTAATCTTTGCCTCAACCTCTTCTAATGTTTGTTGTGCTAGCAAAGATGATGTTTCCACCTTGAGATTGGTTGATCTCTCCTTTTTATGATCATGGACCTTTGTTAAGTTGAAGTTTTGGTCTCGTTGATGTTTTTCAACACTCTCCCATCTAGCTAATTCTCCTTCTTCTTTTGTTACCTACTTAATAAGCTCTTGGACTTGATGGGTTTGTAGTTCGTATAATTAACCTTAGGGCATACATTCCTAAGGTCTCTCTTGTTTCATTACGTAGCCCATCAATGATATGGTACATTAGCCTTTCCTTGGAAAACCCATGGCCTGGATAGTTGTTTAACAGTGCATAATATCTTTCTAAGGCCATGTCCAAGGGTTCATGTTGTGCTTGTTTCCATCCTTGGATTTGTTTCCTCAAGGCTGACACTCTTGCATAGATTTGATACTTTTTGTTAAAAACTTCTATCATTGTTGACCAACGTCATATCGAATTTGGGTTTAATGATCTATACCATACTTTTGCTTGGTCAATGAGTGTCATAGGAAAGAGCTTAAGTCTTTGCCAACCATTATCAATGTTATTCCATGTGCAGGCATCGTAGAAGGCTTGTAAATGTTGATGTGGATCTAAGTCATAGCCTCCTAAAAATTTAGGAAAGTTGTTTAAATTAAGCCTAGGTAGACGACTCTCTTTACGATGCCTATGTGAGATTCAAACAGCTTCTTGTATTTGCATTAGGCTTGTAGGGGCCAGTATGGGTTCATCATCATTGGGTAAGTTATGCTTTTGTGTGTTGGGATGAAGTTTTTTTTTGTTCTTTTTTATAAGGAACCCCCACTTCGGGTTGTGTACTCTAATCTTCATCGTTATATAGTTCGTTGGTTCTCCAATGAGCTTCCTCACTAGGTGTGCCATTATTATAATCTTGTAGGAGAGGCATTGTTGTGTGTGAATTTATGTGACTTTTTATAATTACTTATTTCTAAGAGATATATTGGTAAGTCCTTTTATAGAAACCTTGTATGATATAACTAATCTAGATAACTAGCACCATCCTTGACAATGACGCCCATGATGAGTGGCGAGGTACCCCTACACTCAACCATACGAATACGAGCGTTACACGCGCGATCCAGGTGAACTTTGCAGATGGACTAGTTGTGGCACCTAGATAGTTAGCCTTAGGTTACAATTTGCTATCTTCCCATCTAGACTAGTATTATCTTTTCACGTATGGTTTAGTCTAGAGTGAGGTGTATGATGTGTTCTAACCTAATGCTACTCTTAAAGGTAATGGAAAATAAGATTAACTAAGCTAGGAGGAAAAGGGTAAGAGAATCTAAACTAGCCTAAGTGCGATGACCATCCATTCCTTAATTATTTGTACACATCTTGGACTTCTTGCACGACTACCACTGGGATTACCAAGCGCAGATCCTAGGTATGCTACTGGGTTACCAAGTAGTCACACTTAAATGCTTGTAATCAAGTCGTACTCATTCCATGTTATAACGTGAGTTTAAGGGTGAGAGAGACTAATTACGAAAGCAGTAAATAACAATTAAATAAATAAATAAATAAAGTAAATGTTGCAATGATGAAGTAATCTCAATCTTTATTGCCGGTCATGTGTGTATCCAAGTACGTCACACTCGAATAAAGGATGTCATACAATTACATTCATCACACTGCGGGCATACATAGGAAAATAATCTATCTCTAGAGGGATCAAACTACCAGAGTTTTGCTACTGTATAACTCTAATCTCTAATGTCTGAAACAAGGGAGAGCCGCCTCTTATTTATAGAACTAGCGACGGATTGCGATATCGTAGGGGATGACGCGATATTGCATACGCAATATCGTGGGGGATGCGATATCACAGTTGATGTGATATCGCGTACACAATATTTCGGCCTATGCGATATCACGTCCCATCACTCTATGATAACAAAAAATGATCAATGTTTTTAAGTTATTTTAATTATTGTAATTATTAGTTACCATAATGTTTGAAAATGAGGTGTTAGAAAAATTTTTAAAAAAATCACATTTTTAGCCCCCATGACAAATAAGCTTAACTCCATAAGCTTACAAGTTTTTGAACAATTAAAATCAAAGGTTTGCTTCACAAATGCACTAGAATATTGAAAATCATAAGGTTTAAAAATGACCAAGAAATATTTAATTTGGAGGGTAGTTCAATATAAAAGCATTAAAAATTAATCAAAATTGATAAGTAGTCTTAAAATAATGCATAAACTTAAAGAAGTTGTCCATGATATCCTTGAAGATGTGATGTTTAGGTTTAGAGACATGATCAAAAAAATTCATGCAAGTGGGTCCCCCCTAAAGCAAGATCCTACCATAATGCCCTTGTATAACCACTCCTATAGATTATGTGGATACCTTAGAAGTTAAATGTAAAGCATGTTAACTTATACATGGGCTTTACATTTAACTTATACAATAAATGTAAAGGATTCCAACCAAGGTAGTTGTTATACATTTATGGTTGCCCATGATCAATAAATGTAAAGCTCTTACTTATACAATATTTTTGGTTGTATGACTACCTATAACTACATAGTAAATAAGGAAATCTCCTGGGCATTTTCTTTTCCATGGACTTAAGATTTAAAGAAAAAGCTCTAGGCTCTTGTATAGGTAACATAACTTGGCAATATCCTTTTGGATGTTCATATTAATAGATGTTACAACTATCCTTCTCCTTTGAATTTCAATCTACTACCTCTTCTACTATAGTTACTTTCCCTTTTTATTGATAAGTATCCTTTCCTATTTTCTTAATTTTTTTCTTTTCTTATCTTGATCAGTTAATCCTACTTGTTGTGCCTTCTCCTTTATGATTTTCAAGTTGCTTGTAACTTTTTCATCCATTAATTCTCATATCTTATTTATTCATACTTCAATCTCAATGATAGACTTTTGTATTGGTAAAATTTTATGTGATATCATCTCATCAAGAGCTACCTCTTCTTCTTGATCACAAATATGGATCTCCTTTTTTGGAAGAGTCAAATCCTAGTTATATTTCTCTATTTTGCTTTATTTTGCATAGCTCTCCTTCTCTTGCAACCTATTAAGTTAGCCTTTATATTTGATGGGCTTTCAGCTTTGTTAATCTTCCCTAAGTATAGATCCCAAGGGTCTCCCTCATTTTATTATGAATCCAATCTATGATGTTATAAAGCTTCTCTTTTTAAGAAAATCCATGGCTTGGACATCTATGTAGTAGAGAATAGTATCAACCCAAGGCTACATGAAGGGATTTATTATTCTTGTAGTTCTATCCTTTGATTTGTTTTTTAAATTAGATGCTCTTGAATAGATTTGGTATTTTTCATTGAAGATCTTAAGCATTATAGACCACCAGTGGATTGAATTTAGTTCCAAGGATTTACACCAAAGTTTAGCTACTTCTATTAGTATCCTAAAAAAGAGCTTAAGCTTTTGTGACTTACTTTTAATATTTTGTAAGGCACAAGCATCATGGAATACTTGTAAATATTATTCATAATTTTAGCCTCCCTTAAGTTTAGGAATATTATTCATATCAAGTCATTTGATGCAACTTTCCCTTTGATACCTATGAGTTATTCTAATCGCCTTCCTAATTTATATCACACTTCTAGTATCTAACAAGGATTCATAATTATCAGACATGTTGTAGTAATAATTTCTATTTCTATTTATCCGATTGTGATGGTCTCGTCTATGCTTCCTTTGGTATCTTATACCCTATCATTGATTCTTATTTCTATCTCTATCTTGATCCCTTAGGAGAGCTATATCTCCATAACTACATTCATCTTTATTAGAACTAGATGATGAAGATTAAGAGAAAGATGATGAACTAGAAGAATTTTCATGGCTCTTATATCTCTGGTGTAGGAACATCTCTTTAGATCACCTTGTTCTACCCTACATGAATGTTTCGCAAGATTTGGGCTTGAAGAAGACATGGATGTGTATGTCTTGTTAATATGTGCCTTCTTACATTGATTTTTTTATGCTAATTCTTGAATGTTTTGGCATGATTTAGGATATTTTTGACTCCTTTTGATGAGTTTAGGAGGTTCCAAGGTCTATGGGGACTTGTTTGGAGGTATTGGGAGGTTCTAGACATCAAAACAAACATTTTTGTATCAATCCCTAGTAGGTGAGACGTTCCATTAAAAACTAGAACGTCCCAAGTATGCATATGACATCTTGGGTGTGATGTCCCATCAGAACCTAAGAAGTCTTGGGCCCAAATGAGACATCTAGGAAAAATAGTATATGTCTCAATTGAGAGTTTGGTTTTCAAAGGAGACATCCTTGCAAGATCACAGAAAATCTAGATAGATGGGGAAACTCTTGAAAATGTCCATCCCAATTTTCGAAATATCTTGAATGTGATGGAAAAAGATGAAAATAGTTGACGAGAAGGTAAGAAGACTTGGAAAATATCTAGAAAATCTCATGATGAGTTGAGGAAAGATTTCTAGGATTCTCATCTTCTGATTTAACATAAATATTGATGTATTCATCATTTTTAATGAATTTAAGAACTGAGAGAAAGAGCTCTTAAGAGTGGAAAGCTAAATAAGAGAGAGTGGATGAGCACATTAGATGAGTGCAATTGGAAATTGTAGCTCCATGATTAACTTGTGGTGTGTTGGTCTATGTGTTCTATTATCTTGTACAGATATTTGACATGGCATGTTGGGGCCTGATATTGGGTATCTGATATCATAGCTTCAATATCAGGGCCAATCAAAACATGACTCATCAATGACCTTTGCTACCATAGGTTATCTAACTATCTTAGATATATATTTATCATATAGATCTATAAATTTGCTGAGAGCATCTCTTCTCTCTTTGAAAAATCAAGTCTTACCATCAAATATTCCTACTTATGAGTGAGGAAAAAGATTTCAAAAATTAAATCTTTCATACTCTTTACATGAAAAACAAGATTTCTAACTTAAATGTTTAGGATCTCTTCTTGAAGAAGAAGATTCTTTCATTCCACCATAGTAAATTCTATCTCTTGGTTGAATTTTGAGTGCTTGAGAAGCATAAGAAAAAGAAGAAATTTGGCTAAGAGGAAGAAAGTACCAAGATAGAATGCATAAATCTTCTTCCTTGAGAAGAGATCCTAAAAGATTTGAGTTAGAAATCTTGTTTTTCATCTAGAGATTGTGAAAGATTCATTTTTTGAATATTATTCCTAATCCAAAGATCATAAAAGATTCATTTTTTGAAATCTTGTTCCTTGTCCATAAGTCAAGAATATTTGATAGTAAGACTTGATTTTTCAAAGAGGGAAAAGATCCTCTTAGAAAAATTATAAAAATATATATAATAAATATATATCTAAGTTAGTGATTGCCAGCCACCACAAAATAAAGAAAACCTCAATTAAAAAATTTGTATTATTATAAATAAACAATTTTTTATATTAAATACCACATACAAATCAATTATATAAAGTGTAAAATATTTTTAATATAAAATTTATCAATGCAAATAAAATCATTTATAATAATACTAAGTTCTCTAATACAATAAAGACTTGATGATTATTCATATATCAATGACAAAAACACATGTAACATGAAAAGAGTAAAATTGTATCTCATTTATCCTAATGCACTGTTCTTTAGTAAGTCTTCTTTGAAGGCTTCAAGCATTAGAAATCTTGTAATATCTTTTCTTGGAAATTGAAAAATTTTCTTTTAGATAATCAAACTATTTTACTCTAGAAAGTTTCATAAATGTAAGATCTCTAATCAATATAATAGATGTACCTCTAAAATAATTGATGAAGCGCTAAACAGTCGATGCGTCAACTAGGCCGCGTATACGAGGCCCCATATACGCAGCCTCGTCGACGTGGCCCTGTCGATGCATTTGTCCATGCGTCTACATGGCCCCATTTATGCAGAGCTTGTTCTAGCCTATAAATAAGTGTGCTTCTGCCACACTTAGGTACCTTTTTGGCAGTTGTAGCGAAGCTCTTGCAGTTTGTTTACGCAAGATTTAGAATCTTTTCCAAGTGCCTGCAGTAGGTGTGAGAAAGGTGTCTGGCTCTTTATTCGAGCACTGATGTACCTGAGCCCATTGGCATGAACGACAATAAAGATGAGCTTTTCAAGCATTCCTTGCAGCAATTGGACTTAGTCATTTAATGCATTTAATAGTTTAATATTTATATGCTTTAATAATTCCTTAAGTTTTCATTATTATTACTTAAATTGTCATCGCTCTTTTATAGTTTGCAGAAACCATAAGTACGACCATCTCGAACATAAACCCAACACTTGGCAACCCAATGACGCTTAACATCTGGTAACCTAGTAGTGGTTAGGGGATGCTCAGGATGTGCACAGAAGATGGGATCGGACACTTATGCTAGGAAGAGTTAAGATATAGATTAGGATAATTATAGATTACATAATATTCCATTCCTTATAGTCCATTTCAATACTTAGATGTTAGAAGATAAAGTAAAAAAAATCATAAAAATAATTTGCCTCAATCTCGCTTAACCATCGCAATTAGAACATCACAAGTGAGGTTGGGAAGACAATGACCATTCTAACACAAGGTTTTCCTGGTTGGGGTTTGATGTATGCGAAGTGCTTACAGTCTACAAAATTCGACCGAGTCACGTGTGAACGCTCGTGATTTGCATGGTTAGGTGTAGGGGTACCTAGTCACTCATCAATAATCTTCTCAATAACTCAAGAAATATCTCTTTCAGCCTTGTATCAATATTATAGAGCAACTTACCTCCTATAAATTTCATTTTGTCTTATATATTTATATTTATTTTGTAGTGATGCCAATGCATATGCAACAAGTGGTTTGTACCCTCTTATTCCAAGTTTTAATGCAAAATGTATTTTTTCTACATTAATATTGTATGCTATAGTGCCAATAGGAGCAAGTACTAATAAGCTACTCTTATGTGAAAAGCAACTCTTTGAGAATTCTTTGCAGATGACATTAATTAGGTGCGATTTCCTAATCGCACAATACATTGACTTATCATCAATAATGAATTAACATTAACATTTTCAAACTTGCAATGCAAGTAGGCAATAATAATTTTATATCATTTTCTTTGTTGAACATCCAATGAAGATACACTTACTACAATACATCATTCTCTAAATGCATTTTAATTCAATGTGATTTATGACTGTGCATGAAATATTTAGAAATATTTGCAACATCTTCTCTAGGAACCCTACCAATCATATCCCTTATCTCCATTCCGTAATCCAAGCATCTCAAGTTCACTTCCTTGAAAATAAGCATATGATAGCAAATGTGAATTTAGTATCTCAAATTCATATTCCAAATTGAAGTACATCTTTATACTAATATTTCTCTATATATGCACATTAAAAATCTTCATCAAGGTTTTCTTCATATACCTCAAAATTATGTTAAATAAATAATCACTTCTATTTAATTTCTTCATTAGTTCTACCAAGATCACTTCTAATATCTCTAAATAGATAATGCAATAGTAATTGATACTATCAGTAATATATCCATCTTTCTTCGTGCCTCCTTAGAGGAACTAAAAATAAAAAATAAGTTCTAACAATAATAGGTATTTCTTGTAGGTTCTATGATGACTTATAGTATCTCCTAACATTAAGCAAGAATACTTCTTCCAAATGAGTCTTTTATATGTATTCATTGCATTGTCATTTGGGCCCTCTAAGTTTATAATTTGAAGTAACATATCTTGCAAGAATTTTGATTTCTTTTTATACTTTGTTATATACTTAATGATGTACTTAACAATGATGTATTTATTAAGAACAATTTAAAATTTCATCTTGACTCTTCATATATCCAAGATTATTTTGTTATGAATATTCAATTTATCATCATTCCTTTGTGGTTCATATTTTATCTCATTATTGTTGTTTAAATCTTGAAAGAGTTTAGATTGTAATCACAACATTCATGGAGCATTATACTTGAGAACCATGGTAGTTCAACTAATGTTGCCTTCTTAGAAAAATGAATATCTTAGATGTAAAAGGAAAAACATAATTTAAAAAAAATATTTATCTAGAAGTTAGAAATGAATTACCAAGTTTTTTCATAATATTTGGAACAAGTTAACAAAATTTGCAACTATAATATTCCATCTATGTCTAAGGTGCTCAAATATTGCAAAAAAAAATGTACTATTGAATATTCTATTTTATCAAGCCATAAATTCCTTATGAAACTATCCTTTATTTTTGGTTGCTATCATCACTTTTTTAGAGTATCTATTTAATGAGAAATAAAAAAATTACAAGTATAAGCTATAAATTGATAAATAGCTTCAACTTCTAAGGATACTTAGGGAACATAAAATTATATTATGTATATCTCTTTACTTTGAATTTATCGAGCAAGAAAGGTTCCTAAATTTTCTTTATTTATTATAAAAAATTATTTGCTAGAATTGGACCTTATCCAATAGACCCATAAAGAATAGTTGGGTGAAGAATGGTATGATAAATTTGTTTATTAAATAATCCAAGCTTAAATATATTCCTCTTACATTTTCTTTTCAAAGTAAATAAGGCTTTCATATTACTTGTAATTGTGTGAATAATACACTCATCCCATTTGTAATTACAAGAACATTCCATGCCAAAACATTTGGAAGAGAATATTATGTCCATATGCTTATTTCCTGTAAGAAAATTGTGTATTAAGTAGCAATATTAAATCTTTGAGAAAACCTACATTTCACATGTAAAAATTGTTTGTGAATTTAAATTTAAAATGATGAAGTGATTTCAAGAATTAGAAATTACCTTCAAGGGCTAAACATTTGTTATACATGAATGTGAAGAAAAGGCTATGACTTTTTAAGTATCAAATCCCACTAGAGATTGATGAGTGGCGAGGTACCCCTACACTCAACCATACGAATATGAGCATGTATGCATGATCTGGTCGAACTTTGTAGATGGACTAGTTGTGGTATCTAGATAGTTACATGTTGATCGTAGTTCGTTGTCTTCCCACTTGGTTTAGTATTTCTTTGTCACATATGGTTTAGCCCAGAGTGAGGTGTATGATGTGGTTCTAAACTAGGGCTACTCCTAGAGGCAATGGAAAATAATCTTGATTAAACTAATAAGAAATAGGAAATGAAGTCTAAGCTAATGGGACATGGGAGGAGATAGTCTAAACTAGCCTAAGTGCAATGAGCATCCATTCCTTAATCATCCGTACACATCTTGGACCTCATGCATGACTACTACTAGGATTACCAAGCGTAGATCCTAGGTACACTATTGGGTTACCAAGTAGTCACACTTAAATGCTCGTGATTAAGTCGTACTCATTCTGCATTTAAAAACAGAAATAGTAAATGGTGGTAAAGAAATATTAACTAAGGAAAAAAAATAACAATAACAATTAAATAATTAAAACTAAGTGAATGATGCAATGATGAAGTAATCTCGATCTTTATTTCCAATCATGTGTGTGTCCAAGTACATCACACTCGAATAAAGGTGCCATACAATTACAATCATCACACTATGGGTATGCACTGGAAGAATAGTCTAGCTCCTACAAAAACAAACTGCAAGAGCTTTACTACAACTACCAAAAAGATGATCCTAAGTGCGGTGGGTGTGCACTTATTTATAACCAGAGATAGACTCTGCGTAAACAGGGTTGTGTTGATGCATGAACAGATGGGTCGACAGGGCCTCGTCAACGTGGCCTAGTTAACGTAGGTTTGATATCAAGGGTCTGATATTGGGACCCATTAGAACTGGTATCTTGTATCAGGGTTCCGATAATAGGGGTCTGATAATAGGGGTCCAATAACAGGACCTGACAGACCATGACTCATCATACCCTCACAATTGAATAACAACTCATCCTTGAGTCAAAGAAAGTGAGGAACAAGTTCAATTGATTACACAGCGGATAGGTATGGGATTATTGACTAACTAGGAATTTATTCATGCCACAGTGCAGAATTAAACAAAATTTGGACATAGACACAAAAGACAAAACTTGTGGAACCCATGGGGTTCCCGATAGTGGTGGCTCCTCCATGGGTGCCTTTAATTTTTTTTGTGCACCAAGCTTCTGAGATTGATACCATTGAAGAAGTTCTTGACATTTCTTCTCTTCTATCCATGGAATATGAGCTATCCATACTAATGTTCCAATTTTTTATGGAGTCAGCACTTTCCATGGACATGGCAACTGAACACTTGATTGGCCTTGACATGCCAACCCACAAATAGCCATCATTCCTCTTCATAGGTTCAGGCCCTAACCTCTCCTCCTTTTTCTTGGATAGATTATGTAGTAATAGGAGTTCCATGATGGATGCTAAATTATTGTGCCTTCTACTCTGCATGTTCTGCATGAGGTCCTTGGCCTCTACCTCCCCCAGGTCATTCGGTTGCACCTTGAGAAGGTCCTCCTTGTTGTCTACTTTTAGGGGTCATCTATAATCACACAAAGATCAATTGTTAGTAAGGTTATTGAAAAAAATTTCAATGCTTTCATACCTTACTCATTGCCTTTAATAAATGTTGAATTCTTTGCTTAGTGTGATTTTAGAGTTAGAAATTTTTTTGAGAAAGTTGCCCTAAAAATTTATTACTGGACCTGGTTTTGAGGAACATTTGAGAAAATGATGATAAAGGAAAGAATAGATTTGGCAATGAAGTACTTAGAGGGTATAAGATAATTTGGTGGTGTGCAATAAGTACAAATTACAAAAGCCATGCAAGTGGGTCCTCCCCAAAGTAGATTCCAACCTATAATGCCCTTGTGTAACCACACCTTAAAATGTATGTAGGAACTAGAAGGGTTAAATGTAATCTACACTAATGCAATAAAACACACACATGTAGATACCACCATGATGAGGTATGAATTCAATGCTACACAAGACACAAGTCACAAATACATGAATAGAAAGATAGGATGAATCGTAGAAGGGATTGTAGAGATTGGGACATGAGGTAACTGACCCAGGGCACAATGAATCTCGAGTGTAGACGTGATTAATGTGTCATTAGCCCATCGCTCAAAAATCAAGACCAAGTCCATTCCTTCGATCAGTGACATTGCATTGTTTCATCCAATGATGAACAACCATAAGAGCATCATGACATCAAGGCGTACGATCACTTGGCATTTCATGTAAGGGAGGAGTGACTTGGAATTTCTTTGCAGCATAATTTTTATTTGGACGCTTTGGCACACTCTTTCTTTTCTCATTTTTTTCTTTGTGGCCACTTTGGTGCACATTTCTTTCATTTTTTTAATGTTTAATCTAGAGAAGCTGCCTACCTTCAGGCATGGATGCATGTCTTTCCAATGGGACCTCCTAGAATAGCATTGAGTTTCCTTGATTGAGTGCCTTTTGATTACTCTTACTCCCATTTTTCGTTAGATCTACAGGGATATTAGTATAACCAAGCTGCATGATAGCACCTATAGATGTCACCAAAGAGAGCTCACAAGTTCCCTTGATGTCACACCTTGGTCATTCCCTCTTAGTCCATCATTTTTCACTCTGGGCATAATGAGCACAAAATTACTTTTAAGTTTCATGATGACAAGAATATCATCGTACCTAGAGTAGAACCTCTTATTAATATAATGGTTGGGTGGATGTGGTGGGTTTGCTGTCCAAATAATTAGTCGCCTGAGACTTGATAGCATAGAGCAACACCTCAACCAATGAGTCACATGAGTGTTTTATTCGTAGGTGAGATTACTCATAAAAAGATAAAAAGACAAAAAGATAAAAAGATAAAATAATAAATTAAAAGGTGAAATTCTGAAAAACAAAAAGTTGAAAAATTAAAGAAACAGAAAAACATTTATTAATTCTGTGTTGTTAGAATGGAGGATACCCTCCCTAGCTAAACGGTTGAGCATGGCTAGAATTAATAAATGGAAGGTTAGGATCCTTGCATGTTGGAAATATTAAAACCTAGTCATACTTACCCCATTGGGGTTCACACACTTGATTAGAGTTGACATAGTGGGGCAAGTTATAAGATGTGGTTAATTTATAAGGAGTTGAACCACTATGGTACTTGCGATCGTAAGATGGTATGCAAGGATCAACATTTCTTCCCATGTGGCAATATTCATTAGGCCCCATGGTTTTTGGAGTGTTGATTGGTGGCCTAGATAGAGTAACAGGAGGCATTGAGTTTGAGGAGGCGGATGCATCACAACATTGAACTTGTACTAAGTTGGAGGATGCAATGGTTTCGAAACTATGTTGTCTCTTTGTATGGTCTTGCCTAAAGAAAGGATGCTTTTGATGTTGTGGAGGGTTTCCATTGCTATTTACAGTAATAGCACAAGTAACGTTCATGGGTTGGTGCTGTGGTGCAAAGCCTTCTAGCACAACTGGTGGCAATGTAGAAGAGGATGAAGCATGAGAATATTGAGGTTGAGGAGAAGTGTAAGGTACATGAGGTGGTGATCTTGTTGGAGAGGACATGGGTGGATAGTACTCGGGAGAATGATAACGATGAGGTGAGGTAGAGGATGCTGATTCCATTGGAGAAACATGGTGTTGAACATAATAAGCATTTGTTGTTGGGACATACGAAGGGTATGGTCTAGTTGGAGGTGGCCTCCCCCACGACTAAGGTTTTTGCCACTGTGGTTGAACCTAATATTTTTGTACAAAATCTAGATGTAACATTCCTCTCTAATGCTCATGTAAATGTGAAAAACCTAGACATTGGCCTTTGGGGTGATCATACAGACAAACATTGCATTGATATGTGAAATTGGTAGTTGAGTTCATATTCTTATTATCTTATACCCTTTGTTTCGATTGTTGCATGATGTCCTTTCCTATTTCTTGATTTGGCATAGTTCTACCTCTAATAGTGTTGGCATATTCTCCACATTTTTCATGTATCCATTCCATCATCTTATTGATCTTTGCCTTAGTTTCATCTAGTGATTGTAGTATTGGCAAAGATGATCCCACATCCTTGAGGTGAGTTGATTTCTCCTCTTTATAGTTATGGACCTTTGCTAATTTGATATTTTGGTCCCATTGAGAGCCTTCAACATTCTTCCATTTAGACATTTCTCCTCCTTTTGCTACCTACTTAATAAGCTCTTGAAATTGGTGGGTTCATAGCTTGTAAAGTTGCCCTCGGGCATACATCCCTAGAGTCTCCCTTGTTTCATTATTGAGCCCATCAATAATGTGGTAGATTAGCCTCTCCTCAGAGAACTCATGGCCTAGGTAGTTGTTTAACAATGCATAATATCTTTCTAAGGCCATGTCCAAGGGTTCATGTTATGCTTGTTTCCACTCTTGAATTTTTTTCCTCAAGGTTGACACTCTTGCATAAGTTTGATATATTTTGTTAAAGAGTTCTACCATTGTTGGCCAACATCGAATTGATTTGGGTTTTAGGGACCTATACCATACTTTTGCTTAGGAAATGAGTGTCATGGGAAAGAGCTTAAATTTTTTCCATCCATTATCGATATTTTTCCATACAAAGGCATCATGGAAGGCTTGTAGATGTTGTTGCGGATCTAAATCATAGCCTCCTAAAAATTTTGGAAAGTTTTTTAAATCAAGCACAAGTAGACAACTTTCCTTATGATGCTTGCGTGCTATTCGAATAGCCTCTTGTATATGCATTAGGCTCTTAGTGACCAATAGGGGTTCATTGTAACTAGGTAGGTTATGAGTTTGCGAGTTGGGACGATGTTGTCTTTGTTCATGTTGGCATTTTTGACATTGCCTATGGGTTCGATTTCTATTTCAACACCGACCCCTAGAGAGATGATCATCCATGTCATGACCTAATGTTGAAGGAGCAGAGGAAGAGAAAGAGCTAGAAGACTCGTCATGACTTTTGTAAGTCTCCCAATCATCCTTGGATAAATTTTTGTTAATTATTGAGAAGGTCTTAGGCCTTACAGGTCCCCTCATTCTATGGGATGTCCCATCCTTGCTAGAGGTTTCAAAGTTGGATGACGAGAGTCCTTGAGTATTGTTGGGGTGTTGATGAGTGGCGAGGTACCCCTACACTCAACCATACGAATACGAGCATAACACACGTGATCCGGTCGAACTCCGTAGACTAAGTGCCTACATGCCTCATGGAACACTTAAGGTTAATTATTCATTGTCTTCCTAGACTTACTTGTATTTGTCACAGTGTATGGTTAAGTAAGACCGAGGTATATGATTTTTATATCTTTTTCTATTTTATCTCCTATGCTAGTGAGGTGAAGGGTTGAAGAGACTAGTTACTAACTCTAACTAACTAACTAAGTCTGAATTAATCTAGTGTTAGCATCTATTCCCACTTATTGTTCACACCCTGAACCAATGTAACCGTGGTTACCAAATGCTAGTCATTGCTGGGATCACCACGCGTAACGCACATGCTCGAAGCAGTCGTACTAAGGCACTTAACTAGGAGAGAAGGGTTGAGAAAGACTTAATTCCTAATAAAGCATTTAAATGGAAAATAGTAAATAACAATAAATAAAATCCTAATTAGCCTATTCCATTCACTGCAAGGTTTATCCAAGAAGTTCATCTTTATTGTTGTACACAAACTTGTGTTCAAGTACAATGTTTGCTCGAATAAAGATCCATTCACTTTGGAGCTCTTACTACGAGCACATGGAAAATATTCTATCTCTAGAGAGATAAAACTGCCAGAGTTTCCCTAAGGGATAGATCTAGATGGAAAACAAGGAAGAGCCACCTCTTATTTATAGACTTTGCGACGCATCGCAATATTGCGGGGGATGTGATATCGTGATGGACGTGATATTGCATACACAATACCCCCATGACTAAATGAAAACTCATCCTTGAGTTCCTTACAATAATATCGGGAAGGTATGGGATTATTGACTCAAAATGGAACTAATGGGATGACATGTGAATAGATCATCATTACAAGACATGAAAAAACTGGTGTTCATGATAACAAGAGTGAACACCTTATTACATTTGACATCAGGCCTTATTTGGAAGCTGAGAAAGAGAGAGAGAAAGAAGTTTTGCTGCTACCAACGCCCAAATTACGCCTTTCATTGTCCATCCATAAGCGCGCCATCAATCTTGCTCCTTGCATAGTTGCTTCAACACTAATCCATTCCAAGTGTTCTCTCCAGATCCAATCCATTGTTGTATGATTACCATCTGCACACACAACACAGTCTTATATTAGCAAGGGTAAATGAATTTCAATGCAGGTAATACCTTGCCTCAGTGAAAGATCAATTGGCTAGGTTGTGGTATGGCTGATACGGATCTGGAGCTATAATAATGATGACTACCAAAGATGTAGGGGTTAGGAGAAAATCGAAAAAATTGGGCCCCATACCCCCATGACTAATTGCAAACCTCTGGTAGTGGTAGAATGGAGAAAGAAAAAGAATCAAGAAAGATGGAGAAAAAGAGAAAACTATGACATCGATGAAAGGGATGTCAAGATGGAAATGAAAAAAATGAAATGGATTGAAAAAATGTTAAGGAAAAGAATTGAATTGATGCACCAAATAGGAATGTTAGTGGGTCCTCCCCAAAGTAGGCTCATGCCCTTAATGCCCTAACAAACCCACATTCAAAGAGTCCATAGGCTCTAAGAATGTCATTTGGAACAAGAGTTAAAGTCTTAACCGCAAGAATTTACTGAAAATAAAACAATGCATCAACCAAAATATACACTAATGATACAACTGACAATGAGGTGAAAAATGGAGAGAAGGATGGAGAGAAGAGAATGGAATGGAATCCCAAGAACAAGATGGTGTACAGCCCCTTGTGGAGTTAATGATCAATGTGACTTGGCAAATCTCATTCCAACTCTGGCCTCAAACCAACCACATCCAATGACTTCGCATCAATGCATTTGGCCAATCCATCCTCTTGAATAACAAGAATGCCTTCACCCAAGAGCCACCACCATTCTGATGAAACAAAGGAGAGAAAGGGAAGCAAGAAGAGCCTTAGTTAGAGGGAACATTTTTATTTTAGTTCCATAACCAGTTCTTGTAGCCAAAGAGATTATTTTGTCTAAGGGGTGTGCTTTGAATTCTCACTCTTTTTTTTTGTTTTATGTGTTTATGTGTGAGAACCACACCATGAAAATACTCTATTATGTTTATTTTCTCAGCTTCTCGAGAATTGGGTAACGTCAAAATAGTAAGAAAACTCGAGACGAAAAACATCCAAGCACCTAAGAGAATGGCCAACACAAAAGCATCAAGTTCCCTAGAAGTCACACCCTTTTCAATCTTTGAGTCCTTCCTTAGTTTGAGAAGTACCCAATCACTGATTCATTAATGTTCTTATTTAGAAAGGGAATGTACATTTCCAAGCTAAGAAAGACCATAGAACTTGTGGATGAATGGATGAAGTGGATTCATTGCCTACTATATCAAAAGAAACATACCTTAGTATCAACATCATGACTTAAAGGTAAAAATCAAACATTAGCAATCAATATGAAAAACAATTCATACCATCATGAAGAACACTTATTAGTGAAACTTACAAGGTAGATCACACACACACAAAATGAAAAAGTATAACGATGTTGAAAAACAAAAACAAGAAAGGTTAAAGAAATTGTAAAACAAAAATGTGTAAAACAAAAACTTGTAAAAAAATGTGTAAAAAAAAAACTTAAAAGAACTAAGGGCCCCAAATGATTAGCATAGGTGGCCATCTCCCTCATGAATGAATGGAAAGGGAGAGATCCAAAATCATGAATGTCTATTTGAATTTCTTAGAAGTGTCCAACTTCTCACGATTGATGTTCTTAGATTAAGAGGTGGAATTTGGCGACGCTCATACTTCAATGTATCTATGCCTTCATTATTGGCATGAGTTGTTCCCCTAATTTGTTCCATGCATATTGGGTTGCTCTTTTGACTAGTTGTCAACCACAGGGTGTCCATTACTTGTGTGGTTGCTACATACAAACATCATTGAATATTTTCCTTTGGTGCACACCGGTCACATGAAAGAGATGTTGAGCATTCCTCCATGTCATCACCCTCTGAGTCACTGTATGTGATGCACAGAACTTTCTTCTTCTCAATTTTTCCATAAATTTTTACCTTAGATTTCTCCAAGGAAAGATCGTGGATCCCTAGGTACACATCTATTGTGCTTATCCATGGCCTTCCCATTATAATTGGGAAGTCCCCTTCGTTGTTGTTAACTTCGATCACCAGGAAATTAGCTGGGTATGACCAACCACACATAGTGGTAACAATGTCCTCCACCAATCCCAAGGGAATGGTGATGGACTGGTCTACCAGCTCTAGTTGGATATTGCTCTTCTTAAGTTGGGGTAGGTTCCAGGCTTGATACATTTCTCGTGAGATTAAGTTGACTCCGAAACTTGAGTCAAGAAGAGCCTTATGTGGTTCATTCCTGATGACTTGTAGATAAATTAGGGGACTCCCAGGGTTAGATAGTTTCTTGGGAAGGTGGCCTACCTTGATCCAGTCGATTACGGTATGTGTTAACATAATCGTATGCATGAAGCTCTATTGTTGGACGGAAGGGAGCTCTGGAGCTTTGTATGTTGGAGGAGCATGCACAGACTCAACTGCTTGTTGTTGTGAGAGCTTGTCTGGGCTTTTATTTCTAAAGAAGGATCTTCTCTTTTTACAGTTATCAGAACAAGCAGCGGGTTGAATGACTATGGCTCTCATAACATGACATTGATGCGGTTGAGTGGGGAGTTCCCCTTGCATTTTTGGAGTAGGAGGTGTTGTGGGAACTACCGATGGAAGAGGTGCAGATGGATTAGAAGGATTGTATGGGTATGGAGCATCTCCCGAAGGAGAAGGAGTTCTCCTAAAGTACTCCTGAACTTGGTAGTGGTGTTGGGAAGTTGTGTGACCCATGGAGTCACTTGGAGAAATTGGCTGCTACACATAATAAGCATATGGATCAGGCTACCGATAAGGGTACTGTTGTTTCGGTGGTGGCATCCCCCATGATTGTGGATGTTGCCACTGCTGATGCTGCCTAATGGATTGTGGTGGAGTTCCACTTGGATAGTACATTAATGGTTGGTGGAACTGCCTTGGGTTACCTTGGGAATAAGGTAACCTTTGGGGTGTCTGCCATTGGTTAAGTCTTGGGTTGAGTGCATACACCCTAGACCCTTGTAGATGTGAGATGATTAGACAACATCCCTTAGGATGGTCATATTGGAAGATCTCACATCCACTGTCATCATCTGTGTTAGAATCCACAACCTCATCGGAGTTAGTAATTTTTCCCTTACCCTTGTTATGTGCAAGGCTTGAATCTCTCCACTTTGTCTTGTTCTTGTTACTACTTTGTTCCTCCTTAGACTCCTCTACAATATTTAGGATAGTTTCAATTTTATTGTCTAAGGTGCTCCATACTTCATCTACCTTAGCCGATACTTCTATTGTTAGCTTTTGAATCAGCAAGGTTTTTCTGTTCACCAACTCTTCGAGTGGTGTCTCATCCTCTTCATCGCAAAATTTCACTCCCTTCTTTCGAAGAGAGGGATCACGGTTATATTCTTCCACACTTTTCCTTTTTCATAGTTCACCTTCTTCTTTTGCTACTTATTCCAACAAGCAATGTATCTCATGGGATCTAAGTTCTGATAATCTCCCTTGGGCATAAGTCCCAAGGGTTCTCCTAGTTTCATACCTTAGCCCATCCACGATGTGGCAAAGTTGATCCTCCTGTGCGTAACCATGGCTCAGACAATGATGTAAAAATCTGTAGTAGTGGCCCATGGTAGCATCCAAGGGTTCATGAGTACCTTTCTTCCATCCTTGTATCTACTTACGCAAGTTAGACACTCTGGAGTATATTTGATATTTATCGTTGAAGAGTTCTAACATTGTACTCCACCTCCTAATGGTTTCTAGTTCTAAAGGATCGGTACCAACTCTCTGCTTCCTTAATGAGTAACCTAGGTAACAACTTAAGTTTCTGCCAATCGTTTTCTATGTTTTGCAAGGTGCAAGCATCGTGGAATGCCTATAAATGATTTTGCGGATCCGTGTTGTATCCCCCTTCAAATCGTGGGATGTTGTTCATGTCTAAATGCTTGATCCGACTATCTTTTAAATGCCTTATTGGTATTCTCACTGCCTCCATTATATTTAGCATACTTCAGGTGGCAAGTAGGGATTTATCATGAACATCTCTTTCATGATGTCTATGATGTCTACGTTGTTCCCTACTTTCCCTTCGTTCATGCCCTTGTCCTCTCTCTTGACTCTCTCATCAAGGTCTCTCATTTTTTCTACCTTTATCCTCACCGTTATGCTCTCTATGACTATGCCCAGAGGTGGAAGGAGAGGGTGAATGATGTGAAGAAGGGGAAGAAGAAGGAGAACCATTGCCATGACGATGTTTCTTACCTTCTCTTCTATGGTTTCGGCCCCGATCGTGATGACGATCCGAGTGCCCGTCCTTTTCATGTGTTGTTGTTCCCTCAGTGAATAGCTAGTGTTCACGGGGATCATAACCAGGGTTGTGTATCATGGAGTTCTGATATCCTACCTTCTCACTATCATTAGGAGGGGGAACATCTTTCGATAGAGAACCCTTTATAAGTGGTTCACCATCTTCGATTTTACTTAGGACGTGTAGGACCTCTTTGCCCTTCAATAGTGTATGTTGCCTCTCCTGCCTTGAGTTCCTTATACATTGTGCTTCTGTGGGATGATAATCCCTTGTGTCAAAATCTTTCGCAACGTATTTATCATATAATTCTGTCATGCTTATTTGTGCCAAAGCATGAAGAAGCATGTTGGGGACTGCACGATCTGGAGGTAACATTATGTTACCTTGCAAGTCTCTCCAGTGCATCTATTCATCCTGATGGAGGATAAAAGTAAAATTGGGTATATACTCATCGGGATGGGTATATTCCACCCTATATTTTTGAGGAACTGGTTGATTTTGGTTATGTGTTTTTGATTGCCAACTGTTTCTTGTATTATCCCTAGGTGGTGTATTACTCTTATGAGAAGAAGAAAAAGACATGGTGTCTTATTGATGTGCTAATTAATCGTTATATTATTTTCTTTTAATTAAACCTAAGGTTCATTTCAGCTCCCAATGATGTGAATGATCTCTTATGTTCTACTTAGCGCACAAACACTTAGTCCCTGGCAACGGCGCCAATGATGAGTGGCGAGGTACCCATACACTCAACCATACGAATATGAGCGTAACACATGCAATATGGTCGAACTCTGTAGACTAAGTGCCTACACACCTCATGGAACACTTAAGGTTAATTATTTGTTTTCTTCCTAGACTTACTTGTATTTGTCACGGTGTATGGTTAAGTAAGTCCGAGGTATATGATTTTTATATCTTTTTCTATTCTATCTCCTATGCTAGTGAGGTGAAGGGTTAAAGAGACTAATTACTAACTCTAACTAACTAACTAAGTCTGAATTAATCTAACATCAGCATCCATTCCCACTTACCATTCACACCTTGAACCAATGCAACCATGGTTACCAAACGCTAGTCGTTGCTGGGATCACCACGCATAATGAATGTGCTCAAAGCAGTCATACTGAGGCACTTAACTAGGAGAGAAGGGTTGAGAAAGATTTAATTCCTAATAAAGCATTTAAATGGAAAATAGTAAATAAAAATAAATAAAATCCTAATTAGCCTATTCCATTCATTGCAAGGTTTATCTAAGAAGTTCGTCTTTATTGTTGTACACAAACTTGTGTTCAGGTACAATGTTTGCTCGAATAAAGATCCATTCACTTTGGAGCTCCTACTGGGGGTACATGGAAAATACTCTATCTCTGGAGAGGTAAAACTGCTAGAGTTTCCCTAAGGGCTAGATCTAGATGGAAAACAAGGGAGAGCCGCCTCTTATTTATAGACTTGGTGGCGCACCGCAATATCATGGGGGACGACGTGATAGCGCATACACGATAGCACAAGGGATGCGATATTGCAGCAGACGCGATATCACGTATGCGATATCATGGCCCATGCGATATCACGTCCCATCAGGTGTCTATGAACATATGAAACTCCTGCATAAGATTGAGTACTCCAAACTTCTTCATTGGTTCTCCAATGAATTGCCTCGCTAGATGTTTCATTATCACTATCTTGTGAAAGAGACATGGTTGTAAATTTATGTGTGATTTAATTGTAATTATTATTATTATCTTTCTTTTTGAAAGATATGTCACTAATACTTTGTTACAACGATCTTCTATGATGTAATTATTCTAGATAACTAGCACCATCCCTGGAAATGGTGCCAATGATGAGTGGCAAGGTACCCCTACACTCAACCATACGAATACAAGCGTATATGCACAATCCGGTCAAACTCCGCAAATGGACTAGCTGTGGTATCTAGATAGTTACACATTGATCGCAGTTTGTTGTCTTCCAACTTGGACTAGCATTACTTTGTCACATATGGTTTAGCACAGAGTGAGGTGTATGATGTGGTTCTAAACTAGGGCTACTCCTAGAGGCAATGGAAAATAATCTTGATTAAACTAATGAGCAATAGGAAATGAAGTCTAAGCTAATGGGAAATGGGAGGAGAGAGTCTAAACTAGCCTAAGTGCAATGAGCATCCGTTCTTTAATCATCCATACACATCTTGGACCTCGTGCATGACTACTACTGGGATTACCAAGCGCAAATCCTAGGTACACTACTAGGTTACCAAGTAATCACACTTAAATGCTCGTGATTAAGTCATACTCATTCTGCATTTAACAACAGAAATAGTAAATGGTGGTAAAGAAATAATAACTAAGAAAACAATAAATAACAATAACAATTAAATAATTAAAACTAAGTGAATGCTATAATGATGAAGTAATCTCGATCTTTATTTCCGATCATGTGCATGCCCAAGTACATCACACTTGAATAAAGGTGTTGTACAATTACAATCATCACACTACAGGCATGCACTGGAAGAATGGTCTAACTCCTACAAAAACAATCTGCAAGAGCTTTACTACAACTACCAAAAAGATGATCCTAAGTGTAGCAGGTGTGCACTTATTTATGACTAGAGATAGACTCTGCGTAAACGAGGTCGCATCGACGCATGGATAGATGCATTGACGAGGCCTCGTCGACGTGGCCTAGTTAACGTAGGTCCAATATCGAGGGTCCAATATCGGGACCCATTAGAACTGGTATCTTATATCAGGGTTCTGATAACAGGGGTCCAATAACAAGGGTCCAATAACAAGACCTGACAGACCATGACTCATCAAAGATGGACCATTATAATGGTTTAAATTTGAATTCAAGTAAATTTAATGGTATGACTATAGGGGAATAGAATTCAAGTCAAGCCAATTTTCAAACCTCAAAAGAACACAAACAAATTGGAAAATTTTGCAAATTCCTTTTTTAACCTTAAAGCTTCAAAAGACTTCAATTCAAACCTCTAATGCTCCAAAATTTTATTTATTTATTCTTATAGTTTCCTTTACATATTCTTTTCTTGGTCTTCCTCTCTAAAACTGTAAAACATATTGTAAACATAAGTTCATGGACTATACAAATCTAACATGGATTCACTCCCAACACTACACCATCGCTAGGGTGCCCACTGCCCCCGGTACCTTGTTGAAGCAATCTCAATTACCATGTTTCTTTGACTGCATGTTATAATCTATGCATGATGATAACTCTCTTTGTTGTATTGTATAAAACTATGAACCTGCTATACTATGGTAATGCAATTAGGGCAACAACATTCATAAATGTCACTACTACCTATGTTGCTCATTCTGGACCAATTGCCAGATTTGTTTTTCCATCCTATCTTTGGCTTTATTACCAAGCCATTGGTGATGTTGCTAAGGACCCTCTTTGTTCATGTGGTAGTTAGTGTCTTCATCATCATGTTGTCTTAAAAAAGCTATGAGATTGAAAAAAAAATTAATTAAAAGAACTATTACTATAAAAATATAAATTAAATGGAACTTTAAAAAAGCTCAAGAATAATCTATTGACAATAAAAAAATAGGAAAATGAATCATTCACATAACATATTGAATGTTCTTAGATGATACTAAAAAAGTATGTTGATTATAATATAAAATCAAGGGAGAGATTGAAAGTACTCTTAAGAGGATTAACCTCCTTCATTACCAAGAAACTAGATTTGTTGACACTAGTAACTAGCTAAGAAAAATCCTATGGAAATTGAGTAATTCTTTTAAAAAAAATTATGAGATGAAATAAGGGTGTGAAATGTTTGAGGATTCTAGGATTGCTAAAATGAAGAAAATCAATGAAATCTTTGGTAAGCCTTGGAATATTAATCTATGTGAATTTAGTAGAAAGTATTTTTAAATGATGGAGGATCTTGTTAAAATGATGTCATAACATAATGATAACCTCATACTAACCAAACAAATAGGATAATCAAGTTAGAATTCTTAACAAATGCATCATGTACAAGAATAAAGCCAAGTTGAAATAGAATAATGTAATGACTAGTATGGACAGCCCAGGGATGATAGTTGATCATAGTTAGAAAAATTTTATAGTTGGTTAAATATAGATAAATTAGATTTATCAAACAAATTAATAAGAGTAAAGAAACCTTATAAAGATCAATTTGCTAGTTGGAAAAGAATAAGAACTTACCAACCTCTGAAAAATTATCTAAAAAATCTTCTAACAAAAATCATAAATAGTACCATACCAACTAGAAAAATAAGAAGAAAGTATCTGTTGGCACATTTGGCCATTCCATGGAACAGTTGAAATATTTTATTGGAAGAATCTATGGTTGTAAATGCACAAGTAAATTTCAGCTTTAGTGTTGAAGGTTGGGTGTTTTTAGGGAAGTAATTCACTGGTGAAGAATTTGATGTTGAAGCCTTCTGAATATAAGATAAAGGTGCCAAATTATCTCTTTATTAAAATCAGAAATTAGTACTATGGCAAGGAAGGAAGTATGTTATTCATGTGAAATCATTAAGTTGCAGATCCCAGTTGTCAAAACCCAGATATATCCTTAAGATAATATTTGAAACTCCTTGCAAGACAAAATCAAAAATGTAACAAAACCAACAACGCCTTCGTCGTTTTGAAGATTATGTAGAAAAAAGGCAAATCAACATCCACCGTATACTATACCTGCTGAAGAAAAAAATAGTGGAGATAAGGAAAACAGTGAAAGTAGAGGAGACTGCGTTGCAGGAAAATGCACAACACCACTCACCGCGATGTTCACCCTGGCGTAGACAGACATCCTCACTAAACGTAGGGATATTACTTCAAAAACAAATTTTGGAACCCTCATTTGCGAAATATGCGAGGAAAGGGGTTATGCCCTGTTAAAACCCCAATTTGTTTTGTAGGCCGTGGTGTTTTTTTTCTTTATTTTTCATGATGCAGGCTGCGGATCCGCCAGACAAAGATCCACAAAACATTGGCCCATAATTCGGCAATCAGTGACAATGGCGGAGGCAAATAGAAAAAAACGTAGGAAGACAAACAGGGAAAAAAACGTAGGAAGCCCTAAATCAGTTTTGAGGGCAAAACAGAAAATTCTCCAGCAATCAAAATGCTAAGTGCTTTGTTCTTCAAAATAGAAAAGAAAACCCTTCTTCTCCAACACACGACAGCAAAGCCAGATGTGGTTGCCGAGCAGTCTCTCGCGGTGATCGTCAGTTACGATTTTGTAGGGCCCTATTGTGCGGGGGCAGTTTGAATCAGTGGCTTCGGATGATGCTGCATATGAATCTTGCTTCAAACATGTGTCAGTTCTTGCAGGTTTTGGGCAGAAATAAGAGAAAGACCATTGCCCTGGAACTGTGATGAAACCTCCACGTGATTTACAGGGAAGACAAGAAGAATCGTTTCGCCGCTTTTACCAGAAATTATTCAATTACTTCTGCCGCTTAAAGTATATAGGTATAAATTAACCAACAATATATATAGGTAGATATATATCCATAGCAGGAAGTACTCATTGTATGAAGCCTTGATTTAGAAACCTGCCTTCAATTATCTCAAGCCATAAAATATTATTTTGAAACATATAAGTTACTACCCATTTAAAATTTGCAATATTGATTATCCCATTTAATGTCACATTACATTAAAGTTAGCATAAAATGCTCCTCATTTTATGCATAACTTCCTAACTCCCTAAACCACATAACTTTCTCCTAGCTTGTTGGACAAGTAATCTTCTGATTGGTTAGTCAAATTACTTGAGAGAGAAGATAGGAGAGATATTTTTGAGATATTTTTGGGATATTTTGAAATTGTAACTTCCCTAGGGGGAGGAGAATCTCATTTTTTAGGACTTTTGGGAGGTCTTATACATCACTTAGAAGACTTGACATCTCATTTTGAAGAAGCAAAATTAAAAGGATATATATGTATGGAGTAAGTTGCAACTATAGCTTGTATTCCTATGTATTGTAGAGATTGTATTTCAATTTTCTATGATATTGTAACTACCAATGCCACTTGTCAACCTCTTTTTCTCTTTGGTGGTTGCAACCACCCAAAATTGTTGTAACTTACCTAACTTGTTGGGCAAGTAACCTCCCAACTTGTTGGCCAAGTAATCTTCTAATTGGTTGGCCAAGTTACTTGGGAGAGAAGTTAGGTGAGATATTTTTGAATATGTAACTTCCCTACCTACCTTTGAACCCTATAAAAAGGCTTCAGGGGTCAAGGAGAAAGGGGGGAAAAAGAAAGGAAGAAAAAAAAAAGGAATCACTTGGAGTCTCATATCATCACATTGGATCCCACACATCACACTTGGGATCTTGGAAGATTTGTAAAGAAGATTGCTTGTAAGATGGCTTGCTAGAGTAAAGATTTCAGCCTCTTTGTCATGGTCCTGTGAGTTATGCATTTCATTTTTTGTTTTGTTTAAATTGTTTAGCTAGTGGTTTAGATAGTATCATCCTTGGCAAGTAATTTTGGGATTTTTAGATTGCTCTTACTGTTCTTGTTGCCCGATAGAAATTTCTATTAAAATTTTGCCATAGAAGCGCTTGTGTTTAAAAGCCTTAAGAGCATTTTAGTAGTAAATTTCATTATTGTGCAACGTGTGGGAACTGCTATTGGGATTGTTGTAAGAGAGCCTCTGTTTGTAGTCACGCCGTTGAACAATTCAGTAGTCGAGAGGGTTCAGAAAATCTTTGGTATTTTGATGGGACCAGAATAGCTTCTTTTTATCTTTAAAGTGAATTCTCGTGGTATTTCAATCAGAAATTGTCAAGTCTTTTAAAGGTTCTGTTTGAATGCAATCGTTGACATCTATTATCTAGTCAAAATGGAGTCTCGTACGTGGTAGTTTACGCAGCAATTTTTGGTAGCATAATAGGATTGTCTTGAAGATATTGCTTGTTTGAGCCTTGGAAGTTTGAACAATTCGTAGATATTGAATTTGGGATAGCTTTATTGCGAAGTGTTTACTCGTGTCATTTTACCTTGTTTAAATATTTGAGGTCTACACAAATCTGCTTTCTTTTCTTTTCTGCTTATTTCCATCGAATCTTGCTCTATTTCTAGTTTTCTTGTGGAACTATCTCTTTCTCTGGGGAAAATTAGAAGTAGATTGTGGAGTTGTGCTCAAATTTTTTTGCAAAATTTTATTTGTTACAAGTAGGTATTATAAGGACCGCGTAGACTAGGCAATTGAACAAAATAGAAAATTTTCAACAACTCACAGTACTTGGCCAAGTTGGTTGAATCTCTTTAAAGTAATTCATTTGTAGTTTACATGCAATGCAATCGTTACATTTCTTACAACCGCACGCCGCAACAGCACACACACATACTCACATTAACTACTGAGTTCATTTGGAGGTATCTGGGCCTTGGTGTTGCCAGAGACCAGCAGGCACCTAAATCCTATTCGAGGACACTCGTTGGCGGTCGCATTCCAAACGGTCGCCAACAGTATCAGAAGCCTCATGTAAGCATGAATATATAGAATGTAGGAGTTCTGATTATTAAAATAAAAATAAAATATCCTCACAAAAAAATTTTGTTTCAAATAACTAAAATGTTAATGTCATTATATTATAACCCATGGATATTTTGAAAGATCTATCTTGCTTCCTAAACAAACCTATCACAACTTGAAATTTTACATAGGTTCAATTATTTAATTTAATGCATGGGTTCAATTATTTAATTTAATACTATAAAATGTATTTTAATAATTTATTTTTAATTTTATAAATTAAATAATAAGATTAGACTATTACTCTACTTAAGTGTCTAAAATTTTATTGTTAAAATATTTTGCTCAAGTTTTGTATCCTTTCTTTCTTACCACTATTAATGCTTAATTATAGATCTTTTATACATTTAATAGTTAAATGTTAAAATTCAATTATCTTTATTTTCTTTATTCATAGAGCATTTAAGACTCTAACCCTATCTAAGCTATCCCTCCTATGACTTTTTGTCATTAAACTAAAACTCTAAGCTAGTTTTTATTGAAAACTAAATATCTCTGAAAATAGCTTTATTAAATAAGTGCCTTAGGATGATGTCTTACATAGAATCTAACTTTACTAGTGTATTCGAAATGTTCAAAAACATTGAATGCATCTTTGGTTCATAAAAATTAGAGTAATAGTATTTTTATTAAGAAAAATTCAAAATTTTCAAAAAAAAAAAAAACAAACAAACAATGAGGTGTTAGCTTGGTGGTAATATTTTTGATTTAAAAACTCTAAATCATGGATTCTATTTTGGTGGATAATAGGATGTACTTATGTTTTTAGTTTTTTGGTTTCAACACCACCCCCATCACCTTCCCCTCCACCCTACCCTCCTTCCCCCCCAACGACGCCCACACCCACCACCACTGCCCCTCCCACCGCAACCCCCACACCAAAACCCCACTCCTTCCCCTCCCTCCCCTCCCCCTACCCTAATACACACACACACACACACACACACTATAAATAAAGAAATAAACTACAGTAAATCATCATGTCCACTGATGAGTGGCGAGGTACCCCTACACTCAACCATATGAAATGAGCGTAGCATGCGCGATCCGGTTGAACTCCGCAGACTAAATGCCTAAACGCCCCATGGAACGCTTGGGGTTAATCATTCGTTTTCTTCCTAGACTTACTTGTTGTTGTCACAGTGTATGGTTGAGTAAGTCTGAGGTATATGATTTTTTTGATCTTTTCTGGTTTTATCTCCTATGCTATGAGGTGAAGGGTTAAGAAACTAACTAAATCTAACTAAGGACCTAAGTCTAAATTAAATAGCATCAGCATCCATTCCCACTTATTGTACACACCCTGAACTATGCAACTATGGCTACCAAATGCTAATCATTACTGGGATCACCACACGTAACGCACGTGCTTGAAGTGGTCATACTGAGGCACCTAAATAGCCTAAGCTTGATGAGCAGTCGATTCCTTGACTAGCCATACACATCTATAGATTCTTGTAATCAAGTCGTACTCATCCTGCATTCTAGGAGACAAGGGTGAGAGAATCTAATCACGATGAGTAGCTGATTCCTTGATTAGCCATACACATTCGTCAATGCTCGTAATCAAGTCGTACTCATGCCGCGCTAATGCATGCAATAAATAACAGGTAGGAAATAACATGTAATAAACCTTTTCCATGCACTGCAATGTTTATCCACAAAGCTCATCTTTATTGCCATACACAACTTGCGTTCAAATACAAAGCTGCTCGAATAAAGATCCGTTCACTTGGGGACTCCTACTGTGGGCACATGGAAAATATTCTATCTCTGGAGTGATCAAACTGCTAGAGCTTCACTACTTCTAGCCTAGGATGAGAAATTAAGGGAGTGCCACCTCTTATTTATAGATTTGGCAGCGGATCATGATATCACGTACGCGATATCGCAGGGGATGACACGATATCGTGACGACCGCGATATTGCATATGTGATATCACGATGCATGTGATATCACATCTCATCATACCCCCATGAATGAATGAAAACTCGTCCTCGAGTTCCTTACAATAATATCAGGTAGGTATGGAATTATTGAGGGGAATGGAACTAATGGGATGACATGTGAATAGATCATTATTACAAGACTTGAAAAAACTGGTGTTCATGATAACAAGGGTGAATACCTTATTACAATAACATTAGGCCTTTGTTGGCAACTGAGAAAGAGAGAGAGAAAGAAGTGTTGCTGCTGCCAACACCAAGATTGCGCCTTCATTGTCCATCCATAAGCGTGTCATCGATCTTGCTCCTTGCATAGCTGCTTCAACGCTGCTCCATTCTAAGTGTTTGCTCCAGATCCAATCCATTGTTGTATGTCCGCCATCTGCACACACAACACAATCATATATTAGCAAGGGTTAATAAATCATCATGTAATTAATACCTTGCTTCGGTGTAGGTCCATTGGCTAGGTTGTGGTATGGTTGATATGGATTTAGAAATATATTAAGGATGACTACCGAAGGTGTAGGGGCTAGGAAGAAAATCAAAAATTTTGGGGCTAGGAGAAAATTGAAAAAATTAGGCCCCGTACCCCCATGACTAATCGCGAACCTCCAATAGCATTAAAATGGAGAAGAAAAAGGAGTAAGAAAGATAGATAAAAAGGGACAACTATGGCATCAATGAAATCTATGTCAAGATGGAAATAAACAAAAATAAAATTAATTGCAAAATGTTAAGGGAAAGAATTTAACTAAGGTTCCAAATAGGAATGTCAGTGGGTCCTCTCCAAAGTAGGCTCATTCCCTTAACGCCCTGACAAACCCACATTCAAAGAGTCCGTAGGCCCTGAGAATGTCATATGGAACAAGAGTTAAAGTCTTAACCACAAGAATTTACTGAAAAGAAAACAATGCATCAACCAAAATATATACACTAATGATACAATTAGCAATGAGGTGAACAATGGAGAGAAGGATGGAGAGAAGAGAATGGAATGGAATCCCAAGAACAAGGTGGTGTACAGCCCCTTGTGTGTTTGATGATTAATGTGACTTAGCAATTCTCATTCCAACTCTGGCCTCAAACCAACCACATCCAGTGACTTTGCATCAACGCATTCAGTTAAACCATCCACTTGGATAACAAGAATGCACTCTCTAAGAGCCACCACCATTCCGACGAAACAAAGAAGAGAATGGGAAGTGAGAAGAGCCTTAGTTAGAAGGAACACTTTTGGTTCCATAACCAGTGCTTGTAGCCCAAGTTTATTCATCTAAGGGATGTGCTTTGAATTCTCACTCTTTCTTCTCTTCTTTTTTTTTGTGTTTTTTGTTTTTATGCGTGAGAACCCACCATGCAAAGACTTCTTATTTTTATTGTCTTAGCTTCCGATAATTGGGTAACATCGGAACGACAAGAAAACTCAAGAAGAAACATTCAAGCACCCAAGAGAATGACCAACACAAAAGCATCAAGTTCCCTTGAAGTCACACCCTTTTCAATCCTTGAGTCATTCCTTAGTTTGAGAAATACCTAGTCACCAGTTTGTTAAAGTTCTTATTAGAAGGGAACTATACATTTTCCAGCCAAGAGAGACCATAGAAATTGGTGGATGGATGGATGAAGTGGTCTCATTACCTGCCATATCAAAAGAAACATACCTTAGTATCAACATTGTGACTTAAAGGTAAAAATCAAAAATTAGCAATCAATATGAAAACAGTTCATACCATCATGAAGAATGCTTATTATGGGACAAGCTTACAAGGTGGATCACACACACACACACACATAAAAATTGGAAAAGTATAATGATGATGTAAAACAAAAATGAGAAAAGTTAAAGAAAATTGTAAAACAAAAATAAGAAAGGTTGAAGAAATTTATAAAAAAAAATGTGTAAAACAAAAACGTTGTAAAACAAAAACATGTAAAACAAAAACTTAAAAGAACTAAGGGCCCCATATGATTAGCATAGGTGGACATCTCCCCCATGACTGAGTTGTAAGGGAGAGATCCAAAATAATGGGCACCTGTTTAAATTTCTAAGAAGTGCCCAACTTCTCCCAATTGATGATCTTAGATTAAGGGATGGAAGTTGGCGATGCTCATATTTCAATGTATCTATGCTTTCATTGTTGGCATGGGTTTCCTCAGTTCATTCCATACACATTTTTCTGCTCCTTCTAGCTGTCAACCACGGGGTGTCTACTACTTCTTGTGTGGTTGCTACATACAAGCATCTTTGGTTCAAAGTTTCACGGGCACACCTGTTACATGGAGGCATTTCCTCCATGTCATCACTTGATGAATCATTGTATGTGATGCATGGAACTTTCCTCTTCTCGATCTTTCCACAAATTTTTATCTTGGAAATTTGCAAAGAAAGATCACAAATCCTAAGGCATGTGTCTACTATACTAAGCCATGCCCTTCCCATTATAATTGGGAAGTTCCCTTCATTTTTGTTCACTTCAATCACCAGAAAATTAGCTGGGTAAGACCAACCACACACAGTGGTAATGATGTCCTCCACCAATCCCAAGGGAATGGTGATGGACTGGTCTGCCAGCTCTAGTTGAATGTTGCTCTTCTTAAGTTGGGGTAGGTTCCAGGCATGATACATCTCTCATGAAATTAAGTTGACTCTGGAACCTGAGTCAAGAAGAGCCCTATGTGGTTCATTTCTAGAAATTTGCAAATAGATTAAGGGACTCCCAGGGTTAGTTAGTTTCCTGGGAAGGTGGCCCACCTTGATCCAGTTAGTTACAGTATGTGTTACGCTCTGTTGGATTGAAGGGTGCTCTGAAGTGTTAGATGGTGATGGAGGAGTGTACATGGCCTCAACCACTTGTTATTGTAAGAGTTTGTTTGGGCTTTTGGTTCTAAAGTAAGGTCTTCTCTTTTTATAGTTGTCAGAACCAGCAGCAGGTTGGATATTTATAACTCTCGTAGCGTGACGTTGCTGCGGTTGAGGAGGAAGTTCCTCTTGCATTGTTGGAGCAGGAGGTGTTATGGGAACTACTTGTGGTGGAAGAGGTGCAGGTGGATTAGGAGGATGGTGTGGGTATGGAGTGTCTCTCGGAGGAGAAGGAGTCCTTCTAAAGTACTCTCGAACTTGGTAGTGACAGTTGGGGGTTGCGTGACTCATAGAGTTACTTGGAGAAATCGATTGCTACACATAATATCCATAAGGGTCAGGCTGTCAGTAAGGGTATTGTTGTGTTGGCGGTGGCATCCCCCATGATTGTGGGTATTGCCACTACTGATGCTATCCGATGGGCTGTGGTTGAGTTCCACTTGGATAATACGTTTAGGGTTGGTGGACCTGCCTTGGGTTACCTTGTGGATAAGGTAACCTTTGGGGTGTTTGCCCTTGGTTGAGTCTTGGATTAAGCGCATATACCCCAGACTCCTGTAGATGTGAGATGATGGGGCAACATCCCTTAGGATGGTCATAATGGTAGATCTCACATCCACCGTCATCATCTGAATCCAAATCCACAACCACATCGAAGTTAGTGATTTTTCCCTTACCCTTGTTATGTGCAAGGCTTAAATCTCTCCACTTTTTCTTACCTTTGTCACTACTTTGTTCTACCTTAGACTCTTTTGCAATTTTCAATACTGTTTCAATTCTTGAGTCTAAGAAATCCCACATTTGGTCTACTTTGGCTGATACCTCGGTTGTTAATTTTTGGATTGACAAAGTTTTCCGATTCACCAACTCTTTGATTGGTGACTCATCCTCTTCATCACAAAATTTCACTCCCTTCTTTTGAAGGGAGAGATCACGGCTGTATTCTTCTGCACTTTCCCTTTTGCGTAGGTCACCCTCTTCTTTTGCTACTTGCTCCAACAAGCTACATACTTCATGGGATCTAAGTTGTGAGAGTCTCCCTTGGGCATAAGTTCCAAGGGTTCTTCTAGTTTCATGCCTCAGCCCATCCACGATGTGGTGGAGTCGATCCCACTGAGAGTACCCATGGCCCAAGCAACGATGTAACAATGTGTAATAGTAGGCCATGGTAGCATCCAAGGCTTCATATGTACCTTGCTTCCAGCCTTGGATCTTCTTACGCAAATTGGACACTCTAGAGTATGTTTGATACTTTTTGTTGAATAGTTCTAGCATCGTACTCCACCTCCTGATGGTTTCCGATTCTAAGGACTAGTACCAGCTCTCTGTTTCTTTGGTGAGTGTCCTTGGGAACAACTTAAGTTTTTGCCACTCATTTTCTATATTCTTCAAGGCACAGGCATTGTGGAATGCCTGTAAATGATTTTGCAGATCAGCACTGTATCCCCCTTCAAAACATGGGATGTTGTTCATGTCTAATCGTTTGATCCGACTATCCTTTAAAGGCCTTGTGGGAATCCTAACTGCCTCCGAAATGTCAAGCATACTTCAGGTTGCGAGTAGGGGCTTGTCATGGTTGTCTCTTTCGTGATGCCTATGATGTCTACATTGTTCCCTACTCTCCCTACGTCCTTGCCTTATCCTCTTTCTCGACTTTCCCGTTGAGGTTTTTCATCCTTCTTACTTTTATCCTCACCTTTATGTTCATGGTGGCTGCACCTAGATGTGGAAGGAGAGGATGAGTGATGTGAAGAAGGGGAAAAGGAAGGGGAACCATCTCCATGATGATGTTTCTTGCCTTCTCTTCAGCTGCTATGGCCCTGATCGTTGTGACAATCTAAGTGCCTGTCCTTAGCATGAGTGGTTGTTCCCTCTATGAATAGCTGGTGTTCACGGGCATCAGAACTAGGGATATGTATCATTGATCATAAGTTCTGATACCCAACCTCCTCATCATCGTTAGGAGGGGGAACATCGTTTGCTAAAGAACTTGTGATAAGGGGTTCCTCATCTCCTATTTCACTAAAGACGTGTGGGACCTTGCCCTTCAATAGTGCATGTTGACTCTCCTGCCTTAAGTCTCTCATATGTTGGGCATTTGTAGGATAATAATCCCTCATGTCAAGATCTTCACCAACATATTCAGGAAATAATTCTTGCATGCCAATGTATGCCAAGGCACGAAAAAGCATCCAATCATTGATCTTCACTCAACCATACGAAACAAGCATAGCACACGTGATCCGATCGAACTCCGCAGACTAAATGCCTAAACGCCCCATGGAACACTTAGGGTTAATCATTCGTTATCTTCCCAAACTTACTTGTTGTTGTCATGGTGTATAGTTAAGTAAGTCTGAGGTATTTGATTTTTTTGGTCTTTTCTGGTTTTATCTCCTATGCTATGAGGTGAAGGGTTGAGAAACTAACTAACTCTAACTAAGGACCTAAGTCTAAATTAACTAGCATCAGCATCCATTCCCACTTACAGTACACACCTTGAACTATGCAACTGTGGCTACCAAACGCTAATCATTACTGGGATCACCACATGTAATGCACGTGCTCAAAGTGGTCATACTGAGGCACCTAACTAGCCTAAGCATGATGAGCAACTGATTCCTTGACTAGCCGTACACATCCGTAGATGCTCATAATCAAGTCGTACTCATCCCACGTTCTAGGAGACAAGGGTGAGAGAATCTAATCACGATAAGTAGCCAATTCCTTGATTAGCCATACACATTCGTCAATGCTCGTAATCAAGTCATACTCATGCCACACTAATGCATGTAATAAATAACATGTAGGAAATAACATGTAATAAACCTTTTCCATGCACTGCAAGGTTTATCCACAAAGCTTGTCTTTATTGCCGTACACAACTTGCGTTCAGGTACAAAGCTTCTCGAATAAAGATCCATTCACTTGGGGACTCCTACTGCGGGCACATGGAAAATATTCTATTTCTAGAGTGATCAAACTACCAGAGCTTCGCTACTTCTAGCCTAGGATGAGAAATGAGGGGAGTGCCACCTCTTATTTATAGATTTGGTGGTGGACCACGATATCATGTACGTGATATCGCAGGGGACGATGCGATATCGTGTCTCATCATCCACATTCATGAGAAAAGTTTCATTCATTCTTTCATGTTTTCATATTGAGCATGAGTAGTAATGTGTTAAATTGCAAAAAAGGAGTTCATGCACACTTACACATACCTTAGAGATATACTATGTTGCATGTAATTCCCTTTTACTCCCCCCCGCCCCCTCCAAATTCCTATAAATAAACCCTTTCCTTTCCATTATGTTTTACTTTTGTTTATGTAAGGCTTTAGGCATGTGGATTTGGGATGAAGAAAAAGAAGGTTATAGAAGTTTTTAAGGAAAAGGGAAGTAAAAAAAAATATTTTGAAAGGATAGAGAGCTTTTTTCAAAAGGCTTATTTATTTTTTATTTTTATAATACTACCCTACTTTGTTGTGGATTTTGTACTTTTCCTCCCTATTTTCTAACTCTCTACTATTATTTTATTACAAAAATGAGATTTTGCCAAATTTTTATTATTTTGGACTTGTTTTGTATTAAAATTGCATTGAAATTCTATCAAAATTATGTTTTGGCCTTTTGATGAATTTTTTGGAATATGTAGCAACTTTGCCTAAGTTTATTTCAAATGTCTTATGAGTATTTTATATTTTCGTTAATATAGGATAGGATTTCGTTGCAATTTCATGAAACTTTTGGCTATATTGGTAATCTTTTGGAAATGAAAACATAAAGGAAAAAAAATAGGATAAAATTTTATATATTATAATTGGGTTTGCATAATTAATAGTAAAAACCATGAATCTCTAAGATGCTCTTATTTGCATGCAATAGTGAGATGTTCCTTAGTAGGCCCCACATCATAGGAATAAAGGTTAGAATAGATTTTCAACCTTATAAGTTCATGTGTCACTAAGAATTTATCCAAGAGTATGATACTGAGTAGTTGATTTTATTGATATGAGACTCATAGTTGACAAAACATTGTTTTGTCAAGTATATCAATTAGGTACAATATCACATATGCTACATCACATCTACATTGATGCATCTTAGTTAGTAGTTACATCATAGATGCTATGTTGCATCTACTCTATCATAGATGTTGCATCACATTTTATATAACTTAGTTGCATTGATTATGTCGACATAGCCAAATGCATTAATGCATATGTGTCAATACAGTCTCATTATTTATCTATAAATATACAAGCATCTTCCANACAAAGCTTCTCGAATAAAGATCCATTCACTTGGGGACTCCTACTGCGGGCACATGGAAAATATTCTATTTCTAGAGTGATCAAACTACCAGAGCTTCGCTACTTCTAGCCTAGGATGAGAAATGAGGGGAGTGCCACCTCTTATTTATAGATTTGGTGGTGGACCACGATATCATGTACGTGATATCGCAGGGGACGATGCGATATCGTGTCTCATCATCCACATTCATGAGAAAAGTTTCATTCATTCTTTCATGTTTTCATATTGAGCATGAGTAGTAATGTGTTAAATTGCAAAAAAGGAGTTCATGCACACTTACACATACCTTAGAGATATACTATGTTGCATGTAATTCCCTTTTACTCCCCCCCGCCCCCTCCAAATTCCTATAAATAAACCCTTTCCTTTCCATTATGTTTTACTTTTGTTTATGTAAGGCTTTAGGCATGTGGATTTGGGATGAAGAAAAAGAAGGTTATAGAAGTTTTTAAGGAAAAGGGAAGTAAAAAAAAATATTTTGAAAGGATAGAGAGCTTTTTTCAAAAGGCTTATTTATTTTTTATTTTTATAATACTACCCTACTTTGTTGTGGATTTTGTACTTTTCCTCCCTATTTTCTAACTCTCTACTATTATTTTATTACAAAAATGAGATTTTGCCAAATTTTTATTATTTTGGACTTGTTTTGTATTAAAATTGCATTGAAATTCTATCAAAATTATGTTTTGGCCTTTTGATGAATTTTTTGGAATATGTAGCAACTTTGCCTAAGTTTATTTCAAATGTCTTATGAGTATTTTATATTTTCGTTAATATAGGATAGGATTTCGTTGCAATTTCATGAAACTTTTGGCTATATTGGTAATCTTTTGGAAATGAAAACATAAAGGAAAAAAAATAGGATAAAATTTTATATATTATAATTGGGTTTGCATAATTAATAGTAAAAACCATGAATCTCTAAGATGCTCTTATTTGCATGCAATAGTGAGATGTTCCTTAGTAGGCCCCACATCATAGGAATAAAGGTTAGAATAGATTTTCAACCTTATAAGTTCATGTGTCACTAAGAATTTATCCAAGAGTATGATACTGAGTAGTTGATTTTATTGATATGAGACTCATAGTTGACAAAACATTGTTTTGTCAAGTATATCAATTAGGTACAATATCACATATGCTACATCACATCTACATTGATGCATCTTAGTTAGTAGTTACATCATAGATGCTATGTTGCATCTACTCTATCATAGATGTTGCATCACATTTTATATAACTTAGTTGCATTGATTATGTCGACATAGCCAAATGCATTAATGCATATGTGTCAATACAGTCTCATTATTTATCTATAAATATACAAGCATCTTCCATGTATTTGGCATCACTTGATCAATAGTATATCTAAAATCTTGTAGTTTTTTTCATAATCTTAGAAAATAGTTATTAAGTTGCCACAACATAAATTTGATCAATTATATGATGTTTTATTTAAGTGGCATTTTACCTAGACACATTCCATGAATGACAATAAGATCAATATTGATTCACATTCATTTTAGTACTTTAACTTAGAATAGATTTATTTTTAATATAATTTACTTTCTATGTACTTAGTTAATATTTACATTTTCTTGTACATTAATCAATTAGCAAAATGAGTATGACCAATTTTAAGCATAAACATATATTTTCTTGGTAATCCCAGTAGCATTGTTGCTTGGTTTGCCTAGTAGCATAACACTTAGTAATCCCAGTACTAGATATGTGAGTTCAAGATGTGTACAAGAAGATGGGAACACTCATCATCCTTAGGATAGTCTAGGATTTATCTTATTACTATTAAGTAAATTAATTAAATAAGTAGTTTTCATGTTTTTATATAGCTTAGCCATATCTGCATAACATCAATAATCATATGCCTCACTTTGGACTAAACTATCTGTGATAAAGCTACCACTAGTCCAAGTGAGAAGATAATGACCTGCGATCAATACTTAACTATCTAGATATCACACTAGTTCCATCCATATAATTCAACTAGATTACATGTGAATGCTTGTAATTCATATGGTTGGGCATAGGAAACACTTACTGCTCATCATTAATACTTTAGGAATGGTGATAGTAATCTACATTAGTTATATTATAAATAATCATTGTAAAAGCATTAACTATTTCCCTTTTAAAAAATATTAATATTTTATGTCACATACACATTATTAACTAAAAACATGTCTTCTTCACATAGGGTCAATAGTTCATCACATGATGAGAACACTAGTAGGAGAAATAATAAGATCTATATCGAAGAGAATTGGAGTGAACTACAAAAAGCAAGGATCTTATATGCTTATCCAAACCCTTAATACATTCAAAGACTATATCCAACTATCGTGGACAATCCTAGAGGGGATCAAACAAGTCCTAACATAAGGAAGGCTTCAAGGCCTAGGACCTTTAACAAAGCTAGAAGAGATGAACCCTGGGTTCATAGGGAAAGATTGGAGTAGGTTCACTTCACAATTAAATCACTTTTGAATACTAAATCTAGATATTATGCAAAGATAAAACTTATTTGTTAGAAAATAAGAAAACTAGCTATCTTTAATTAATGCAATTAGCATATTACAATTAGGTTCCCACAACCCATAGACATCCAAAAACCTATCACACTTAAATGATATTATAGAGCATGAGGCTCTACAACCATACAATGACTACTCAATGTAAGACATATTTAATAAAAATCTCTTCCACAATCCAAGAATAAGATCTCAACTCACAAGTAAGATACAAGAGAATAGAACACATAAACCAACACACCACAAGCTAATCTTGGAGCTCTAATCACAAATTGCACTTATCCAATGTGTTCATCCACTCTCTCTTACTTAGGTTTCCATTCTCAAGAGCTCTTTCTCACACTCCATGTTTTCATCAACATTGATGAATATATCAATATTTATGTTAAACTGAAAGATAAGAACCATAGAAACCTTTCCTCAACTCATCCTCAAGTTTTTTAGATATTTCCCAAGTCTTCTCACCTTCTCCCTAGCTATTTCCATCCTTTTCCATCATTTTCTATTTGTTTCTTGAATTAGGATGGGTGTTTTTGGAAGTTTCTTCATTTGTATAGATTGTCCCTAATTTGGCAAGGATGTATCTTGCGAAAACCAAACTCTTGGTTAAGACATCTGCTTTTTTTATGGGATGTCTAATTTGGGTCTAAAACATCTCAAGTTCTACTGGGACATCTTAACCTAGATGTTGCATGTAGAGTTGGAACATCTTAGTTAGGACATCCCAGTTTCTAGTGGGATGTCCTACCTACCAAGGCTAAATATGAAAATGCTTATTTTGATGTTTGGAACCTCTGAATGCCTCCAAATAAGTCCCCATAGGTCCTAGAACCCTCTAAACTCATTAAAATAAGTTCAAAAGACCCTTGATGAGAGGCAAGGTACCCCTATGCTCAACCATATGGATCACAAGCATTCACGCATGATCCAGTCGAATTCTATGAATGGGACTAGTTGTGAAATCTAGATCATTATGCTCTAATCACATTTTGTTGTTTTCCCACTTGGACTAGTGATATCTTTATCATATATGGTTTAGTCCAAAGTGAGGCATATGATGTGGTTTAATTTCTACACTACTCTTGATGATGATAAAGAGATAAATTAATTAAAATAATAAATGATGTAAAACAAGATCTAAACTAGCCTAACACAAGTATTTGCCCCACTTTCCTGGACACATCCTAAATGCATATAGCACTGCTGGGCTACCAAACATTAAGCGCTACTAGGTTACCAAGTACTATATGTATGCTCAAAGTGGTCGTGCTTGTGTTCATTAACAACTAAAAATAAATTGCTTAATTCAAATCCATTTAAGTAGAAAGCATAAAAGTAAAGTGCATTAAAGGAAATAGTAATGTATTCTCAGTGTTGCAAGAATTGTCAAAAGAGTTCATTTTATTCCTGTCACACTACTGCACTCAAGTACATCAGTGTTCGAACAAAGAACTATATACACTTAGACTTCTTTTGCATGCACTCAGAAAATATTCTAACTCTGAAGAAAATAAATGGCAAGAGCTTCACTACTCTAACTAAAAACTAACCTAAAAATGACTCAAAATAAGAGCTTAGGCATTGTATTTAGAGGCCAGAGTATATACCTTGACGTCGAACACCTGATGTCAAAGCCAAGCCTTGACATCGCATACGCAACATCGTAGCCCTGACATCACGTACTTGATGTCACGACCATTGAAAAATGATGATTTATCATACCCCCACGATTGAATGAAAACTTATCCTTGATTTAAGAAAAGGAGGGAAAAGGTATTTACAACATAACATATTAGGTAGGTATGGGATTATTAACTGACATTACAAACTGACTTAGATGAAATAGACATAAAGACTCTAAGTGCTCAAGTGTATGGAATTACAATATTTTTACAACATTGGGTGTTCATGATAAGAGAGGTGAATACCCTAAATAACACTGACATGCAACACCTCTTTAGTATTAGAAGAATGAGAGAGAGAGAGAGAGAGAGAGAGAGAGAGAGAGAGAGAGAGAGAGAGAGAGAGAGAGAGAGAGAGAGAGAGAGAGAGAGAGAGAGAGAGAGAGAGAGAGAGAGAGAGAGAGAGAGAGAGAGAGAGAGAGAGAGAGAGAGAGAGAGAGAGAGAGAGAGAGAGAGAGAGAGAGAGAGAGAGAGAGAGAGAGAGAGAGAGAGAGAGAGAGAGAGAGAGAGAGAGAGAGAGAGAGAGAGAGAGAGAGAGAGAGATCCAACAATCATGAATGGTTCTCATTGTGTGGTTTGGCTACATCATCCTTGGTGAAGATAGTCCCGCTTCCAATCCATGATTTCCACTAAAATCACAACAAAATTATGAATTAGTATGTAAAGTATAACACATAGTGGTTAAATGCCTTGTCCTGTTGGTGGTTACATTCAACTAGGTTGTGGTTGTGGTAGATGAGTTTCTTTAATAGTGTTAGTGGGAAGGCTTACAAATAAGGTAAATTAGATAAGTGGTCCATTAAATTTGAAAAAGCTCAAAACAAGGAAAATATTTGAAGAGGGTATAAAAATTCATAATAATAAAATGACAAATTCACTGAAACTATTATGAAGATGTGTAAAAGTGGATGTTATTGATGGCGTAAACAAAAAGAATTTGATTGTAAGAGTGTCTAAGGGTAAAGAACTTAACTAACCCAAACAAAAGATATGTAAGTGGGTTCTCCCCAATGAAAACACAAACCTCTTATTCCCTTGTGTAACTTCAAACTAAATATTTTGTGGGCTCTATGGATGATTAATGGTTACGAAAGGTTAAGTATAAAAACCAAAAAGTAACTAATGAAGAATCCCAACACATCAAACCTAGACATCAAACCAAATCATGAAACCGATAATGAGGTGAGACATGGAAAGCATAGATGAATGATAGAGAGTGGAATGGAGTTCCTAATTAAGGTCACATGAAATCCCTTGTGGATTTTATGGTTAAATGACTTGATAGGATCCATCCTTAGTTTAGACCAAAACCAACCACGTTCAATGACTTTGCATCGACATTCTAAGACCAATTCATCTCTTGAGACATAAGAGTGCTCCCACAGAACAACCATCATTCCTTATTAGAGAAGAAAGGATAAGTAGGAAGTGATGAAGGGCCTTAGTTAGAGGGGACCTTCAGGCATGGGTACATGTCTTTCTAGTCCCATAACTAGTGCTTGTAGCCTATTCTACGGGTGTGCTTTGAATTCCCATTATTTTTTTTGAAATGGGAACCACACCATGCAAAGACACATGCATTTATTTTTTCCAAGAGGTGTGCTTTGAATCCTCATCATTTTTTAAATGAGAACCGCACCATGTAAGAACTTATTCAACTTTCTTTTATTGGTTGACATGGAACAGTAAGAAATCCATGAAAACACACATGCACCCAAGCAAATAGAAAGGTACAAAGAATACTAAATCCCCTTAACACCACACCCTGTTCAAACCTTTGAATCCTTCCCAATTTCAAAAACTTCCAAAGTCACAAATTTATTAAAGTTTTATTAGTGAAAAATGGATTGCACTTTTCCAAAATAAGGAAAACCATAGAGTTTGTGGATGGGTAGATGTCATGGACTCACTTCCTATTACATGAAAAGTAAACCATGTCTTAATCATTTGTAACAAAATTCAAAGTCATAAACTAAACACCAACAATCAAATAAAAAAATAATACATACCACCATCAAGGAACGCATTACCACTATACCTGGCACTTATTAACAAAAAGTTATAAAATCACACCAAAATAAAAGAAAATATAAAAGAAAGTGTAAAATATTCAAAAAATAGTAAATGTACTAACGATGGTATAAAACAAAAATTAGAAAATATTAATAACATGAAAACAAGAAGATGTAAAATAAAGAATGTGTAAAACAAAAAGATGAAAAACACTTAAGAATCCTAAAGACTAGAATGATGGATAACCCCCACAACTAAACATTTGGGCATGACAAGGATTAATAAGTGGATAAATAGGATCCATGCATGTATGAAATGTTGGGAACCTTTCATGCCTCAGCCACTAGGTGTCTATTGGTGGTGTGCTGGTTAGGTAGAAAAATTTTTGGTCACACACCTACTTGTTATATATATGGTGGGTCAGGATATGAGGTGTGTTAAAATTATGGATGATTGGCCCACTATTGCACCTTTGAGTATGAGATGGTATGCATGGATTCATTTGTCTCCCCACATTTTTAGATTCATTGGTTGGATGTGGGATTGGAGTATGGACAGATGGTGGCCCTTATGTATGGTTGGAGAACATTGGTTTAAACAAGGAAGATGGTGCACCAGGTTGGCCTTGTGTTGGCTTAGATGATGTAGTGGGTTCATGTGTGGTTTGCTTTAGCTTACAACCTTTCCTCTAGAATGGGTTTTTTCAACATTGTGGTTGGAACCCACTAGTATCAACATGTCTATGTACATTTGCAACACAAGTGGCACTCGCTTATTCATATTGTGATGCAAAACCTTCCTATGTCCTTGGTGGTGGCATATAATGAGGTGGATTATGAGAATATTGAGGGTAGAATTGATGGTAAGAGGCACAAGGTGGTGATCCTTTAGGGGATATCGTGAACTAATGGTACTTAGGAGAGTGGTTGTGGTGATTACAAGTAGAGGATGTAGAACTAATTGGAGAAACAACATGTTGAACATAGTATCCATGTGGTTTTGGCAAGTAGGAAGGATAGGGATGATTTGGTGGTGGCCTCCCCCACGACTATGGTTATTGCCACTATGGTTGATTATTGTGTTAAGGTTAGTAATAAGTCTTCCTAGGATGGTACGATTAGTTGTGGAACTATCTATAATTACCTTGTGAAAGAGGAAATCTCCTGGGCATGTGCTTTTGCACAAAATTCAAATTTAAGCCACCTACCCAATACTTCCATAGATGTAACAAGACTAGGCAATGGCCCTTCAGATGATCATATATGTAGATGTCGCATCCATTATCTTTGTCTATGGTTGAGTCTATAGCCTCACTTTCTTTAGCCATGTTTCTCTTTTGCCAAAAAGTGTTCTTAGCTATTTCTTGGTTTTGTATCCTTTGTTTATTGTAATCACCTAGCTTATTTTGCATGATCCTATCCTTAACTATCTCAATGAGAGTTGTGAAATTTTCATATATTCATTTTGACATCCTATTAAACTTTGCTTCTAATTCATCAATAGACTTCTGTATCAACAAGGTTTATTGTGGGATCACCTTATCAAGATTAGCTTCATTCTTCTTACCATAGATCTAGACCTCCTTTGATTTAAGAGTTACGTCCCATTGAGTTTTCTCTACATTCTCCCATTTTCACATCTCTCATTTTTCTTTTGCCATACACTCTATTATCTCTTTGATTTGATGACCTTGAAGCTCGCATAATTTCCCTAGGACATACATCCCAAGGGTTGCCCTTGTTTCATTACAAAGGTCATCTATGATGTGGTAAAGTTGCTCTTCCCTAGAGAAACCATGGCCTAGGCATTTATTCAATAAAGCATAATATCTATCTAAGGCCATGTCCAAGGGTTCACGTTGTTCTTGTGTCCACTCTTGGATTTGTCTCCTTAAATTGGACACTCTTTTATAGGTTTGGTATCTCTCGTTGAAAAGTTCTATCACTGTAGACCATCATTGAATTGAATTTGGTTTCAACGATCGATACCACACTTTGGCTCTATCAATTAGTGTCCTAGGAAAGAGCTTAAGATTTTTCCATCCACTTTCAATGTTATAGTTAGCAAAAGAATCATGGAAGGCTTGTAAATGATGTTGCAAATCTGAATCATAGCCTCCTACAAATTTCAGAATATTATGCATGTCAAGCTTAGGTAGTTGACTCTTTTTGCGATGTCTACGAGATATATGAACAACCTCTGTGATATGCATTAGGTTCTTAGTGGGCAATAGGGGTTTATTGTCATCAAATAGATCATGAGGGAAGTTCCTATGTTCATGGTGTCCTCTTTGACTCTTCCCATGGGTTTGATTCTAATTTTTAGTCTGACCCTTTAATGGAGCTCTATCTCTATACCTACATTCATCTTTGTCAAAACTAGATGTTGAAGGGAAAGAGGAAGATGAAGAATTGGAAGAATCACCATGGCTTCTATAGTGTTCCTTGGGATCCCTTGATTTATCTTTTCTAAATTTAGAGGAGGTCCTAGGCCTTGAGGCCTTCCCTAGTTTAGGACCTATATCATCTCTTCTGAGATTGTCTAGCTTAGGTGAATGTAGTCTTTGAGTATTGACAGGGTGGTCATGATCATAAGAAACCCCTGTATAAGGTTGATCACTCTAATCTTCTTCATCATATATTGCATTATTTCTTTAATGAATGTGTTTGCTATACCATGTGTTGTCACTTCCATGAGAAAGAGACATTGTTCTTGGTCTATGGTGTATGTGAGTGAAGAGTTTCTGAAAGATATATCGTTAATTCCTTTATAGCGATCATGTATAATATAACTAATCTAGATAACTAGCACCATCCCTAGCAATGACACCAATGATGACTAGTGAGGTACCCCTATCCTCTACCATATGAATCACAAGTGTTCACACATGATTCGGTTAAATTCAGTGGATAGGACTAGTTATGGCATCTAGATTGTTATGCTTTAATCGTAGTTTTTTGTCTTCCCACTTGGAGTAGTGGTACCTTTATCACATATGGCTTAGTCCAAAGTGAGGAATAGGATGTGGTCTAATTTGTACACTACTCATGATGACAATAAAGAGATAAATTAATTAAACTAATAAACGATGTAAAACAAGATCTAAACAAGTAACCGTCCCACTTGCCTGGACACATCCTAAACACATATAGCACTACTAGGCTACCAAACATTAGGCGTTGTTGGGTTACCAAGTACTATATGTATGCTTGAAGTGGTCATGCTTGTGTTCATTAACAACTAAAAATAAATTGCTTAATTCAAATGCATTTAAGTAGAAAGCATCAATGTAAAGTGCATTAAAGGAAATAGTAATCTATTCTTAGTGTTACAAGGATTGTCAAAAGAGTTCATTTTATTCCCATCACATTGCTACGCTTAGGTACATCAATGTTTGAACAAAGAACCGTACACACCTAGACTCCTTCTGTGGGCACTCAGAAAATATTTTAACTCTAAGGAAAATAAATGGTAAGAGCTTTACTACTTTGACTGAAAACTAACTTGACAACTGACTCAAAATGGGAGCCTAGGCATTGTATTTATAGGCCAAAGTATATACCCCCATGTCAGACACCCAATGTTGAAGCTAGGCCCTGACATTGCATACCTAATGTTGTGGCCATTGACAAATGATGATTCATCAGCCCTAAAACATGCCAAAACATCTAGAAATCATCATCAACAAAATCAACATAAGAAGATATACATTAATAGGAAACACTTTTCCATGTCTTCTTTGACCTTGAAACCTACAAAATAGTCATGTAAGGTAGAACAAAGAGATCAAAAGAGGTGTTCCTACACTAATACTCCCATCCTTCAAAAAGTGAACTCATGTGAACAATGGAGTAGGGGTAGAAGTAAAACACCACTCAACAAGTTTGGTCTCATAGACCCATATAGCATCATTGGTAGATTGATCCTTCCAATGGATCAAGTATTCAAGTTTCTTAACTCCTTGAGTGCTAAAAGCTTTCATTTTCTTAAGTACACTTACCTTCCTCTTCATTGAAGGCTTGGATTGATTAATGGCCTCCTTTAACTTATCGATGCTACCTTGTCTAGTCTTCTTATTAGCTGGTCCATGATAGTGCACAAGATCTGAAATATTAAATACAAAAGACATACCAATATCATTTGGTATATTAATCTTAAAAGAATCATTGTTAATTTTAGCCTTGATTTTGAAAGGTCATCTTCTTGTCTTTTAATTTAGAGAAGTTAACACCTCTCAATCACTTCTTCTTCAAGTGCACCCAAACTAAGTTACCAATAGTAAAATTAGGTTTCTATTTGTGCTCATCCCTCTTGAGGACTTTCTCTTTAGAATTCTTCTTAAGATTTGATTTTACTTGTACATGGAGATTCTCATATTTTGCACAAAATCATCACTAAGTTGAGCTTCACCATCAAAGCTCTTCAAAGTGTTCACCATCTTTGGACAAGACCCATAGTTCAGCTCAAATGGGCTTTTGCTAATAGCAACATGAAAAGCATTATTATATAAAAACTTAAAATGCTTCTTCTTGGTGTTGGAAAGTCTCTTATTTATCCTTCACTATCAAAATCAGAATGTAGATTACCTTCATGTTGTTCATCCATTTCATAGCCAAGATAATTAATTTCATCACTATCAATGTCCACATCAACATCAATAATGATCTTCTCATAATGACTACCACTACAGCCATAATCATCAAATACAAAATTAGACATATTATCACTATTAGTCTTGGTTTTACCAAAAATGACATCGAAAGGTACATTGCTTTCAACATGCACAACATAACTCAAAACTTCATCATAATCATCACAATGATCATGATGCTCATCGTTACAATGGAACAAATCACTACCAAGCTAAAGTGAAAAACTAGAATCCAACATACTAGGTTCCATATAAGAGACATTACTACCATCTACAAGGTAAAGCTTAGACTCACTTACCTATTCATGGCTTCTCTTATTTATCTTTAGATTAACTTGATCTTTAACATGTGGCTATCCACTCTCATCAAAGCTTAAAGCTTCAAGATTCCACATAGGAGTCTCCAACTCCAATGGATTCTCCTCTTTCAAGGAATCATCAATAACTTCTACAATCCACTTTCAAGGTATCAACTCAAAAGGAAAATCCTCCCCCATGGCTTGAACATCAGATTCATCACCCAAGAAATCATTCTTCCACATACCTTGGCTAGAAGACTCTCCTCTCTCCCATGAGATAGCCTCAACTTGGCAAAAAGTCTTCCTTCCCTTGTCACAAGGTATAGAGCAATTGCACAAAGAATGAGTATCATACCCTCTAGTGATACTCTTGATCCTTCTTGAAGAAGTTCCTTAAGCCTTGCCACTTTCTTGGTGTTGGTCTTTTACCTCCCATAACTTATGAGGTAAGAACTCTTCTTGAACAGTAGCATATACCATCTTGAATTGTGAAGATCTCTTAGTCTCTTTGATGAAGCTCTTGGCTCCCTCTCTTGAAACTTTTATGTATTGAGCACTCTCTTTCTCAATAAGATACACTTGAGAACTCCTTTTCTCATTGATCTTTACTTCACTAGATCTTTCATATTCTTTCTTTAATACCTTTGGAAATTTCTCCTTCAAGCCTAACATACTTGTAGGAAGTTTAGCCTACACATCATCATGGTCAATAGTAATTGTTGTCATAATAACAAAACCAAAACTGGTTTCATCATGTTTCTTAATATATTGCCTCTATCCTAGAAGGATTAAGGAAGCAATAAGAGAGATTTTCTACCTCACTTATTCAACTTTCATAGGAATCAAATCATGAATTCCATCAATTCTAACTACACTCCACACATTTCTGCTCCATCAAACTAAGCAACATTGTTAAAATTCCAAGTTCTATCAAGAATTACATCAATAAAATCTATTGGAATTACATCACACTTCACAACATCATAAAAACCTCCAATTTTAAATTTCAAAGTACATTGTTCTCTCATCTCTTCGAAAAAATCTCTAGAAAACCAATGCATCTTATAGGGTCTCAGATGAGGATTAGTTACCAAACCCAAGCTAGCCACTTCCCTAGAAGAAATAACATTTTCTTGGGCTCCGCCATCAATCAAAACATGAATCCATTTCCTAGTAAGCAAACAACTAGCCATAATTCGAACAAAAAATTTCCTATTAGGATGATCTCCTCTATTTACATTTCTCATGAATGCACATCCTCAATTTGATTTAGAAACATCCTCAATTTTTGATGCATTAAGATTGCATCTTTGAAGAGATTGGCTTGATGTTTCCTCCACCTCCATGGGTTGTCCTTGGCTACCTTATGAAGTGGAAATTTCCATTTCTTATGTTTCCATTCTTCACATTTGAAGCACTAAATTTTTTATGAGATGCTATCATAACCCTTACCTTGCTTGCCTTTGTCTTTCTTAGCTTTTCCCTTCTCATCATCTCGTTCAATCTTCTTGTCTTGACTGCACTCCTTGTCTTTAGATTTAGACTTAGATCCCTTATCAGATCTAGATCCCCTCTTCTTTCCTCCTACTTTCTTCTCATCTTAAGTGTCATATCATTAGCCTCATCAAGATTTTGTACCTCATAAAAGGAAAACTCTTTCTAGTACACCATTTTGAAACCTTCTAAAAAGATTGAAGCTTACTCATACTCCTTTCAATTTACGTTAGCTTGATGGAATAGATTACAAAATTTGAGGTAGAATTCTTTAACATCTTTATCACCTTGCTTTAGAAATTTTAACTTCATAATGATTTCTTATCTCTGATGATATTGTTCAAATTTCCTTTTTAACCTATAGTAGGATAGCCACATAAACCTTAGCCACCACATGCACCCAAAGCTAGCAAAGGTCCTTTAGAACCTCAGGAGCCTCCACTGCTTGGGACTATTTGATCTTCTCAACTACCTTCATGCCCTTAGAGGATTTGCTATCCAATTTTGAGTAGTCATGTTATGGTGTTTAATTTTTTGTCATGAACGCAAAAATTTCTGTAATATGTTAATTCGTACACTCGAGCACTCAATTTTGTTATATCCAGAGTTAGTCAATAATCCCATACCTTTCCAATTTTGTAAATGAAATCAAGGACAAGTTTTCATTTAGCTGTGGGGGTATGATCAAGCGTCAAAGTGTCACATTGATGGACCTCCATTGATGTGGCCTCGTTGATGGGCCCTTGTTGACATGGTGTTTCCCTATAAATGGGGCCACATCGACATAGCATTTGCTATGTTTATGAGACCTTGTCGACGTAGCTCCACAAGAAAGTCTATAAATATGTGCTTACTGTCCATGTTTATGGAGGCCAAGTCATAGTTGTAGTACAGCTCTTGTAGTTTTGTCATTTGAGAGTTAGAATATTTCTCTAAGTGCCCGTAGTAGGAGTCAGAAAGTATACAGATCTTTATTCAAGCACTGATGTACTTAAGCACACTAGTGTGAATGTAATAAAGATGAGCCTTTTGATCAAACCTTGTGACATTTGGAATAGATTAATGATTTGTTTCTGCATTTATTATTTTCATTAATTATGTAATTAATTAAGCTAAACTAGACTTCAATCGATTAATTAAGTAATTAAGCTAAGTGGATTAAACACATAAGTATGACTACTTTGAGCATAACATACAACACTTGCTAATCTCAGCAGTGCTTAATGCTTGGTAGCCTAGCAGTGTTGTATGCACTCAAGATGTGTATGAAAAGTGACCGAATACTTATGTTAGGATCAATTAGAGATTAATTAGTTAGATTAAATTAGCTATTAAATTACTTAATTACTCTATTTCAAGCACCATGAACATAAAACATAAAATAATAAAAATTATATGCCTTGATTACACTTAAACATACCTTTGTACATCACAAGTGTAATTAGGAAGACAACGAATGACTGTTAGAGCAAGTTCACTTCCTAGAGGCTAGTGTACCAGAATACATAAAGTTTGTGAAATTCAACCAAATCATGCATGAACACTTAGTGATTCATATGGTTGAGCATAGAAGTACTCGTTGCTCATCACTATTAATGCACCATGGGGAGAGCTTCACTTCAACATCATTAGTGAAGGGGATGGGGAATACAAAGTAGTGCAAAACAAACTGTACACATTTCCTAATCTCTCAAAGGTTAGGAAACATTTGCACAAGTGACACATACCCCTAATCCCTCTACCCTATGCACTTATGACCATGTAGCCATTTGTACTTATAGGTCATTAGCCTAGTTTACAAATTGCCTATTGATACCACTCTGTTTGCTTTATGTTAAATTTTAATTTTCATGTAGCCTAAAAGTTTACTTTTATTTGCATTTCTACTTATTAAAGCCTTTATTTTTTCTTTTGGCATGATAAACATAAAAACATTATAAAAAATTTAAAACCATAAAATCCATAAAAATTTTAAAACATAAAATAGACAAAAGATATGTGTTTTCTTTTGCAAGATGTGGGGCCTACCATGACCTTTAACTACCAAACCATATGGCCTGCCATGGACTTAAACTAGAAAATATTATGTGGCCCACTAAGGCATGCCATGGCCTTGAACTAGCAAACAACCTTCTAAATTATTTTCATTTTATTCTATAGCCTTATTACATCATCATTTCAACCTTTTATTACATTATAACCAAGTTAGCCAATGTAGCCTTAAACCACAATTACAATGTAAAACCATAAAATTGTAATAAAACCATAATGCTAAAATGATAAAACAATAAAAAAAGATTTAAATAACAAGTAAAATGTCTAAAACATCATAACCATGGCCACATAGTATGGAAAAAATGTCTAAATAATATATCATGAAACAATAAACCATCTCCAACTGAATCACTGGCTAACATTAACCACACAATAGAAAAGTAAATGAAATCAACAAAATGTAACTAAAATAGGTAGTTATGACAAACAACTAGGTGATGCTAAGGGGAATTTAGAGGAAGAGGTGGAGGATCATTTCCACCTTCGCCACTGGGAACATTGATATCACCTAGTGCCTGTAACGTGACAACACAAGACCAATTAGTAATCAATGTACAACAAGACTAAGTTAAAACATAAATATCTAACCAAAAAAATAAACTAAGTATCCAATAACCAGAATTAATTAAAATAAATTAAATAAAAAATAAAATAAAAAAACATGAGAGGGTTCTGGAGCAACATATTATGCAAGGAATGTTTGAAGAACAACCTCTAAATGGTGGAGGAGCTGATCTTTAGTCATGTTGTCCTAGTCCATGTATCCAATATTAATACCTATGATGGTATTTCTCTTATTGATGTCACTCCATGTAGGTGGCTCATGTGAGAATGTGGATATGGTTACCTCCCTTGAGGCAGTAGTGATCTCACAAGCAGGAGAGTTGGCTACAACCATGCTATTCACAAACAATTTGTAGGTATCCTCTGCATTAATCCCCATCATGAATAATTCCAACTACCACCATTCAATAGAATCTTCCTACAACCATTTTAGGTAAGCATCCTACTTATCTTTGTAATGTTTCTTATGATCCTTTTATGCTCAACCCCACTCAAGGATCCAAGCACAATAGTCCTTCCACTCGCCAACCTTGCGATTCAACAAGTTCATTTAAAGCTTCTATTCCACTACCTCTCTAGCAAGGGCAACCTTGCCATGAATCACATTCCAATAATGGGTCCAAGTTATCTTCTTGGTGCATAAGGAGTCCTTGCTAGTTACCTAGGCCTCCACAAACTCCTTAGAATTCCTAAGTTCCTTTACCTCCTCCATCAGCTACTTGTTTTCCCTCCTTAATGCCACAACTTATTCCCACAAGAACTCATTAGAGCACCTACATTCCCAAAAGGATTTGACACATGAGAGTGCACATTTAGTGAAATCCTTGTACAACTTACATGGGACATTTTCTACATCAAGAGGTAAGGCAGATAACACATCAATCTCCATGGCCTAGATAAGACCCCATTTCAACTTAGGAATTGTGAACAACATAACAAACAAAAAAAAAATTTAATTAGACAAATAAAACTAGTTAACAATTGAAAAAAATAATAAAAACTACATAACCATAGAAACTGAGTGAAAACCAAAAACATGTAAAAAACAAAGGTAAAATGGGTTAGAACTATAACCAATTTCAAGAGCTATTTGTTATAATCAATTGATCATGTCTTCTGCTACATCCCGCATGACCTCAATCTTATCCAGGGTATCCACCCATGGTTGCATGTGGAAGGTGGAGGTGGAAGCATCGACCTAAGGCTCCAAAACTACAACAAGAATAATATACAATTAACAACTACACCCAAGATTAAATGTGAAATAACTAAGTAATATACAACATGTAAAATTGAAAATCATAAGTACCTAAAATATCCTCCAATGTGATGGTAGGAGGTTCACCTAGGTGTAAATCCTTAAAAAAGGCATCAAAGATATTCAATGAAGGCTGGGATAAACCCACATCCTTATGGTGTCGTAATGCCTCCTCTTCTTGATGTTGTAGCACATTCTTCTCTTAGTGCCTCTATTCCACCTCAGCTACTATTGTCATTGCCATGGTCATTTGTTCATGTTACTTACCTACAAAAACAACAACCGCAAAATGTAGGACAAGTTAACACATTTTTCCAAAACCATAATTTAAGATATAACTTCAAAGCAAATTAACAAGAAATAATAAAAAAAAATAGAACATACCTTTAATACCATCTTGCACTTGGTTAAGCTTGATGATTAATCTTCTCTTCAATGGCTCTTCAATGATTGGTGTTGTCTAATCAACCAAAGGCCTCTTTAGTTTTACTCTAGTTGAACCCTCAAATTCGGTAAGCAACTTTTTGGCCCTTTTCATGTTGTCATGATTAACGTTGAGCTCTATCCCTATGCTATTATAGAATACACAATATTTCCCGCCAAAGCCTTTGGTGGTGATAGCCAATGATTCACCCATATCCCTTGGTGGATCCTAGGCTTGTGTGATCAAAAAGAGGTGTCTTACCTAAGGTTTGGTGAGTTGGGTGGATCTTGAGTCACCCATCACCCATCCTCCCTCACTATAAGGAACTCCAAAAATCTCTATAGATAAGGTACAAAGAGTGAAAAATGCACATGACACTTCGTCTTGAGATTTTTGCAAAGCTTCAAGATTTTCCCTTGTAGCCTAGAAACCAAATGAGTAGCCCAATTGAATCAGGTACCCTCAATAAGGACCTTCTTCATGGTCCATGCTTGTTCAATGTTCATTATCTTCCCCTCCAATAGAAACTTAGAAAATGAACAAGATCAAAATAAGGGATAGATCTTGCTAGCCTTTAGAACCTAGAAGTGGCTTAGAGAAAATCCCTTATTGCCATGGTGATTATTTAACCACTCCTCCACTTCCTCATGAAAATCCACCTCCTTCCTCACTTTGGTGACAATCATCATGCCCTAAGTAGGAACACCAAATAGGTCATTGAAGGTAGATTCATTAACATCCAAAGTAACAATCACATCATGAATACATGTGACAAACATTTTGACTCCTTTTCCAAAGGAGTCAATGATGTTCAACATCTTCACAGTGGGAAAAATTGGGCTTGGGACAATGAAGAGATCAAGCAAGCTAGCATGAACAGTCCTTGCTTGAATAGCCTCAGATGCCTAGTTAGCCAACCAGTGTTGTGCAAGTTCCACCTCATAAAACTTGAGTATCAAGGTCTCCTCAATACATCCTAAAGTGATAACAATGACTTTAGTGGATGTCACAACCCCTGCAGCATAATGAAAATAGATCGTTATTCTTAACATAAGTGCATCATGTAAACCAAAATATAACAAATATAGCCAAATTAAAACAAACCTAGTGTATCCACTTAAAATAAGCAAAGTGTAAATAACTCAATGACCTCATAACTAGGAAAACATTAACATAAGGATAACCAAAAGAAACAAATAGAAATACTCACTTTGCCTATATGATAAAGGCACCGTAGGAGCTCTAGGAGATGGGTTCACTTCTACATCATGTGGTGGGTTTTTCCACCAACTGTGTATCATCCCATTTGCTAGGCACCTCTAGTAGGCCTTAGGATGACATTTGGTGTAATTGTGAAACTCATCCTTCAATTGAGCCATCACCTCAAGCCTTACTTTTGGGCTTTCATGAACACCCCCAATGTTATTTAGGCTAAGGGTAAAATATTATCATCCTTGATCATTTACCCTATACATGTAGGCAAGTGAAACAACAAAAATTATTACAAATTAATCATATAACATAATAAAAATAGTAATAAATTGAAAAATAACAATTGCACATACCCCTCTATACAGTAGATGATGTCAAGGGGTTCTAAAACAAGGTATGCACATGGTGGCCCACCAGTAGAGTGTTATTCATGTTGTATTAACTAAATTCGGGCATCTCCCAAATTTTGGTTAATTTGTGAGTGCCCACGGTGGTTGTATCATCATTTTTGTTACCCTCTACATGTGTCTCTAGATCGTCAACCATGAACTTGATGATCAAGCTAGTTGAGCCAAGCAAAAGGGTCTCCATAATTATAGTCGTTGTGTGGGTGGCTAGTTGGGATAAAATCATCACACTAAAGTTCTATAGCAAGTAGGCTAGGAACTCCCACAGCAAACAGTGCTCCACCTTCATATCTGAGAAGGTGGACATAGCATAAGAGCCCCACTAGCTCTATGATGACCAACATGGGCATCAAAAAGACCTTGTACCATAAAACACATAACCATTATAACCTTGTAAATCAAAACTAGAACTTAACCATCCTAAAATACCAAAAATATCACTATGATAATGTTAACCTTTTCAGCCTTTATAACACTTCAACATGGAAAAAAACACTTAGGTAAAAATACCATATGGAACAGTTTACACTTGAATGCAATGGAAATGATAGTTTAAAACCAAAAGTGTAAAAATGACTATTTACAACTAAAATAATGGAATTGGCTACTTAGAATTGAAAACATGAAAATGATAGTGTAGGATTAAAATTTTAGTTTCCATGTTAAATCCCAAACTTAGAAAAAAAATTTATAACACAACCCAAGCCCATAACCCAAAATTCCACAAAGTGGAACAACAACATCAAAATGAGGAAAAATAGCCATGCGAAATCTTTGATAAAAATTATCAAAAAAAATTTTAATTTAACTCAAACCACTTCCATACCCTTTTCAAGATTTCAACCAATCCCCAAGAACATGGAACATTGATGGAAAAAATTTTCCGAAGTGTCAATGTTGCCCATCTTCATAGGGGTAAATGCATAATAGTCATAAAACCTCAATTCTACACCACTTTACTAAAAAAATCATAAAAACTTAACCACTTATCTAATTTTGATGATTCCATAGTTGTTGGAATTGTGAAATCATGAATTATAATCCCATATTAAGAAAAAGCAAAAAATATTAACAATTTTATCAAAAAAATTACAAAATTGACCTGACCATGGCCATCATAGCGAAAACCTAATTTTATGTGGGCTTAAGGAAACACTCCAAAAATTAACCATTCATCCAAATTTGATGATTCCACATCTATTGAAATCTTTGAAAAATGAAATAAAAGTACATGATGACAAAACTTAAAATTTCATAACCATTTACTGCAGAAAAATATCAAAGTTACACCTAAAAATAATCAAAAACTAAAAATCCACTTGACATACCCTGACAAAAACATCCATAAAAAATTAACTGTAAGGCAAAATCAAGTGGTTTAAAAATAAAATCGACCATAAAACATAACCAATACTTTTCATAGCCTTGAAAAATAAAAATTCTCAACCTTTTACTTATTAAAAAAATTCACAAATGACATTGCTTTTTTGGTAGAAAAAGCATAAAACTCATGAAATTCATGGGAAACTACATTCATTCCACTACGTAAACAAAATCCAAAACCCAAGTAATGCAAAAATTAAGTAAAAATAACCTATACCTATAGTTGAATTTTTACAAAATTCCAATGTGACCAATACATAAGCCTAGATATGAGAAAACACGGGGATTCTAGACTAAAAAAATAAATGGAATAAAAGAAATAAGTTTTCATAAAAAAACAAGAGAGGCTATGTACCTGGGATACACTGTGGTGGAGTCTTCTTTGATCTTGGGATGTGGAAGGTGCGAAAGGTCATGAGCAGTTACATCTACTTCTTCCAAAGCAAGATTCTTGGGAAGAGCCTTTCTTAACATGGTGTGAAACAGGCGTAGAAAACACTAAGAAATCTTCAAATCTTAGCAAGCCTAGGATTACTATGTTGGAACTTGAGGAAAAGAGGGTCATGACTGCATGGGGGCTAGTGGCAGTATTAGGCATAGAGCTTCAAACTTGGGAATAGTAGCTAGGAAGGATGAAAATTAGAATGATTTTTACAAGTTTGGAGAAAGAAAATCCACTTAAACCTGAGCATCCACCTTGAAATCCTAGTTTCCATGCACCACTCCCACTTCACTTATTAACTAAAATTAGAAAGTTATACTACACTGGATAAAAGAAAGATATTCCATTCCATACTTGCTAATTCCATGAGGGTCCCACTAGGCATTGAGCAAATAAACTAATTCCATGACTATGCTAGGATTTTGGGCTTCAAGGCTTGACTACACTGGGGTTTAGAGCCATGGAAGCCTCAGAATAGGTGCCAAATCTCATCCTCTATCAAAACCAAGTCCCACAGTCCTACATCCATGTTGTGAAACCTTAGGATCAAACCAAGAGACCAAGTGTTGACATGGATGCAAATTGAGTTTTTAAAAGCCTCAGAATTCATGTGGAAATTTAGCTTCCCATGTGACTACACTAGCCTAGAGATTGACTACATTGACCCAACATAGTCAAGTAGGATATGTTACATTTCACTACTTCCCATTAGTCCAACTATGCTGAGCATTAACCAATGAAACCTTGCAACCAAAACTGGTAGCTGGAAGTTAGGATTGGTAGTCACTGAGCACTAGAATAACCTTAAACCTTATCACAAACTAGATTTTTGGCATGACTACACTGGTCAGGAGCCTGGCAACACTAGCCCAATGTAGTCAAGAATAGAATATATCTCATTTCACTCATCTAGCCTTAAATTGACACCAAACACCCATGCCATGATCGCAAACCCTAGCCTAAGCTCCAAATAATGCCAAAAATTGGACAAAATCCATGACTACACTATAAGGAGTCTATGACTATGTCCAACATAGTCACAAGGTTTACAAATGGGATTGACCATAATAACCATGATAAACCTCCAAAACTTCATTTAATAACTTCCACACCTTCTCCTTACTCCCAATGACATCAAACTATCAACCAATGAAGTAAAAATCAATCAAAATGCATTTCCCAAGGATGATGATCTTGGAAATTGTATGACTATACTAGGCTAGTGTAGTCACTGATGATGCCTAGTGTAGTTCATATGGAAATCATAACATAAGACATCTTCCAACTTGACTTCCCAAAGACCCTAGAACCCTTATGGACTAGAAAATTCATCATTTCCATCCTAGAATACATTTTCCAACCCTAACTATGCTACGAATTGCATGCCTATGCTAGGCCAGTGTAGTCATCAGTAAGGCCTAGCGTAGTCCGCAAAGAAACCACTAAAGTTTACCATAAACCACTCAAATTGACTTGTGGAAATTCCTAGAACCTCCCCAGAGATTTTTTGACCATAAAACTCATCTTTTTTTCATCATTTTTTGACATCTTCCAATCCTAACTATGCTAGGGATTACATGCCTACACTAGTCCAACATAGTCACTAGTAGAGCCTAGTGTAGCCCACATGGGAAACACTAAAATTAGCTCAAACAAGTCAAAGTAACCTTCCAAACCCTATCAAAGCTTTCCAATACATAGAACCTTGGAAAATCAAGTTAAAATCCATCATATGTCATTCTAAATATGTTAACTATGTTGGAATTTGCATAACTATGCTTGGCCAACATAGTCACTAGTGAAGCCCAATGTAGTCCACTTGGAAAATCCCAAAAGTGGCCTAAAATAGCTCAAATTAACTCTTGAAGAAACCTAGAACCTTGCTAGAACCTGCTGAGACCTCAAAACCCTAGAAAACAAGGTAAAACTTACCATTTCATGCATTTCCCAACCCCAACTATGCTAGGGATTGCATGACTACACTAGGCCAACATAGTCATTGACGCTGCCCAGCATAGTCCATATATAAAATTGTGAAATTAACTATAAATAAATCAATTTGACTTTTGAGAAACCATAGAACCTTACTTGATCTTTTGAAGACCACCAAACTCACCATCTTCCATTCCAAGCATGTCAACTATGCTAGCATTTGCATGACTACACTAGGCCAACATAGTCACTAGTATAGTCTAGTGTAGTTAACTTAAAAAATCCCAAAACAAGTCAAATCTAATCACCAGAACACCATGTCCAACTGTAAGACCTTACCAAGACATATTGGAACCATTAAACCTTGGGAATTAAGTCATAATTCATTATTTTTCATTCCAAATCTCATGACTACGCTATAGATTGTAGGACTATGTTGGGCTAGTGTAGTCACTAGTGTAGCCTAGCATAATCAACATGGAAAAGCCCAAACAAGCTGAAAAACAACTAAAATTTAACTCCTAGAAAGACCTAGAACACTACTGGAGCAATTTGAGACCTTCAAACTTTAGAAACCAAGCCAAAATTCATCATTTTTCACATCGAATCTCTCAACTACGTTGAAGATTACATGCCTATGCTGGGCCAACGTTGTCAAGAGGTATTTGGCCTTCCCAAAACTCAAACAACCATTAAAACTCATAATTTTGATACTAAAACCCTAGCCAGTAGCACTAGTAACCCCAAAAGTCCATTATCATGGTTGATTGGGCTTGGAAACTCACCAAAAATCATATCCCATGCATGAATATGCTAGGAAAGCCTGTGATTATGTTGGCCTCTCATAGTCACAATGGAAACACACTTTGTGACAAGGTTTACTAGTGCTATACCATTATGGAATGGACCAAAACTAACTTAGGAAGCCCAAAATCATGTTCCACTTCATCTAGCTGCAATTTCACTCTGTATCAATCCTAAAAACACCCAATTTTCATGACTATGCTAACACCATACATGACTATATTAGCCCAACATAGTCAGATGGAAAATTCCATAAACACCATCTCTATTGCCCAATTCTGACCTATGAGTAGTCAATTTAGTCCTTTCATGACCCTACAATATCCTAGGAAGTTGGCATAGCCTTAATCCCAATCTTAAAACCCCATGAATTCACTTGTTTCATGTGACTATGCAAGGCTACCATAGTCACCAATGGAAACATGATTTTCAAGCTTCTAGGAGGTGAAAACAAAGCCAAAACTTGTCAATCTTTAGTACCAACCCCCTACGCTAGCTATTTAGGCTACCAAGAGCTTGAAAGTGACCATACTGAGTCTAGGAAACTACCCATTAGGGTTGACTATGTTGGAGGAATGCATGACTATGTTGGGCCAACATAGTCACCAGTAGGGCCCAATGTAGTCACAAGAAAAAGTATTAATCTTACCTTAAAATAGCCCTAAAATAGCCACCTCATGTGCCCAAACTCCCCTAGCAATCCTACAACCTCATACCATGGCCCGCTAAGCCTAAAACTAGTAAAATCTAACCTCTTTTAACCAATATCCACCATGTTTTACCACATGTATTTCACTTTGCTTGATTTGACCTTATTTCATGGTGTTTTGAATTATTTTGACCTTGTTATTACATTATCAACCTATGTTATCATCAGTTGACCTTATTAAGCCTCTACATCAAGACCTATGTTGATCCTTATTTAGCCTTGAATTTGTGCTAAGTGATGGGGTTTAACCATCCTTGACCATCATTTGACACCATGTAACTATGACCTATCGAGGCCTTAAACTGACAATGTAGCCCACTAAGGCCTAAAACTAGCAAAATTGTAACTTTAGTTAGCCATATTTGACCTTATTTTTTGTACTTTCATGGTACTTCAACTTGTTTTGATCTTGCTTGGCCTTTGTTTTGCCTTATTCCATCTTATTTACCTTCACCTACCTTTTATAGCCTTGCTTGACCTTGTTTGCATTTTTTTGACATTAAAATAATGTGTGTTTGCATATTTACTAAGATATTTTATATCATTTTGGCATTATTTACTCATTTTTACCTAGGTGCCACATAATGTGCTTATGATTGACATGCAAGATCAAAGAATAGTATACATGGATGGGAATGAGTTGGCCTATCTAGTCAATCATTCCTACCTAAAGCCTTATTATGTCTAACACATCTTCACTGCAATCAACAATTGGCATCAATGACATTTACAACTGATGAGTTGTAATTTTTTTGGCTACATCGATGAGGCCTCATCAATGCAGCCTTGTCAACTACGCCTCGTCGACGAGGCCCTATTGATGTAGTGTCCATATTTTGCCTATAAATACACACTTACCCACTACATTTATGGCATTGAGATTTTAGTAGTAGCAAAGCTCTTGCAGTTTGTTCATTTGAGAGTTAGAATATTTTCCTCGAGTGCCCACAACAAGAGTCATTGAGTGTATGAATCTTTATTTGAGCATTATCATACCTGAGCACAAATAGTGTGTGTGATAATAAAGATTAAATATTTTATTTATGCATTTAATTTTTTTAATTATTTATTAGATGTTTTCTAGTAATTAAGCTAATGAAGTAGTTAAATAAGATAAGCCAGATAAATTAAACACATAAGTACGACCACTTCGAGTGTAACACATATTCGCTTGGTAATCCCAACAACATTATTGCTTGGTATGCCTAGTAGCATAGCACTTGGTAACCTAGCAATGGCTATGTGGGTTCAAGACATGTGCAAAAAGTAGAATTAGATGCTTATGTTAGGACTAGTTAACACTAGTTAATTAGTTAACTTAAATTACTTAATCCAATTACTTTTATCTCCCTTTGAACACCAAACCATAAAATATAAAATGATAAAAATTAGATGCCTCAATTACACTTAACCATACTAGTGTACATCACAAGTATAATTGGAAAGACAACAATTGACCTTAAGGCAAAGATTCACTTTCTAGAATACTAGTGCACCAAAAACTATAAAGTCCATGAAATTTGACCAGATCAAACATGAATGCTTTATGATTCGTATGGTTGGGCGTAGGGGTACCTTACTGCTCATCATTGGTGTTGTTGTTGGGAACTTTGTTTGTTGAAACGTGCGCTATCTAGGATTAGTGAATTTTACTTATATCATTGGATGAACTCAAGCTCAACATCACTCTCAACAACATATAAACTACTAAGTACACTAACAATTTTATTAATTTTGCAAATTGTCTTCTTCTTCCTATGGATGTGAAGATGTTAAACTATCATCCTGGTAGGTGTGATGAACTATGATTTATCAGGCTATAATATTGGACTCACGATATCGGATCCACGATATCAGGTACACAATATCGTGATCTAAATAACGATATCGGATACACGATATCATGACTCCTATGTGGGCTTATAAATACACATGTGGATGCATGAGAAAGTCATATAGGAATTAGTTCTTAGCCAATTAGTTTTTCAATCATTTTTTAGTTCTTCTAAAACCTTTCTCCCAATGCATGCCCACAGTGTGATGATTGTAATTGTACGACACCTTTATTCGAGTGTGACGTACTTGGACATGCACATGACTAGCAACAAAGATCGAGATTAGTTCATCATTTCAGCATTCAATTAGTTTACGTATTTTTAATTATTATTTATTACTTTCATAATTAATATCTCTCACCCTCATTTCCTACCCCTATTATTAATCATAGAATGAGTATGACTTAACCACGAGCATTTAAGTGTGACTACTTGGTAACCCAGTAGCATACCTAGGACATGCGCTTTGTAATCCCAGTGGTAGTGGTACACAATGTCCAAGATGTGTACAAATGATTAAGGAATGGATACTCATTGCACTTAGGCTAGCTTAGATGCTCTCTTCCCATTTCCTCGTAATTAGATTCTCTCTCTCTCTCTCCTCCTTAGTCCAATTAAAGTTATTTTCCTTTACCTCTAGGAGTAGCACTAGTTTAGAACCACATCATACACCTCACTCTAGACTAAACCATACATGACAACATAAATACTAGTCCAAGTGGAAAGAAAGAAAACTATGATCAACGAGTAACTATCTAGATACCACAACTAGCCCATCTATGGAGTTTGACTAGATCATGTGTGAACACTTGTATTCGTATGGTTGAGTGTAGGGGTACCTCACCACTCATCATTGGTGTCGTTTTCAAGGATGGTGCTAGTTATTTAGATTAGTTACATCATTCAAGATTTTTGTTACAAAGTATTCATGATATATATTTTAGAAAGAAGTAATTGCAAACAAGTCACACAAAAATTCACAACTATGTCTCTCTTACAAGACTATGATAATGCAACAACCAGTAAGGCAATTCATTGGAGAACTAACAAATTATAAAATAATGAAGATGAAGTTTGGAGTACTCAATCTAATGCAAGGGTCTCCTATGTACATAAATGAAGACAACATCATCCCAACTCACAAAATCATAACCTACCTAGTGACAATGAACCCCTGCTAGCCACTAAGAGCCTAACGCATATACAAGAGGTTGTTCGAATATCTCACAGGCATCATAAGGAAAGCCCTCTACCTATGCTTGATTTAAACAACTTTCCCAAATTTTTAGGAGGCTATAATTTAGATTCACAACATTATTTACAAGCCTTCCATGATGCCTGTGTATGGAAAAATATTGATAAAGGGTGGAAAAAACTTAAGCTCTTTCCTCTAACACTCATTAGCCAAGCAAAAGTATGGTATAGGTCCTTAAGACCAAAATCAATCCAACGTTGGCCAACAATGGTAGAACTCTTCAATAAAAAATATCAAACCTATGCAAGAGTGTTAGCCTTGAGGAAACAAATCCAAAATTGGAAATAAGCGTAACGTGAACCCTTGGACATGGCCTTAGAAAGATACTATGCATTGTTAAAGAACTACCCAAGCCATGGGTTCTCCGAGGAAAGGCTAATATACCATATCATGGATGGGCTCTGTAATGAAACAAGGGAAACTCTAGGGATGTATGCCCCAAGTCAACTATACAAGCTACAAACCCATCAATTTCAAGAGCTTATCAAGTGGGTAGCAAAAGAAGAGGGAGAAATGGCTAAATGGGAGAATGTTGAAAAATCTCAACAGGATCAAAATCTCAATTTAACAAAGGTCCATAATTAGGAAGAGAAAAAATCAACTCACCTCAAGGAGGTGGAACCATCGTTGCCAATATTACAATCACTAGATAAAATTGAGGTAAAGATCAATAAGATGATGGAGTGGATACATGAAAAATGTTGAGAATACGCCAATATTATTGGAGGTACAACCATGATGAACCAAGAAATAGGACAAAATAGACAATTGGAAAGAAGGGTAGAAGAGAGTAAGAACTTAACTACCAATCATATGTATCAATGTAACATTTTCCTGCATGATCACCCCAAAGGTTAATGCCCAATCTTGTCACATTTACATGAGCATTGGGGAAGAATGTTACATCCAGAGTTCATACAAAAATACTATGTCCAATCACAGTGGAAAAGATCCTAGTCATAGGGGAGGCCACCCTCAATCTGGTCACACCCTTCATATCATCCGAACCCAAGCGCTTATTAGGTTTAGCATCATGTTTCCCCAACTGGTTCAACACCCTCTATCTCATCACATTGTTATCATTCTCCTAAATCCTATCAACCCATATCCTATCCAACATGATCACCACCTCATGTACCTTACACTTCTCCTCACCCTCAATATTCTCATCCTTCACCTCCTTCTATGTTTCCACCAATAGTACCAACAGGTTTTGCACCACAGCATCAATCCACAAACATTACTTGTGCTGCTACTATCAATAGCAATGGGAACCCTCCACAACATTGAAGGCGTCCCTTCTTTAGACGTGATCATAGAAAGGGATAGCACAATTCCAAGACCACTGCATCCTCCAACTCAGCAGAAGTTCAACACTATGGTGCATCCTTCTCCTCAAACTCAACGCCTCATCTTACCTTATCCAGGCCACCAATCAACACTCCAACAATCGTGCAGCCCAATGAACATAGCCATGTAGGGAGACATATCAGTCCTTGCATACCATCTTACGGTCAAGGGTGCCATAGTGGGTCAACTCTGTATCAATTAAACTCATCTTCTAACTTTCCTCACTATGTCAACTTTAATACAATGTGTGCACCCCAATTTGGGTACATTCCAACCATGACATCAAAAGATACCCAGTGGTTTGGATATGACCAGGTCCCAATATTTCTAAAATGCTTCGATCCAAACCTTCCATTTATTTATTCTCACCATAATCAAAAGTTTAGTTATGGGGGATATCCCCCATTCTAACAAGTAGAATTAATAATTTTTTTTCCTTTTTTTTAATTTTACAATTTTTTGTTTTCCATTTTTTCATCTTTCAATTTATTGTTTTATCTTTTTATCTTTTTATGGGTAATCTCATCTATGAATAAAACACTCATGTGACTCATTGGTTGAGGTGTTGTTCTATGCTATCAAGTCTCAAGTGACTAATTACTTGGATAGCGAGCCCATCACATCCACCCACCCATTCTATTAATAAGAGGTTCTACTCTGGGTTTGATGATATTCTTGACATCATTAAAAATTAAAGTAATTTTGTGCTCATTATGCCCAAAGCGAAGAAGGATGGACTAAGTAGGAATGGCCAAGGTGTGACATCAAGGGGGCTTGTGGATTCTCTTTGGTGACATCTGTAAGAGTTACCATGTAGCCTAGTTGTACTAAGATCCTTGTAGATCTAATAAAAAATGGGAGTAAGAGTAATAAAGGCACTCAATAAATAAACCCAATGCTATTCTAGGGGATCCCACTGGAAACACATGCACCATGCCTGAAGGTAGGCAACTTCTCTGGATTACGCATCAAGCAAAAAAAAAAGAGAAGAGAAAGTGTGCCAAAGCGGCTAAACAAAAATAAATGTGCTGCAACAAAATTCCAAATCACTCCTCTCTTGAACAAAATACCAAGTGATCGTATTCCTTGTTGTCATGATGCTCTTATGGTTGTCCATCATTGGATGAAACCATATGATGTCACTGATCAAAGGAATGGACTTGGTCTTGATTTTGGAGTGGCAGGCTAATGACACATTAATCACATCCTACACGCAGGATTCATTATGCCCTAGGTCAACTACCTCATGTCCCAATCTTTGCAATCCCTTCTATAATTTTCCTCATCTCACTATTCATGTATTTTTGACTCATGTCTTGTGTAGCATTGAATTCATATCTCATCATGGTGGTATCTACATGTATGTGTTTTTTGCAACTGGTAGGGATTACATTTGACCCTTCTAGTGCGTATGGACATTTTAAGGTGTGGTTACACAAGGGAATTATAGGTTGGAACCTACTTTAGGGAGGACCCACTTGCATGACTTTTGTAATTTGTACTTGTTGCACACCACCACATCATTTTATACCCTCCAAGTACTTTATGGCCAATGTTATTCTTTCCCTATTCATCCCTCTAATTCAAATGTTCCTATGTACCAACACATGTCCCTTCTACCCTCATCCTATTCATGAATTTTATTGCCAAATTCTACCCCATTATACCTTTTGTGCCTTCCAGTCTATTTCATGTTACCCTGAACCTCTCAAATGAACCTCAAATCCTTCATTTTTGACCTTAGAATTTCACAAATTCATCAATTTTATTAAGTACCCTATTTTAAAGAGGCCGTAATATCAAGTACCCAATATTGGGTTGGACGCGATATTGGGGCCGTGCTATTGAGTACACGATATCATGTCAACAAAAACTATATATATGGACCTGCCCCCCCCCCCCCCCCCCCCAGCACACATCAACATCATTTTCAACTATTCACATGAGGGGAGCTTTTCAAATTTTCTCCACAAACTTGCCAACTTGCGTGCCTCTCGTCCAACAACCCTAACATAATTACTAGCACTCTGATTTCCATTTCAATCAAACCTATCTGACCCTCGAGTGTTCAACTTAGTCATGGGGGAAGGGTACACTCTCAATTGTGCATAAATTTTCTAAAATTCATCATCACCCAAAGGATACTATAAAGGGTAATTGATCATCAAAACAATAAACATGTTGCCAAAATCAATTTTATCTCTTCACCCATACCAAGAGAGTTAAATTTTAAAGCCACCTAATCAAATTGGGCCCAAGATCAAACTTTTAGGGGACATTTCCATAAAATTTTCTAACTCTAAATCATACAAAACAAGAAATGAACCCATTAAAGACAAAAAGCAAGGTATAAATCAAATTTTGTAAGCAACCTTACTAATAATTGGCCCTGTGTGATTGCAAATAGCCCCTAAACATGGACAACAAGGAGGACCCTCCTAAGATGTGTCCAAATGACTAAGGAGAGGCAAAGATCAAGTGTCTCCCGAGGAACATGCAGAGCAGGAGGCACAATCATTCAGCTTTCATCAAGAGCCTTCTACTACTATGCAATTAGGATAAGCAGAAGGAGGAGCAGCTGAAGCACCTGAATAGGGACAACATCTCATGTTGTCCCTAGAATGCATGTAGGCAATCCATGAAAGGTCCACATCAGCATCTATGATCGTGGAACTAAACTTTGGATCTCTTGCAGAGTTCATTCCTGAAGCTGTTGGGGACCAACTTTAAGGATCCCCATTATGGCCTATCCTCTCTGAAAGTGGTGCCTGGTACTTCAAAGAGACGTACCAATTTTGGCAAAAAAAAAAAGAAGAAGGCACCACAGTTAACATTGGTGATGTGTCTATAGATTTTTCTACCAAGGCCATTTCAAAAGTGTTGAATCTTCCAAATACAAGGCCAAAAGTTACTCACTTGGCCACTCACTCTGATGTCGATGCGTGAAAAATTTGGTTGAAAAGGGCATATGGCAAGGAAGACAAGACATATGGAGAATTGACACTAGAAGAAAGAATATATTTCAAGATTGGTACTTAACACATCTTCCCCATGAAATTATTGAATAGAATCTCCACGTATGTAGCTAGAGGAAGCACTATATTGATGGGCAAGGTTAATGCTAACCTACCCCACTTATATCTTATGGAGATTCTGAGGCATTTTGAGGAACGCAAGATAGGGAAGTTTACATTGCCCTTTCCTTGTCTCATCAAGAAGCTGTGTAGACATGCTGGAATTCTGGGGTACACCAATGAAATCCCTAGAAATGCCAAAAATGCTTCGTTTGCTGAATTGCGGAAGCCACCAGCCCCAAGGAAAAGTGTCGGTGAGACACTGGAGCTAGAACAAGAATAGATTATGGGACCCACTACAACTCAAACTACAGGGCCTAGCCAACTCCTGAGCACAAGGCCTAGTTAACAATGAGAAGTAAGGCCCAGCATGAGCCAGCGAGACTAAGTAGCACCACTACCATAGGATTATCGACTATCAATGAGCAATCTCAGGGCCATCGCTGAGATGGTAAGTTGGGGAAGTCGTGATGATGCTAATTTCTTCCGGGTCATCAATGACACCGTATGGCCCACAGTTTCTATAGATCACACATAGGGTGAGGTGTCCATTCAAATAGGAGGAGGGGACACACATTAGTCAAAATAGATTTTAGGAAATGCTACATCTTTCCAAGTGCAATTAGAAACTAGTGAAGGGGCCATAGTAGTGGTTATGAAACACCAAGATGCAATGAGATCCATAGAAGCAATCACAAATCACATCAAAGAGTCCTTAAATGTTCCTGTTGTGTAACTAGTGGATTTCATAGGAGCATGCAATGCTCAAACTTTGGCCAATCCCTCAATGACTCCTACGGAGCATGAGGATGTCCTTGAGCGATTGCTGCAGATAGGACAAGTAATGACATCCTTGTTCAACATCCCACAAGATGTCACAGAAACTTAATTAGACCTCATCTCCACTAAGGGAAATTTGGTCATGGTAGAGATCAAGGCCGAGCATGTAGAGGTGGAGTTGGAAAGACTCCAAGAGAAGCTTGTTACCCTGCAAGCTGCATAGTGGGACCCATCTCAATTCATTCTCGTAGACTAACTAGAATCTCTCAAAATCGAGTAACTTAATAGATTATTAGTAGATAATAAAAAGGTGGTAGAGGAGAAAGAGAAGGCCAATTAGGATGCTTCCAAGGCACAAGTGCAAACATATGCACACACCAAAGCACTTAAGGTCTTACAAGAAGAAAATAAGCAGCTTGTCGCAGACAATCTTTGATTGACCACTACGGAGAAACAAAAGAATTTTCTTGAAGAAAAGTTTTAGCAGCTATGAGAATAGTTAATTAAGGTCAACCAAGACATGAATTACTTGCCCAGAGAGAATTGAACCCTCTCAATGGAGGAGGTATGCGTAATCCATTAGAAGATGGCCATCAAAATAAGAACATGGAAAAATGATGCTAAGTGACATGAAAAGTTAAAAGAACACTTTAGAGAATAGGTGAGGATGTACAAGCAAGTCATTGAAAAAGAAATCCATATGGCCAAGGCCCACATTAACACCTTCAATACTCAACACACTAGTTGGCAAGCCATATTGAACACATATGCATTTTTCCACTAGGTAGAGCTAAAAAGTCGAGACCTACAGGTATAGGATCTTATAGAGTACATGGAATTGGCAAACCTGCGGTATGCCAATTTAACCATGTTAATAGTAGGATGCCCAAGAATAGAGTAGGTAGCTACCACCTATGCCAAATATGAAATTGAATTTACAAAGCACAAGAAAACATTGCAAAGGCTAGAAGTTGCAAATTCTAAGTTAGAGGTGATTAAGGCCAGCTACCAAGGGTACAAAGATGTCATAGCAAACTTGGCTCGACAGCTTATAGATTACCAAGACTACAAGGATAAAGCCAGAGCCTACAAGGAGGAACAATGGTTATTTACAGCCTGGTACATCAAGGCAAATCAGATGTTCCTACAACTGCCATGCCCATGGGAGGTATCAACTCCATCAAACATTGGAGCATTAGCGTGGATGGCACAAGACCCCCAAACTAAAGAGGAAAATCTCCAAGCACTCCTTCAGAGCCACCAGATCCCAAAACCTAAAGCACAAGATAAGGGGAAGTGACCCATGGAGGAGCCACTGCCACCTGGAACCACATGAGTTCCAATAAAATTTTGTAATTGAAATTTTGTGTTTATGTCACAATTTTGTTGTATTCAATTTCCCACTGCAGTATGAATAAATTCCTAGTCAGTCAACAATCCCATACCTATCCATTGTGTAATTAATTGGGCTTGTTCTCATTTTTTTTAAGTCAAGGACAAGTTTTCATTTAGTCATGGGGGTATGATGAACTATGATTTTTCAAGCTTCGATATCAGACCCATGATATCAGATCCATGATATCGGGTACGCGATATCATGACCTAAATAACGATATCAAATATATGATATCATGATTTCTATGTGGGCCTATAAATACACATGTGGATGCATGGGAAAGTAAAATATGAATTATTTTTAGTCAGTTATTTTTTCAATCATTTGTTAGTTCTTCTCAATCCTTTCTCCTAGTGCATGCCCGCAGTGTGATGATTGTAATTGTACGACGCCTTTATTCAAGTGTGACATACTTGGACATGCACATGATCAGCAATAAAGATCGAGATTACTTCATCATTGTAGCATTCACTTAGTTTTAGTTGTTTAATTATTATTTATTGCTTTCATAATTAATATCTCTCACCCTCATTTCCTGTCCCTGTTATTAATTGTTGAATGAGTACAACTTAACCATGAGAATTTAAGTGTGACTATTTGGTAATCCAGTAGCGTACCTAGGACATGCACTTGGTAATCCCAGTGGTAGTGGTACACGAGGTCTAATATGTGTATAGATAATTAAGGAATGGATACTCATCGCACTTAGGCTAGCTTAGATGCTCTCCTCCCATTCCCTCATAGTTAGATTCTCTCTCTCTCTCTCCTCCTTAGTCCAATTAAATTTGTTTTCCATTACCTCTAGGAGTAGCACTAGTTTAAACCCACATCATACACCTCACTCTAGGCTAAGCCATATGTGACAACATAAATACTAGTCCAAGTGGGAAGATAGCGAACTACGATCAACGAGTAACTATCTAGATACCACAACTAGCCCGTCCATGAAGTTCAACCGAATCATGCATGAATGCTCATATTCATATGATTGAGTGTAGGGGTACCTCACCACTCATCAAAGTGAAAAGTATTATATACTCATCCCGATGAGTATGTACCAAAATTCATCTTCATCCTACATCAAGATAAATAACTATGATGGCATGATATGGAGGGCAGCATCGTCTTGCCCCCCAATCAATCTATATCTAGGATGCTACTTAAAACTCTTAAGAAGTTGGGCATTCCAAATCTTCATGAAAAATATGTTGTGGATGGTTATGACACTTGGGATTATCATCCCATTGAAACACAATGTAGCCAAGATTGACACCAGGAGAAGCACCATGAGTTTACAAAGGAAAAACACTTTAGAAATCCCTTATTCTTGCTAAACCAAGATGAAAATGAGGGTTCTCCTCCTGAAGGTTCTCAACATGAAGATTCTCCACCCCCTGTTATTGATAATGAGGGTGTGACCCTAAACCTAGGATATAGTATTCACAAACTAGGTTTCGGAAAAAGTGACAACCAAGGTAGAAACTCAAACAAACATCACAATAGCAAGGGATCTAAGGATGGTGGTCATAATGAGCAAAAACATGATGGTGAACACTATGGTGGTGGTGAGAAAAAATTTGACAGCCAAGATAGGAACTCGAACAAACATCACAATAGCAAGGGATCTAAGGATGGTGGTCATAATGAGAAAAAAAGTGATGGTGAACACTATGGTGGTGGTGGCAATCCACCTTCCTCTCCATCCTCTACATCTAATTCTGAACATTCCTCTTCATCTTTTGATTTTCATAAAAGCCACCATTGAAATAATCATGATGAAGGTGATCAATGAGATAACAATGACTATGAAGGCCACCAAGACTGAAGGCATGGTCAAAACCATCATCAGTGTCATCGACGCAGTGACGATGATGAACCTCTATTGGCAACTTAAAGCATGCTCAACATTGCAAAGGTAGTTAGAATTCTAACCAGACATATGAAAGATAGTAGGATCAAGCATTTAAACATGAATAATATTCCAAAATTTGAGGGGGGGATACAACTATGATCCATAGACATACCTACAAGCTTTCTATGATTCATATGCCTTACAAAACATAGAAAATGAGTCAAAAAGACTCAAGCTCTTCCCTAGGACACTCATCAAGAAAGATAAAAGCTAGTACTAGTCCTTGGAACTAGAATTCATTCACCAATGGAGTACCATGTTAGAGCTATTTAATGAAAAATACGAGACGTACTCCAGAGTGTCTAACCTGAGAAGCTAAATCCAAGGCTAGAAACAAGGAACACATGAACCCTTGGATGTCACCATAGGTAGATACTATTTACTCTTACACTGATACCCTAGCCATAGTTATTCTCAGAGGGAATAACTTTGCCACATCATAGATGGGCTCAAAGTAGAAACTAGAAGAACTTTTGGGGTGTATGCCCAAGGAAGACTATCTGAACTAAGAGCTAATCAGATCCAAAGGTTGATGGAGTAAGTAGCAAAAGAATAAGGCGAGCTACAAAAAAGAGAAACTGTAGAAGAGTATAATAGGGATCCTTCCATTAGGAAATAAGAGGCCCAATTTTGTAATGAAGAGGAGTCACCACTCGATAAAGTGGTGAACAGGAAAACCTTACCTATCCAAAAATATGTTTCTAATATTTCCACAAAGTTTGATAAATTATGGGACTCTTTGGATGAAAAATTTCAAACTACTATGAAGATCATTCAAGAATTCAAAGAGAAAAATAGTGATCATAATTGCAGAATGCAAAAAAAAGTTGAATGTGCTTACCAAAATGATAAGGGTAAAGCTGCTACCATAGAGGAAGTTGTGGAGATAGACTCCGAGGATGATGCTAATTGTCACATTTGTCAATATGAGCATCCAAAGTGTTGTTACCTTGTGGTGTCACACTTAAAAGAGTCTGGGGTTTATGCATTGAATCCTCAACTAGCACATAGGCAAGCACCTAGATGATTACCTTATCCTCTAGGTAATCCAAGGTAATTCCACCAGCAACAATAAGCTTACTACCCAAGTGGAGCTCCACCACAACCTTATGAACAACACCAACAATGGTACCAACCACAATCATGGGGAATGCCATCACCAAGGTGGCAGTACCCTTAGAGGCAACCAGATTCATATGGGTCCTATGTTCAGCAACCCATCTCTCCAAGAATTTTTTCAAGTCATACCTCATTTCAGCATGACTATTATCCTCCAAAGTACCATTGAACACATTCACGATCTACTCGAGGGGAAAACCCACATCCATGCCATCCTCCATATCCATCTGCACACACACCTTCACCTTCAACCCAGTTACCTCCTACTCTATCCATGTAGGGTGAGATTCCTCCACAGCTATAATAACAAAATTCTATGAGGGTTGTACATTCACAACTGGCTTTCCAACAAAGTGGTTTGAACAATAAATCTAGAAAAATATCCTTCTTTCAACATAGCATTCCTCTCCAACCCTCACAACCTAGTACGATTGATCATCCTACATCTCTAATACCATCATCCTCTGCAAAAAATACCTGTGAGTGTCCTTCAAACCAAATACCACCTTGGATTCACACTACGATGCTAGTTCATTCTATTTCTGACAAGATCAAGGTTAGCAATATTCCCATAAAAAGATCTAACCCAAGAAGTCCACTCATTTACCTATAGATTGCTGGACATGAGCCATGTAAGGATCTTCTTTACTTTTATTTTAGAGTTAATCTCATCTCCCATGACATGTACAAGGTCTAGAACCTACCACCTCTCAAGAAGAGAAAAATCCATCTAGAATTAGTAGATCAGTCAATTATTGTCCCTCTGGGATTAGTAGAGGACATTATGACGACAATGTGTGGGTGGTCCTATCCTACTAATTCTTTGGTGATCAAGGTTGAAAATTGCAAAAGTGACTTCCCCATCATTATGGAAGAGCTTGGTTAAGCACGGTTGATGCATGTATGGGCATAAGGGATCTTTCTCTAGAAATATCTAAAGAAAATGAATTGCACAAGATAGAGAAAAAGCGCATTCCATGCATCACGTACAACAATAATAGGTGCAATTGCATGCAAAGTATTTGGTCCATCAGAAGTACATAAATTAAAGCATGCAATTAGTGTGCACAAGAAATCAAAATTCAAAGGTGTTTGTATGCATCAATCATAAAATAGAAGGGTACCTAGTGGCTGATAGCTAACTTAGATAGTAACACATTATGCATGGAACCAACTGAGAGCCTACCATGTGTTTATGTTGAAGGCATGGATAAACTTGAATAAGTTCATCCCAAACTCTCTAATGAAGATGATGATACCTATTGAAGAGAGTTGGATATCCCTAATAACTTCAAACAAGAGCTCCTAGAGCTAAAAACTTTACCATCCAGCATAAAATATGCATTTTTAAATAATGATAAACCAATCATAACTAATGTCAAACTTGCTCCTAAATAAAAAGAAAAGTTGTTAAAGATGGTTAACAAATGGCCAACAGCCTTTGCTAGAGATAGTTAAAGATTTTTGGTCATTCCTTGGACACACTAGCTACTATTAGCGATTCATAGAGAATTTCTCTAAGATTGCAAAATCATTGGTAGAGATTACAAAGAAAGATGCACCTTTCATTTGGACTAAGGAATGTGAACATGAATTCCAATAATTAAATCAAAAACTCATGGAAACACCAATCCTATGAGCACCAAATTGATCTAGCCCTTTTCACACCATGATAGATGCATCTAACTACACCTTGTGAGTAGTGCTCATGTAGATGGATGATAAGAAATGCCCATACTACATCCACTGCATAAGTTGAAGCATTATGGGAGCATAATTAAATTACATCATAATGGAAAAAGAATTAATAGCAATAGTATACATTGTAAAAAATTTTAGGCACTATGTGCTTGGCTACAAAGTATTTGTGCACATGAATCATAATGCAATCTCCTTTCTCATGAACAAGCCAGCAATGAGCCCTCATGTCATACAATGGCTTGTGATCTTGCAGGAATTCAATCTCACAATGGTAGATCGAAAAGGGACTGAGAATGTGGCCACTAACCATCTCTCTCTCTTAAGATTGGATAATAAAGAGGAGGAGAGCCCACTCTCTGATCAATTTCTAGACAAACTTATCTTTACAAGAGTACTAAATGAACAAATGTCCACAGAAACAACATAGTACAATGGCATCCTCACCTATCTTCTCACTCAAGAGATGCCACAAGATCTTGACTTTCGAAAGAAGCAACAATTTCTTCATCAATCTAAATATTTCATGGAAATCAATGAACATCTTTACAAGGTGTGCACCAATGGCTTGATTTGTTGGTGTGTCCTTGATGAAGATCAACTATGAATTCTTTAGGATGCTCATGAAGGACCTTGTGAAGGCCAATATGCAAGGAGACACATGACTATAAAAATCCTAATAGCAGGATACTATTGGCCTACAATATTTAAGGATGCCCACTAGTTTGTCAAATCTTGTGAATGTTGTCAACAAGATGGGGGGATGACTGCTCACATTGAAGGTCCTTAACAATGGATTCAACCACTAGAACCTTTTGACATATGGGGCATTGACTTCATGGGTCCCATCACACCCATGTCCAATAGAAAGGCATATATTATCATAGTAGTCAACTACTGCATAAAATGGATAGAAGCAGTAGTCATTACTAATTGTACATCATCCACTACTGCTAGCTTTATACAAAAAAATATTATAAATAGGTTTTGGGTGCCATGTTCACTAATTTCTAACAATGGAACTCATTTCATAGGTGCCACTTTTAAAAAGGTAATGCAATGCTTGGGGGTTGAACACAAATTAACAACATCCTACTACCCCCAAGCTAATAGTCAAGCAAAGGTAACTGATGAGTGGCGAGGTACCCCTACACTCAACCATACGAATACGAGCGTTATATGCGCGATCCGGTCAAACTCTGCAGACTAAGTGCCTACACTTCTTATGGAACACTTAAGGTTAATCATTTGTTGTCTTCCCAGACTTACTTGTATTTTTCATGGTTGTATGGTTAAGTAAGTCTAAGGTATGTGATTTTTATGTCTTTTATCTTTTATCGCCTATGCTAATGAGGGAAAGGGTGAAGAGACTAAATAACTAACTATAACTAACTAAGTTCTAATGCCTAGCATCAGTATCCATCCCACTTGTCGTTCACACCCTGAACCGATGCAACCTTTTGGGATTACCAAACACTATTCATTACTGGGATTACCAAGCGTAACGCATGTGCTCGAAGTGGTCGTATTGAATGCACTTAACTAGGAGTTGAGGGTTGAGAGAGATTTAATTAACTAGTAAAGCATTTAAAAATTTCACAATAATTAAAGTCCTATTTAGCTTAGTCCATATACTACAAGGTTTATCCAAAAGTTTGTCTTTATTTTCGTACACATGTGCTCAGGTACAATATTTGCTTGAATAAAGATCCGTTCACTTTGGGAATCCTACTATAGGCACATGGAAATTATTCTATCTCTAGAATGCTAAAACTGCAAGAGTTTGGCGACAGTTTCAATCTAGATGATGAAACAAGGGAGAGCCACCTCTTATTTATAGATTTGATGGCACGCTGCGATATCGCATACATGATATCGCAGAGGAAGATGTGATATCGCGTATATGATATCGCGTCCCATCATACCCCCATGACTAAATAAAAACTTATCCTCAAGTTCCTTACAAAATATTGGGAAGGTATGGGATTATTGAATGACATGACTCTAATGGTGAATGGGATGACATGTGAATGGATCATCATTACAGAACATGAAAAAACTGGTGTTCACAACAACAAGAGTGAACACTTTATACATTTGACATCAAGCCTTATTTGGCAGCTAAGAGAGAAGAGAGAAGAAGTCTGTTTCTACCAACGCCAAGATTGTGCCTTTCGTTGTCCATCCGTAAGTGTGCCATCAATCTTCTTCCTTGCATAACTACTTCAGCACCGATCCATTCCAAGTGTTCCCTCTAGGTCCAATCTGTTGTTGTATGATTGTCATCTACACACACAACACAGTCTTATATTAGCAAGGGTAAATGAATCATAATGCAATTGATACCTTACTTCAGTGTACGGTCCATTGGTTGAGTTGTGGTATGGCTGATGCAGATTTTGGAGATATAGTAATGATGACTACCAAAGGTGTAGGGGTTAGGATAAAATCGAAAAAATTGGGTCAAGACCCCCATGACTAAGAGTGGACCTCTGGTAGCGATAGAATGGAGAAAGAAAAGGAATAAGAAAGATGGAGAAAAGAGACAACTGTAACATCGATGAAGTGGATGTCAAGATGGAAATGAACAAAATAAGGCTGATTGCAAAAATGTTTAAGGGAAAGAATTTAACTAGTGCACCAAATAGGAATGCCAGTGGGTCCTCCCCAAAGCAGGCTCATGCCCTTAATGCCCTGACATTCCCACATTCAAAGAGTCCGTAGGTCCTAGAAATGCCATTTGGAGACAAGAGTTAAAGTCTTAACCATAAGAGTTTACCAAAAAGAAAACAATGCATCAACCAAAATATAGACTACTGATACAACCGACAAAGAGGTAAACAATGGAGAGAAGGATGGAGAGAAGAGAGTGGAATGGAATCCCAAGAACAAGGTGGTGTACAACCCTAGTGTATTTCATGGTTAATGTGACTTAGTAGATCCCATTCCAAATCTAGCCTCAAACAAACCACATCCAGTGACTTTTCATCAATGCATTCGGCCAATCCATCCACTTGAAGTAACAAGAATGCATCCCTCCAAGAGCCGCCACCATTCCGACGAAACAAGGGAGGAAAAAGTAGGAAGCAAGGAAGGGTCTTATTTAGAGGGAACATGTTTTTAGTTCCATAACCAATGCTTGTAGCCCAAATGATTATTTCGTCTAAGGGATGTGCTTTGAATTTCCACTCTTCTTTTTCTTTTTCTTTTCTTACATGAGAACCACACCATGCAAAGACTTTGTTATTTTTATCAACTCAGCTTCCCAATAATGGAGCAATGTCAGAATGGAAAGGAAAACTCAAGAAGAAAACATCCAAGCACTCAAGAGAATGGTTAACACAAATGCATCAAATCCCTTTGAATTCACACCCTTTTCAATCCTTAAGTCCTCCCCTAGTTTGAGAAATACTTGGTCACCAATTCATTGATAGGTATTATTATTTTGAAGAAATGGACTGTATAGTTCCAAGCTAAGAGAGACCATAGAGATTTATGGATGTATGGATGATGTGGACTCATTGCCTACTATATCCAAAAAACCATATCTTAGTATCAAAATCATAACTTGAAGGTAAAAACCAAATATTAGAATGAATAGAGTACAGTTCATACTCATCCATGGAGCACTTATTGTGTGACAAAATTAACAAAATTGATAAGACACACACATACACATACAAATAAAAGAAAAAGTACAAATGATGTTGTAAAATAAAAACAAGAAAAGTTAAAGAAATTTGTAAAACAAAAAGGTGTAAAACAAAAACTTAAAAGAACTAAGGGCCTCAATTGATTAGCATAGGTGGCCATCTCCGCCATGACTAAATTGAAAGGGAGAGATCCAAAATAATGAGTGCTTATTTGAATTTTTTAGAAGTGTCCAACTTCTCCCAATTGATGTTTTCAAGTTAAGGGTTGGAAGTTGGCGACTCTCATGCTCCAAATTATCTATGCTTTCATTATGGACACATATTGATGGGCTACTCTCTTGATTAGCTATCAACCACTAGGTGTTCTCTTGTTGTGTGGTTGCTACATATAGCAACCTTTGTATTTGAGTTTCCTGGGCACACTGATTGCATGCAGAATATGCTAAGCATTCCTCCATGTCATCACCCTCTGTATCACTGTATGTGAAGCATGGAACTTTCTTCCTCTTGATCTTTTCATAAATGTTTTTCTTAGATATTTCCAAGGAAATATTGTGGATTCCTAGGCATGCATTTATTGTACTTAGCCATGCCCTTCCCATTATTATTGAGAAGTCCCCTTTGTCATTGTTTATTTAGATCACCAGGAAATCAACTGGGTATGACCAACCACACATGGTGGTAACAATGTTCTCAACCTGTTCTAAAGGAACAGTGGTGGACTGGTCAGCCAACTCTAATTGAATATTGCTCCTCTTGAGTGGAGGCAGGTTCTAGGTTTTATACATTTCTTGCGATATTAAGTTGACTCTAGAACCTAAGTCAAGAAGATCCTTCCGTGGTTCATTCCTAGTGACTTGAAGGTATATTAAGGGACTTCCAGGATCATAGAGTTTCCTGGGAAGGTGGCCCACCTTGATCCAGTTGGTAATGGTATGTGTTAACATAACCATGTGCATTAAGCTCTGTTGTTGGTTTGAAGGGAGCTCCGAAGCCTTATTTGTTAGAGGAGCATGTATAGACCCAACTTCTTATGGTTGTGAGAGCTTATTTGGGCTTTTGGTTCTGAAGAAATGTCTCCTCTTCATGTAGTTGTTAGAACTAGTAGTGGGTTGAAGGTTTACAACTCTCATAGAATTATGTTGTTGTGGCTGAGTGGGGGGTTCCCCTTGCATCGTTGGAGCGGTTGGTAGTGGAACTATCGGCATAAGAGTGGTAGATAGATTCGAAGGATGGTATGTATGTGGTGTGTCTCTTGTAGGATAAGGAGTCCTAAAATACTCCCAAACTTGGTAGTGACATTGTGGAGCTACATGACCCATAGAGTCACTTGGAGAAACTGGCTACTGCATGTAATAGCCATACAGGTCTAGTTTCTAGTAAGGGTATTGTTGTCTAGGTGGTGGCATCCCCCATGACTGTGGGTATTGCCACTATTGGTGTTGCCCAATAGGTTGTGGTGGAGTTCCACTTAGATAATACGTTAATGGTTGGTAAAACTACCTTGGGTTACCTTGGGGATAAGGTAACCGATGGGGTGCTTGCCTTTTGTTAAGTCTTGGGTTAAGTGCATACACCCCGAACTCTTGCAAATGTGATATTATTGGGCAACATACCTTAGGATGGTCATATTGGCAGATCTCACATCCACCGTCATTTTCCATATTAGAATCCACAGCCTCATTAGTGATAGTCATTTTTCCCTTACCCTTGTTACGTGCATGATATGAGTCTCTCCTCTTTTTCTTATCATGGTCACTACTTTGCTCCTTAGACTCCTCTACGATTTTTAAAACGGTTTTGAACCTACTATCTAAGGAGTCCAACATTTGATCTACCTTAGCCAACACTTCAGTTGTTAACTTTTGAAGTGGCAAGGTTTTTCTATTCACCCACTCTTAAAGTGGTGACTCATCCTCTTCCTCACAGAATCTTACTCCCTTCTTTCAGAGGGAAGGATCATGGTTATACTCTTTCACGCTTTCTCTTTTTCATAGCTTTCCTTCTTCCTTAGCTACTTTCTCCAAAAATCTATGAACTTCATGAGACCTAAGTTCTAATAATCTCCCTTGGGCATATGTCCCAAGGGTTCTCCTAGTTTCATATCTTAGCCCATCTACGACGTGGCGAAGTTGATTTCATTGTGCATAACCATGGCCTAGGCAATGATGTAGCAGTGCATAATATTGGCCCATGGTAGCATCCAAGGGTTCGTGATTACCTTGCTTCCATCCTTGGATCTGTTTCTGCAAGTTGCACACTTTGGAGTACATTTGATATTTATTGTTGAATAGTTCTAGCATTATACTCCATCGTCTAATGGTTTCTAGTTCTAAGGACTGGTACCAGCGCTCCACTTCTTTTATGAGTGTCCTTGGGAACAACTTTAATTTTTGCCACTCATTTTCAATATTCTACAAGGCACAGGCATCATGAAATGCCTCTAAGTGGTTCTGCGGATCAGCGTTGTATCCCCCCTCAAATCGTGGGATATTATTCATGTCTAATCTCTTGATCCGGCTATCTTTTTGGTGCCTTGTAGGTATTCTCACAGCCTCTGTAATGTCTAACATACTCTGAGTTGCTAGTAGGGGTTCTTCATTGTCATTTCTCTCATGGTTTCTATGATGCCTACGTAGTTTCCTACTTTCCCTTCTTCCATGCCTATATTCCCTAGAGTTCCCTCGTCCTCTCTCTTGACTCTCTCATCGAGGTCTCTCATCTTGCTTACCCTTATCCTCATGGTTGGGCTCTTTGTGACTGCATCGTGATGTGGAAGGAGAGGGTGAGTGATGCGATGAAGGGGAAGAGGAAGGAGAACCATCATCATGATGATGTTTCCTACCTTCTCTTTGGTGGCTACAGCCCCAATCATGATGATGATCAGACTGCCCATCCTTATCATTTGTTTGTGTTCCCTCATTGAACACTTGGTGTTCATGGGCATCAGAACTAGGGTTTTGTATCATGGAGTGAAGGTTCTAATACACCACCTCCTCACTATCATTAGGAGGGGGAACATCATTTTGTGGAGAACGTATTGAGATAGGTTCACCACCCTTAATTTCTCTTATGATAGGTGAAGCGTTACGGGGTCCTTTGCCCTTCAACGATGCGTGATAACTCTCCTACCACGAGTCCCTTAGATGTTATGCCACTGTGGGATGGTAATCCCTTATGTCATAATCACATGCAATGTATTCAGTGTATAGTTCCTTCATGCCTATCTGTGCAAGAGGACAAAGTAGCATGTTAGGGACTACCTGATTTGGGGGTAACACTATGTTACCTTGCAGGTCTCTCCAGAGCAATTGTTCATCTTGATGGAGGATAAAAGTAAAATTGGATATATACTTATCATGATGAGTATATTCCACCAGATACTATTGAGGAACTAGCGGTTCTGGGTTACGTGTGTTAGACTGCCGACTGTCACTTGTGTGATCCCTAGGTGGTGAAGTGCTTTTATGAGAAGAAGAAGACATTGTTATCTTGTTGGTGTGCTATTGACTACTGTTTAAATTTTCTTCTGATTAACCCTAAGGGTTCATTTAAGCTTCCCAATGATGTGGATGATTTCCTATGTTCTACTTAGTGCACAAACAACTTAGTCCCTGGCAACGGTGCCAATGATGAGTGGCAAGGTACCCCTACACTCAACCATACAAATATGAGCATTACACATATGATCTGGTTGAACTCTATAGACTAAGTGCCTACACGCCTTATGGAACACTTAAGGTTAATCATTCGTTATCTTCCCAGACTTACTTTTATTTGTCATGGTTGTATGGTTAAGTAAGTCTGAGGTATGTGATTTTTATGTCTTTTATCTTTTATCGCCTATGCTAATGAGGGAAAGGGTGAAGAGACTAAATAACTAACTATAACTAACTAAGTTCTAATGCCTAACATCAGTATCCATCCCACTTTCTGTTCACACCCTGAACCAATGCAACCTTCTAGGATTACCTAATGCTATTCGTTATTGGGATTACTAATAAAAACTACTTTATTGCCATAGGAAACAGTGCCGCTATTGCTATTTACTAATGATGGTTTGTGCTTAATGTTGTGATTGTCGATGTCTAGTTTCTATTTTTGAATTTTGATGTCTAATGACTATGACATGGTTTATTTTTCATGGAATAGGTAGTGAATCCATGTCATTCGCCCATCCAATAAACTCTATGGTTTTCCATGTTTTTGGAATTTGAGGTCCCTTCCATTAAAAAAACTTTTAATTAATCGGCGACCTTAAAATTTTTGGAATTAGAAAGGATTCAAAGGTTTGTAAAGGGTGTGACTTCAAAGGGACTCAATACTATTTGTACTCTTCTACTTGCTTGAGTGGTTGAGTTTTTTTCACAAACTTCTTACTGTTCCATTTCAACCACTAATAAGAAGTCAAATAAAGTCTTTACATGGTGTGGTTCCTATCCAAAAATTCCAAAAAAGAAACAAAAACATGCTGGGAATTCAAAGCACAACCCTTAGACACAATAAAAAAATAAGTCTTTGCATGGTGTGGTTTCCATCCAAAGAAAAGAGAAAAAAATGATGATGGAAATTCAAAGCACATCCCTTAGACAAATAAACATGCTACAAGCACTGGTTATGGGACTAAAAATACATGTACCCATGCCTAAAGGACCCTCTAACTAAGGCCCTCTCTCACTTTCTACTTCTCTCTTTTCTTCTCTTTATGGAATGATGGTTTTTTTGTGGAAGCACTCTCATGTCTTATGCAGGTGGAATAGTCTTAAAGTGGTGATGCAAAGTCACTGAAAGTGAATGGTTTTGGTCTAGACTAAGGATGGATCTTCTCAGGTCATTTTAAACACAAATTCCACAAGGGACTTCTTATGACCTTAATTTAAAATTCCATTCCACCTTCTCCATCACCCATCCATGCTACCATAACTTAACTCATTGTCAAGTTCTATGTTATGCCCTATGTCTTGGTCTAATATGGTTGAATTCTTGGATAGATTCTTCTTGGTTGGTCCTTAACTTTTCATGATCGTTAATCAACTATGGGGACCACAGACTCCTTAGTTGAGGTTATGCAAGGGCAACAAGGGCATGAGTCTACTTAGGGAGGACCCCCTTGCATAGCTCTTGGTTTGGTTAGTTGAGGTTCCTTACCTTAGACATTGCTACAATCCTATCTTTTGCATATTCCATTGTGTATTCCACTCAGTGCTCCTTAACCTTTTATTTCATTCATCCCCTGAATCATTTTTCTCCATTTTTCCAAATTTATGAACTCCAACATCCTCTTCTCATATTTTCATACTCTTCTTGGCCTTTTGAGCTTTCATTTGATCCCAATTTCATTCAAAAAATCTTTGTATTTTGCAAGTTCAACTAAAGTCAATGATCATCTATAGTGGTCAACAACTACATTGATGAGGCCCTGTCAATGCAATGCAAAAATCCTATATATACCACTGCACACTTAGAAATTTTTTTCACTTGCCTCATAGCACACAAGGAGTTTTTGCCATTTTTTAGAGTCGAAAACCTTCTAGAGCCCTTAACTTCCCAACCATTTTTCCAAATCACTCTATTCTTCAATCCTACAGTTATCAAAGGTAAGCTTTTTATCATGGGGGACACAAACCTTAAGGTTTCCAATGAAATTTTTTGAAAATTTTTCTTCTAACTTCCCCAAAGGATTAATAACCTTAATAATATACAAACATCAAATTTTTTGAGAGCTAATCCTTTCAACAACCTCTGGGATGATTTATTAACAGTAACACATAAATAAAATAATGATTGAAGTAATTAAATTAGCCATAATCACAACTTAGCCAAGTGTAACTATCCTAAAGAGATAAATGTATCCCAATTACTTCATGTTACACAAAAACCACTAACCCATGGTCTTATTGTGATTACATATGGCACCAAGACCTAAGTGCCCATAGGAAGGAGAACCTTCTTAACCAAGGGAGAAATAACCTCAAGTTGGAAGGGGCCAACAAGAACAAGCCTAAGAACCACTAGAGGCAACCCATGCAATAGGACCTCTTCATGAGGAACCTAAAGCAGAATCTGTTCAATAGATTCTAGAAGAAGAAGTGTCCACAAAACAATCATAGCAACTAGAAGTGCTAGGGCCTGCACTGAGGCTTGAAGTCACTTTGACTCAAGCCTACCTTGACATCATCAAGTCCTAAGAGATTTAACAATTAGTTCTTCAAGAAATAAAATTTGGGCCATTCCTAGAGAAAGCTCTAAAAAACATCAAAACACAACTACAAACCTCTCCCATGTGGCCAATCATCACATCTAGTGGGGAATGGTACATGGGAGAGACATATCTCTTCTAGAACAACAAAATTCTTGGGTCCATAGTAAAGATCAAGGATATTCAGGTGTTCTACTTGACCAAAGCTATTGTACAAGCACTAGGGTTGCCTAACATTGGGACACAGTTGGTGGAGCTATCAATAAAAGGTGATCCTGAGGCTAAAAAGGAGTAGACTCAGCGATGCTACAGGGTCAACCGTAAGGAGTATGATGCACTCACACCAGCAAAGTACATCTATTTCAAAATTGTAGCCTATCATCTTAATCCAATGGTGAGGCCCAACAAGGTGACCACCTTCTCGACCTAAGCATGCACCACTCTAAGTAGGAGATTTCCCATAAACCTTCCACAACTCATCTATTTGAAGATTCAAAAGCACTTCATGGAAAACCTTGCCCTTTCCATGCCTCATTTGGAAACTTTGCAAAAGGGCAAGAATCGTCTACTATGCTAACAACATAATCAAGCATGCTCCTTTGGCCTCATGATCTAAAATTATGAAAGAAAAGATGCCAACAGCAACTTAAGAAGAAGAGTAACCACCACCACCACCATTGCCTACTCAAGAAACAATGTTAGAAGCTTATGTAGCCATTGAGCACTTGCTCAAAATCCAAGAGCAACTCTTGAGTGAGCAAGAGCAATGTGCAGGGATGAGTGGGGTAGATCCATATGTGTATAGACCAGTAATAAGTCACCTTAATGAGGTCGATCAAACAATAAATTAGATGGAAAGGGGTCAGCCAATATTTTCTACCCAATGAATGTAATTGCCAGTGAGTTCAAATCTCAATGCTCAAGAGGTGACGGTGTCCTTATCACAATACCATTTATTCCTAGAAATCTTTTGGAATGCCACCACCTTCTTGGTGTGTTTGGAGGAAGGTGAAGGGGAAACTATCTTGATGATGCAACACCAAGGACAAGAGACAATGGTTGAAGTGGTTGCTAACCATGCCGCCAAAGCACTCAATGCACTTGCAGCATCTTTACTAGACAAATCTGCACTTCAAGATGTGCAAACATCCACAAGCACAATCAACAAAAAATTAAATGCAACCTAGCATGAAGAATTGCTGAATCAACCGATGGGGATCTAGCAATCGATTCCAAAAATATTTGATTTTTTAGAAAACATCATCACAACCTAGTCAAAGTTACTAGACGCAAGGGGAAAATGCATTATCCTGAAGGGGCAACTTAAAATAGCTCAAGCAAACAATCAACACTTGGCCATAGAAGTTGCCAAATTATGTGCCCACCTTGTTGACCCTGCAATCCTGAGCCCAACAATAACCAAGGATGAAGCTTTTCAATAGCTTCAACAACAATTCAAGAACGCTAAGGAGGAAGTGGTAATAACCATCTTCAACTAGACCATAGCAGAAGTAAAGAAGCATTCAATTCAAAAGGACTTGGCTCAAATGTGCCAAGAGAATGAAACTCTAACCACATAAAATCATTGCTTGTGCAATGTTGATGCTCAAAAGGAACAAATGCAAGAATTTATTCATCAAAAGTAGGAGTAGCTAGCTAGGGTAAATATGGAATTGAGAAAATTGGCCATAGAAAATTGGAATCTATCAATGGAAGAAGTTTGTGCCTTATGCCAGAAGTCTACCATTGAAATTGCCACCTGGAAGAATGAAGCTTTAATGTTTGAAAAAGTCAAAAACTACTATAGAGACTAGGTTGGCCTGCAAAAGGAAGTTAACAAGAAGCACATCCAAGTGGAAAAGGAAAAAATAAATGAAGCTCTTCAACAACTCCAACAAGAAAAAGTAGTTTGACAGCCCATCATTGATGGGATTGATGCCTACAACAAAGCATAGATCTACCTAGAGGAGTTGCAAATAGAGGAAATGACAAAGTACATGAAGTTGGCCAATCTCTGCTACACAAACCTAGCTATGCTGACTACCATACGGTCATGGTCAGAGTTAGAGAAATAAGTGGCTAGCTCGTATTTGCTATACAAGGCAAAGTTCAAGCACCATAAAGACATCAAGCAAAATCTTGAGACTACAAATTCTGAACTCGAAGTTCTTAGAGCACAATTTATAAATCAATGATCAATTTATAAGAACCTAGCCAAAAGGATGAATGATTACCAGGAGATGAAGGACACAGTCAAAGCATTCAACATTGAATGCAACTAATTTCCTACCTAGTTTATCAATGCAAAGGAGTTGTTTCCAACAATTATGTGTCCCTAGGATGTGCCTGTTCTAACTCAAATTAGTGAAGCTAGGTTGACAATGCATGATCCTTGAAGTAAGGAGGAGAAAATAAAAGCATTGTTGAATGCTTTTCACCTCCCATCAAAAGTTGCAACAATAGCAAGACAGCCACAACTGCCTCAACCACTGCATGTGCATGAAGCTGATGAAGGCCCCTCAGAATCTCAGGAGCCATCACCACATGGAACTATCTAATCTTCTCCACCAAACTTCATGCCATCAAGAAACATGCTATCCAATTTTAAAGAGTCATGTCATGGTGTTTAATTTTATGTCATGAACACCACCATTTTTATAATGTGTTGATCCATACACTCAGGTACTTAATTTTTGTCAAGTCAGTTTATTTTGTTTATTAAAATCCAATTAGTAATCTCATACCTTCCCAATTTTATAAAAGAACTTGAGGATGATTTTTCATTCAGTTGTGAGGGTATGATGAGTCACAATTTTGTCAGCTGCATCAATGAGCCCTTGTCGACTAGGCCTCATCGACGAGGCTCCATCGATGCAGTGTTTATATTTCACCTATAAATATATGCCTACTAGCCACATTTATGGAATTGAGATTTTAGTAGTAGCAAAGCTCTTACAATTTGTTCATTTGAGAGCTAGAATATTTTCCTCGAGTACCCACAACAAGAGTCATTGAGTGTATAGATCTTATTCAAACATTATTGTACCTGAGCACAACAATGAGTGCAGCAATAAAGATGAGCTTTCTGATAAACCTTGTAGCATTCTGGATAGATTAAATATTTTATTTATGCATTTAATATTTTTAATTATTTATTAAATGTTTTCCAATAATTAAGCTAATGAAGTAGTTAAATAAGATAAGCTAGATAAATTAAACACATACGTATGACCACTTCGAGCATAACACATATTCACTTGGTAATCCTCGTAGCGTTATTACTTAGTATGCCTAGTAGCATAGCACTTGGTAACCCAATAGTGGATACATGGATTTAGGACATGTGCAAAAAGTGGGACTAGATTCTTATGTTAGGACTAGTTAAACACTAGTTAATTAGTTAATTTAAATTAGTTAATCCAATTACTTTTATCTCCCTTTGAATACCAAATCATAAAATATAAAATGATAAAAATAAAATACCTCAATTACACTTAACCATACCAGTGTATATCACAAGTGTAATTAGGAAGACAAAAATTGACTTTAAGGCAAGGATTCACTTCCTAGAAGACTAATGCACCAGAAACTATAAACTCCACGAAATTTGACCGAATCACGCATGAACTCTTTGTGATTTGTACAGTTGGGTGTAGGGGTACCTTGCCACTCATTAACAACCAATGACAAGTGAGCCTGCATGACCTCTTTCCATCTTTTGCACAAAAAATGAACTAAAAAACCTTGATGTAGATCCCTTTTAGGTATATCAATTATGACCTATGGTAGCTTGGTTTGCTAACTATTTCGCATGGCCTTATGCATTGTATTGTAACAACATGCTATCTTTGGATAGGTTTTCTTGTTCTCTTAAAGTTGTGCTTGTAGGATGAAGTATAGAAGTCATCACAAAGTTGCAACTTGTTACAATAGCAAGTCATTGTGTGACCTTAATGTGTAAGATTCAATGAGTTTGTCCTACCATACCAAGAGTTCTTATCTTACCTCATTGTCATGATCACTCCTTTAGCCTAGCCCTGTAGCTTAATAATAACCTTTCTCACCTTGAACAACAATGTTGACCAATGCTTGCCACTCATGCACTGTGGCCATGTGACATTCCTTCATTATGCTCCACCATCAAGTTTGTTGAAATGTAACACATCCTATTCAACAGGAAAACCATTAAGTCCATCAAATGTAACACATTTTGTTTGATGAAAAAACCAAATCAAAACTAGCCTTGGCAAAGAAACCCAATGAAGGTTTCACCCCACAAAAAAAAATTAGGAAAGAAAATTGCCAAGAAGTTGAATGACTAATGAAGCCTAAATAGACAAATCAATGGCTTTAAACATGAAAAAAGAGAATCCTAATGGCCAAAGAAACCTTGGTTCCTCAAATGTATTGCCAAGTGACCAGCACTTCAAAATATGAAGTGTGAAGCCTTTATCAATTGATCAACTTGTCAATGCCATATAGTAACTATGATGTCAAAATTTAGAACCCATTGTTAACCCTGTACCATTTTCCTATAGCCAATGATAGTCATTACCATAATATTATCCCATCATCATGAGCACTCTTGGTTATGGTTCAACACTACTAAAACAATCATGGAGAGGGAATGTTGGTGATGAACCTGGAGTGGTGTTTTGTATTCTTTGTCAATGTCTCCTAGGTTAATCCTCCAAACATCAACAAAGAGGGGCTAATGAAACACCACCAAAAATTCATGGTACCAATTTGTAACTTTCATTTTCCAACTTGAGGCAAGATTTTATTGTAAATGTAAGATATGTAGTCCATGAGATACAATCTTGCATACTTCAAATTTTTGGGGTTGAAAAATGCTTTAAAATTTGTTCTTACCTCACTTCCCAAGTGGAAATTGGTACCTCATGTCTATATTTGGGGTTGGGAGGGCTGAAAATGCCTTGGGAATGGCCAAAATTAGCATTTTCATGGGTTTTTGTAGAGGTGTAGCCTTAACTAAGCTAGAACCATCTAGCCCCCAAAATAGATGAAATTTTTGGGATTTTCCAATTCCAACCCAATGTAGTCACCACCAAAACCTAGTGGAGATGCAACATTGGAAATGTTGGGATTTCCCATTTCCAATTCCAATTCCGTTTTCCAATAGTGGCCAACATAGTCACCCCAAGACTTCAACAATTTCAACAAGATCAATGTAGACAATAGATTTACCAACATTTTCTAGCAACCCTAGTGTAGTCCGCTACAATTAGTGTAGTTGGGATGGTGCTAGCGTAGTCATGAAGATCCATTTAATATTTATAGTAAATGGATGGCTCTTGATGGCTATAGTGTATTCCAACCTTACCATAAATGGCAACTACACTGAAAATTATAACCATTGACACCTACAAATAGATACTAATCATGACAATGGTGTGTAAAGTCCAAAATAAGAAATTCCATGGCCTATAAAAACCTAACATAAATACCATATTCTGGTTCCAACACTTGAGAAGCACTTATGACCTTTTTACTATAGTTCCATCCAAAAATCATTTGAAGCCATTTTCATGGCCAAGAACCTGTTACGACCTTGTAGAAACCCATATGGAAGCAAAAACTAGTACCTATGCTAGGCACAGAGACTCCCAACATGATACCACTGCACCAAAGATGGAATACCCCCAGTGACCTCAATTGTAGATCCTGTGATAACAAGCAAGGAGTTGCTAGAAACGAGGGTTGGGAAGTCTTTGGATCATGGAGTTTGAAGTACATCATAAAGCTCCAATGAACTTCAAGCTCCTCTTGGTGACTTCTTGTGCACCTAGCATATAAATCTAGACTTCATGAATCTTCTACTTTATTTTCCATTTCAATAAAGTGATAGTTCATTACTATGCAAATTAAATTTCAAGTTTTCATTTCTGTGTGTGTTCTCATTGTGAATCTAAATTTCCATTTCCATTTATGTTTACATTTACATTTTAATTTTTTTTTCCATTTACATTTTGTAAGTCCCTAGGTGATTGGCCAAACTATCTAGCACACCTTGAATCCCATTTTTAGAGGCCCTTGGAATTCAAGGCTAAAACTTTTATAATGCTTCGAATATTTTGGTTTCTATTCCAACAACCAAATTTTCTAGGTCCAACATTATCCATAATTGAAAAGAATAATATCTAGTTAGATTTTTTCAATTATTCTATCATAGTTTTTTTGGGCCACGTTGATAATGTGATGACCATCATAAGTAGATTATCATATATGGTAGATTTCTTAATTATCCATGTTAGTAATAGTAAAGGAGAATCTTTCATCATCATGGGAAGGATATGGTTTAGCACTATTGATGCTAAGCTATGCATAAGAGAAATTTTGTTGGAGATCACCAAGGAAAATTAGCATGACATTGTAGAGAAGTAGAAAATTCCATGCATAACTTACAATAATACAGAGTGCATTTGTGGCAAAAAGTTTGGAATATGAATAAGACCACCATACTAGTTCATAACAAACTTAAAAGATATTATTATGTGTAACAATATGTGTATACAATGATCACTAGATTAAAAAACACCTAGTAGCTAGAAAATAAAAGCTTCAAATTATCTAAAATATGCATAAAACGCACACAACAATCCAACAATTCTTGTGCTAAGAAAATGTATTAGGCAAGAAAAACATAATCAAAAATTTTTAAATTCAAATCTCTATTAGAAAAACATGCTAAGTGGGATCAAATTGAACTTCCAAAAAGCAACGTCAAATTTAGAAATACATATGAAGAAAGTGTTGACCATAGAAAATCTAAAATCAAAATCTAGAAAGAAACCACATATAGACCATCTAAAATGAGGGAGAAGGTGTCAAACCAAAAAAATGAATAATAAAATTAAAAAAAAAAATTAGAGTACATTAGATCATCAAAGAGAAAGCCTAAAGAAAAAGCTTAATGATTTCGAAAATGTCTTTTTTGGTTTTCATCATTATAACTAGTCATGAAAAATCTCCCCTCTAGGGTAGGAAAATGATCAAGTCTTATCCTTATTCAAAAGAACCCTCATAGGTTTTCACTTCTAACTAAAGGATTTTTTTGTAAAAGGAAAGAGAAAAATCTCTCTCAAGATAAAAGAATACATCAATTAGAAATAAAGAACATATAGTAACAAAAGTTGAAAGCTTCCCATCCTAGACCCTCCAAAATAAAAAGAAATTAACATTATAGAAAATAGATTAATTATGCAGCTTTCACTCAAAGCTTTTTTGCCTGAAGTTGTAGCTAAAAAGATAACTCTTTGATAATCTTGTAGTTGAATTTGAAAAATAGGTTATAGTTATGCTTTTGTTGCTAGAAAATAACTACACACCAAAGATTCCAAATAGATTAGAGAACAAGTGGTTGAAGATAACTACAAATGCAAAGAAAGGAAATAGAAAAAACATGTTGATCATTCAGAATGACTTTATTGATTCTTGCTGAAAGTTTTTATAAATTCTCAATATCCATTTCCAATCATGTTGAGAAACAAGACACTCAAAAAAAACATGAAAAAATGAGTCTTCACATCTACAAAGAAGACATTGAGGAAAAATATTTCTTATATGTTTAAGATGAGTGCCAATAAAAAGACCTTAATAAATAAGACACCATAAAATAATACAAATTTTAGGAAAAATGTAGAAGCTCTCTATGTATTTTTTATTTTCTTCATTTAAAAGTGTGAAAATAATTGCGTTTTATAGGATTTATTAATTTTTTTATGAATAAAATCATTATTTATAATAACTTTTGATGAGTGGTGAGGTACCCCTACACTCAACCATACGAATACGAGTGTCTCATGTGCAATCCGGTCAAACTCCAAGGACTAAGTGCTTACGCACCTTACGGAACACTTAAGGTTAATCAACATTGTCCTCCCAAACTTACCTGTATTGTCACGGTTGTATGGTTAAGTCTGAGGTATATGATTTTTATAACTTTTATCTTTTTATCGCCTATGCTAAGAGATGAAGGGTGAAGATGCTAAATTACTAACTTTAATTAACTAAGTTCTAATTGTCCTAGCATCAGTATCTGTCCCCACTTGCCGTACACACCCTGAACTAGTGCAACGCTACTGGGATTACCAAACGCTATTCGTTACTAGGTTACCAAGCGTAGCACACATACTAAAAGCAGTCATACTGAATGCACTTAACTAGGAGTTGAGGATCGAGAGAGATTAATTATCTAAGAAAGTGTTTAAGCATTTAACATTAATTAAATTCTAATTAGCTTAGTCCATGCACTGCAAGGTTTATTAGAAAGTTCGTCTTTATTTCTGTACACAAATGTGTGCTTAGGTACAATTTACTCGAATAAAGATCCGTTCACTTTGAAACTCCTACTACGGGCACATGGAAATTATTCTATCTCTAGAATGATAAAACTGCCAGAGTTTAGCTAAGGGACTAGATCTAGATGATCTTACAAGGGAAAGCCACCTCTTATTTATAAACAAGGTGACAAGTTGTGATATCACATACGTGATATCGTGGCCCATGCGATATCGTGTCCCATCATACCCCCATGACTAAATGAAAACTCATCCTCGAGTTCCTTACAAAATATTGGGAAGGTATGGGATTATTGACTCAAATGACACTAATGGTAGATGGGGTGACATGTCAACAGATCATCATTACAATACATGGCAAAATTTAGTGTTAATGACAATAAGAGTGAACACTATACACATTTGACATCCAGCCTTATTTGGTAGCTAAGAGAGAAGAGAGAGGAGAGAGAGAAAAGAAGAAAGAAAGAAGAATTCTATTGCTGCCAATGCCACGATTACACTTTTCATTGTTCATCCATAAGCGCGCCATCAATCTCATTCCTTGCATAACCTCTTCAGCACCAGTCCATTCCAAGTGTTTCCTCCAGGTCCAATCCATTGTTGTATGATTGCCATCTGCACACACAACACAATCTGATATTAGCAAGGGTAAATGAATCACAATGTAGTTAATACCTTGCCTCAGTGTAAGGTCCATTGGCTGAGTTGTGATATGACTAATGCGAATCTAGAGATATAATACTGGTGACTACCTAAGGTGTAGCGGTTAGAAGAAAATCAAAAAAATTGGACCAGGAGCCCCATGACTGAGAGCGAACCTCCAGTAGCGATAGAATGGAAAAAGATAAGGAATAAGAAATATGGAGAAAAAGAAACAATGGCCACACCAATAAAATGGATGTCAAAAATGGAAATGAACAAAATAAATAATGATTGTGAAAATGTTTAAGGGAAAGAAATTAATGGGTGCACCAAATAGGAATGCCATTGGGTCCTCCCCAAAGTAGGCTCATGCCCTTAATGCCTTAACAATCCCATATTCAAAGAGTCCATAGGCTCTAGAAATGTCATTTGGAAGCAAGAGTTAAAGTCTTAACCATAAGAGTTTACTGAAAAGAAAAAATGCATCAACCAAAATATAAACTACTAATACAACCGGCAATGAGGTGACAAATGGGAAAAGAAGGATGGAAAGAAAAGAACGGAATGGAATCTCAAGAACAAGGTGGTGTACAATCCCTTGTGTATTAATGATTGATGTGACTTAGTAGATCCCATTCCAAATCCAGTCTCAAACAAACAACATTCAATGACTTCGCATTAATACATTTGGCCCATCCATCCACTTGAAGTAACAAGAATGCCTTCACCACAGAGCCACCACCATTCCGACGAAACGAAAGAGGAGAAAGTAGGAAGCAAGAAGGGTCTTAGTTAGAGGGAACATGTTTATTTTAGTTCCATAACCATTGCTTGTAGCCCAAATGATTATTTCTTCTAAGGGGTGTGCTTTGAATTCTCACTGTTTTTTTTTTTTTTTGTGAGAACCACACCATGCAAAGACTTATTATTTTTATTAGCTCAGCTTCCCGATAATGTGGCAACATCGAAACGATAAGAAAACTCAAAAAGAAAACATCCAAGCACCTAGGAGAATGGCTAGCACAAGTGCATCAAATCCTCTTGAAATCACACCCTTTTTAATCCTTGAGTCCTTCCATAGTTTGAGAAATGCTCAGTCACCGATTCATTGATAGTTCTTATTATTGAAAAAGGGACTATACAATTCCAAGCCAAGACAGACCATAGAAATTCATGGATGCATGGATGACATGGACTCATTACCTGCTATATCAAAAGAACCATAACTTAGTATCAACATCATAACTTAAAGGTAAAAACCAAACATTAGCAATCAATGGAATATAGTTCATACCATCTTCGGAGCACTTATTAAGTGAAAAACCTTAACAAAGCAAAATGAATAAACACACAAATAAACGAAGAAGTATGAACGATGTTGCAAAACGAAATGTGTAAAACAAAAAACTTAAAAAGAAACTGAGGGCTTCAAATGATCAACATAGGTGGCCATCTCCCCCATGACTGAATTCAAGGGGAGAGATCCGAAATAGTGAGTGCTTGTTTGTATTTCTTAGAAGTATCCAGCTCCTCCCAATTGGTATTTTCAGGTTAAGGGTTGAAAGTTGGCGATGCTCTTGCTCCAATGTATCTATTCTTTCAACGTGAACGCACGTTGGTCCCTCAGTTAGTTCCATGCATATTGATGAGTTTCTCTTTTGATTAGCTGTCAACCACTGGGTGTCTCTTTATTGTGTGGTTGCTACATATAGGCACTTTTGTATGTTGATTTCCTGGGCACACCGATTGCATGTAGGCAATGTTGAACATTTCTGTACGCCATCACCCCCTGTATCACTATATGTGATGCATGGAACTTTCTTCTTCTTAATCTTCCCATAAGTGTTTTCCGTAGATATTTCTAGGGAAAGATCGTGGATTCCTAGGCATGCGTTCATCGTACTTAGTCATGCCCTTCCCATTATTATTGAGAAGTCCCCCTTGTCAATGTTTATGTGGATAACTAGGAAATCCGCTGGATATGACCAACCACACATAGTGGTAATGATGCCCTCCACTAGTCCCAAGGGAATAGTGATGGACTGGTTAGCCAACTCTAAGCGAATATTGCTCTTCTTTAGCAGAGGCAGGTTCCAAGCTTTATACATTTCTTATGATATCAAGTTAACTCCGAAACCTAAGTCTAGAAGAGCTTTACAAGGTTCATTCCCAGTGACTTGGATATAGATTAAGGGACTTCCAGGATCAGTGAATTTCCTGGGAAGGTGACCTTCCTTGATCTAGTTAGTGATGGTATGTGTTAACATAACCATGTGCGTTGAGCTCTGTTGTTGGTTTGAAGGGAGCTCCAAAGCCTTATTTTTTGGAGGGGCATGTACAGACTCAACTGCATGTGGTTGTGAGAGCTTGTTTGGGCTTTTGGTTCTGAAAAAAGGTCTTCTCTTTGTATGGTTGTCAAAACTAGCAGTCGGTTGAAGATTTATAGCTCTCGTAGCATTGCATTGCTACGGTTGAGTGGGGAGTTTCCCTTGCATCGCTGGAGTGAGTGTTAGTGGAGCTATCGATGTAAGAGTTAGGGATGGGTTCGGAGGATGGTATGTGTGTGGTGTGTCTCTCCCAGGAAAAGGAGTCCTATAGTACTCCTGATCTTGGTAGTGATGTGGTGGTGTCACACGACCAACAAAGTCATGTGGAGAGATTGGCTGCTGCACGTAATAGCCATATGGATCCGGTTGCCAGTAAGGGTATTGTTGCCTTGGTGGTGGCATCCCCCATGACTATGGGTATTGCCACTACTAGTGTTGTTCAATAGGTTGTGGTGGAGTTCCACTTGGATAATATGTTAAAGGTTGGTGAAAGGGTTACCTTGGGGATCAGGTAACCGACGAGGTGCTTGTCATTTATTAAGTCTTGGGTTAAGTGCATACATCCCAGACTCTTGTAGGTGTGAGATTATTGGGGAACATCCCTTAGGATGGTCATATTGGCATATCTCACATCCACCATCATTGTCTGTATCAGAATCCACAACCTCTTTGGTGATAGCCATTTTACCCTTACCTCTATTATGTGCATGGTCCAAATCCCTCTTCTTTTTCTTATCATGGTCACTACTTCGCTCCTTAGACTCCTCTATGATTTTTAAAATAGTTCAAATCTACTATCTAAGGAGTCCCACATCTAATCTACCTTAGCCAACACTTCCGTTGTTAATTTTTGAAGCAGCAAGGTTTTCCTACTCACCAACTCTTCGAGTGGTGACTAATCCTCCTCCTCACAGAATCTTAATCCCCTATTTCAAAGGGAAGGATCGCAATTATACTCTTTCACACTTTCTCTCGTACATAGCTCTCCTTCTTCCTTAGTTACATGCTCCAACAATCTATGAACCTCATGGGACCTAAGTTCATATAATCTTCCTTGGGCATATGTCCTAAGGGTTCTCCTGGTTTCATGTCTTAGCCCATCTATGAGATGGTGTAGTTGATCCCGTTTTACGTAACCATGGCTTGAGCAATGATGTAGCAATGCATAATATCATCCCATGGTAGCATCCAAGGGTTCGTGATTACCCTACTTCCATCCTTGGATCTGCTTTTGCAAATTGAACACATGGAAGTATGTTTGATACTTATCATTAAATAGTTCTAGCATCATACTCCACCTCCTAATGGTTTCCAATTCTAAGGACTGGTACCAGCTTTCCGCTTCTTTTATGAGTGTCCTTGGGAACAACTTTAACTTTTCCCACTCATTTTCAATGTTTTGCAAAGCACATGCATCGTGAAATTCCTATAAGTGGTTCTGCGGATCAGCGTTGTATCCCCCCTCAAATTGTGGGATATTATTCATGTCTAGTCTCTTGATCAAGCTATCTTTTTGGTGCCTTGTAGGTATTCTAATGGCCTCCATGATGTCTAACATGCTTCGGGTTACAAGTAGGGGTTTATCATGGTCATTTCTTTCATGGTGTCTATGATGTCTACACGGTTCCCTACTTTTCCTTCTTCCATGTCATGATTCCCTAGAATGCCCTCGTCCTCGCTCTCGACTCTCTCGTCAAGGTTTCTCACGTTGCTTACCCTTATCCTCACAGTGAGGTTCCTTATGACTTCATCCTAATGTTGAAGGAGAGGATGAATGTGATGATGAAGGGGAAGAGGAAGGAGAACCACCATCATGATGATGTTTCCTACCTTCCCTTCGGTGATCTCAACCCCGATCGTGATGACGATCAGAATGCTCGTCCTTATCTTGTGTTTTTTTCCCTCATTAAAGACTTGGGGTTCATGGGAATCAGAACCAAGGTTGTGTATTGTGGAGCGAAGGTTATGATACACCACCTCCTCACTATCATTAGTAGGGGGAACATCATTTTGTGAAGAACCTATTGAAATACATTCACCACCCTTAATTTCTCTTATGACGGGCGAAGCATTATGGGGTCCTTTGCCCTTCAATGATGTGTGGTAACTCTCCTTCCATGAGTCCTGCTAATGTTGTGCTTCTGTGGGATGGTAGTCCCTTGCATTGTAATTGCATGCAACATACTTAGCATATAATTGTGACATGCCTATTCGTGCAAGGGCACAAAGGAGCATGTTGGGGTCTACTCTGTTTGGAGGCAACACTATGTTACCCTCCAAGTCTCTTCAACGCAGTTGTTCATCTTGATGGAATACAAAGGTAAATTCAGGCATATATTCATCATGATGAACATATACCACACTGAATTTTTAAGGAACTGGCAGATTTTGGTTATGTGCATTGTGTCGCTAACTTTCTCTAGTGTTGGTGCTAGGCGGTGAAGTGCTCTTGTGTGGAGAAGAAGACATTTTTGTCTTATTCAGTGTGTTGTTTACCGTTATGTTATATTTTCATTTGATCAAGCCTAAGGGTTTTTTTTTTTGCTCCCAACAATGTGAATGATTTCCTATGTTCTACGTAGCGCACAAACAACTAAGTCCCTGGCAATAGTGCCAATGATGAGTGGCAAGGTACTCCTACACTCAACCATACGAATACGAGCGTCTCACGTGCAATCCAGTCGAACTCCAAGGACTAAGTGCTTACGTGCCTTATGGAACACTTAAGGTTAATCAATCGTTGTCCTCCTAGACTTACCTGTATTGTCACAGTTGTATGGTTAAGTAAGTCTGAGGTAAATGATTTTTATAACTTTTATCTTTTTATCGCCTATGCCAAGAGATGAAGGGTGAAGAGACTAAATGACTAACTTTAATTAACTAAGTTCTCATTTTCCTAGCATCAGTATCTGTCCCCACTTTCCGTACACACCTTGAACTAATGCAACGCTACTGGGATTACCAAACACTATTCGTTACTAGATTTACCAAGCGTAGCACACGTGCTCAAAGCAATGTACTGAATGCACTTAACTAGGAGTTGAGGCTTGAGAGAGATTAATTATCTCAGAAAAAATTTAAGCATTTAACATTAATTAAATCCTAATTAGCCCCCCCCATGCATTGCAAGGTTTATCAGAAAGTTCATCTTTATTTTCATACTCAAATGTGTGCTCAGGTACAATTTGCTCGAATAAAGATCCGTTCACTTTGAGACTCCTACTACGGGCACATGGAAATTATTCTATTTCTGGAATGGTAAAACTACCAAAGTTTAGCTAAGGGTCTAGATCTAGATGACAAGGGAAAGCTTCCTGTTATTTATAGACAAGGCGACGGGCTGTGATATCACGTACACGATATTGCATGGCCCAATGCGATATCGCTACCCATGCGATATCGCATCCCATCAACTTTCAAATTAAAAGGAAAAATAAATTTTCCATCATTCCAAAAAATATATGGAAAAGCTTGATGCAAACTATTATCAACTCTAAATAAATTCTTAAAATAGAAATTAAGTTTTGAAATTCCTTTTTTCTCTTTCTATTCAAACCATAAAGGATAGAAGCTTCATTCTAAGTAATCCATCTATCATGCATACATAAATAAGAAACTATGGTGATATCAAATTTTCTCCAAGTGGTACACAATCTAGTTGCATTAGAAGCCCAAGCTCCTTCATCAAAAGGAACCATGGGCTAATTTGCTTAAGCATATCTTTTGAAAATGTAATATTGTTAAAATGAGAATTATTAGTGTTAATATCTTAGTTATGAAATTGTAGCTCTATATACGTCATCATGGATATGATGTAGTGGGCCTAAGGTAAATTTTTGTCCAACACTTAGTTTGTAACATTCCCATTCCCAAATGGTGTCGCTGCATAATGAATATGATGTCTCTTAATAACTAATCTTGAGATTAGTGTAACAAGACCCAAAAAGAGTAGTTGTAATTAATACCCAAAAGGACATATTGTAATACTAGATGTATCTTTTGAGATGACCTTTGAGGGTTTGACCTAAGGTATTTATACCTGGGCATTAAAATTCATATTAACATGGATTTGTGGGCTAGTAAAGATGAGTAATGGGTACTAGGTGAAGCAAGATAGAAAGAGGACTAGCCATCATTTCTAGCCAATTGTAGGCCTAATTGTCGTGGCAGTGCTAGATTACCTTTAAGGGATAGCTACAAAGGAAGAAAATCCCAAGGAACACTCAGAGCATGATCTAGATCTAGAAGAGCCTTGCAAGACTCATTCCCAAGGATTTGCAGGTAAATAAGGGAACTCCCAAGATCAAATCTCTTCCTAAGAAGGTGACAAGCCTTAATCCAATTAGTTACTGCATGGGTTAACATGACAATAGCACTTTGGAAGCTATTTGTTTTGAAGGGAACTTGAAGGGTGTAGATGCAAAGGATGAGGAAGAAGTAGAGCTATCAGTCGCATATGTTTGTGAGGGCTTTGTAGGACTATTGATTTAGAAGAATGGTCCTTTTTAGGCTTTATTTTCTAAACCACTCGACTGAGGAGCCAGTTGTAAGTTAATAGCCCTTGTGGCATTACATTGCTACAACGGGTGGGAATTTTGCCCTGCATTGATGGAGTAGGTGGCAATTAAGTTGGAGGTGAAGGAACATGTGCAGAAAGATGAGGAAGGTAGTGAGGAAATGGGGATTCCCCTCTTGAATATTAGGCTTTTTATTATTTAGAAGGGTAGTAGTGATGTTGGAATGAAGCATGGCTAGAAGAGTCACATGGAGAAATGGGTTGCTGAACATAGTGTCCCATATGGTTCAAGCTTCTAGTAAGGGCATTGTTTCCTTAGTGGTGGCATCCCCCATGATTGTGAATGCTACCACTACTAGTATTGGTCATAAGGTTGTGGTGGAGCTCCACTCGAATACTAGGCTTGTTGCTGGTGGACCTGCTAGGGATTGCCTTGAGGATAAGGTAACCTTCTAGGAGCTTACCTTTTGGCCAATCTAGAATTTAGAGCATACATCCTAGATTCTTGCAAGTGTGACACGATGGGGCAACATCCCTTAAGATGTTCATATTGGTAGATGTCACATCCACCACCATCATTTGTTTCAAACTCCACAACCTCCTCTACTACAACTACCTTACCCTTACTCATTTGGTAGGCATTTTCAGCTTCCTTTCTTCTCCTACGATCATAATCACTACTTTTCTCTTTGGATTCCTCTGCTATTTTCAAAGTAGTTTGGAACTTCTCATCCAAAGAGTCCCACATTTTATCTACCTTGGTCAACATTTCAGAAATAGATTTTTGAATTAGCAAGGTCTTTCGCTGCACCACCTCATCAAGTGGTGCCTCATCCTCACTGTCACAAAACCAAACCTTCCTTTTGTGGATGGAAGAATCCTAGTTATACTCCTCAACACTCTTCCCTTTTCTCAACTCCCCTTCTTCCTTAGCAACCTGCTTAATTATCCTTTGAATCTGATGGGCCCTTAATTTTGAATGTCTCCCTTAAGCAAATATCCTAAGAGTTCTCCATGCTTTTATGCAGAGCCCATCTATGATATGGCAGAGCTACTCCATTTGAGAGTAACCATGGCTTGTGTCCAAGGGTTCATGTGTTCCCTATTTTCAACCTTAGATCTACTTTCTCGAGTTGGACACTTGGGAGTACGTTTGATACTTTTCATTGAAGAGCTTGAGCATCATACTCCATCTACAGATTGATTCCAACTCCCATTAACATTAGATTGAGCATCAAAGTGTCACATTGATGGGTCATTATCAACATGGCCCCGTCTACATGGTGTTACCCCATTAATGGGGTTGTGTTGACCTAGTGTTTGCTGCATCTACGAGGTCCCATTGATGGAGCCCAACAATAAAAACTATGAATATGATCTCACAACCATGTTTATGGGGAGTGAAGTGATAATTGTAGTAGATCTCTTGCAATTTTTCTATTTAAAAGTTAAAATAGTTCTGATGAACCACGATATCGAGTCTGAAATATCGGAGCTCACCAAGTGATATCGGGCATCCAATGTCGAGACCTATGTCATCACCTATAAATAAGAGGCCAGCACGCTTGGTTTGCATAGTTAGTCTTAGTCCCTTACCTGAACTCTTGCAGTTTTCCTTCCTTAGAGTTAGAATTATTTCTTAGTGCCCACAGGAGGAGTCATAAAGTGAATGGATCTTTATTCGATCATTGTGTACTTGAGCACACCTTGTGGCTAAAAATAAAGATGAACTTTGTGATAAACCTTACAGCATTCAGAATAGCTTATTTAATGTTATTTATAGTTATTTAATGATTTTCTTAGTTAATTAATGTTCTCTCTCTCACCTTGTTAACTCTCCCAAGTAAGCACACTCAATATGACCACTTCGAGCATGCATGGAACACTTGGTAATCCAATAACAATTAGCATTTGGTAATCCTAGTAGTGTTGCACTAGTTCAGGATGTGTACAGCAAGTGGGAACAGATGCTAGTGTTAGGACTAGTTAGACCATAGTCTATTAGTTAAATTAAATTAGTTACTTAATTAGTTCACTTCTTCCTTTGTAGCACCAGGACATAAAACATCAGAAAATATATAAAAATCATATACCTCAAGTTCACTTAACCATACAATCGCACTATACAAGTAAGCTTGGGAAGACAATGATTGACTAACCCATCCGAGTTCTGTGAAGGCACATAAGCACTTAGTCCTTGGAATTCAACTAGATTGTGCTCATCTGGTTAAGCATAGGGATACCTTACCGCTCCTCATTGGTGCCATTGCTAGGGACTTTGTTGTTTGTGCACTAGTTAGAACTTAGGAAATCTTTCCATCATTGGAACGAACCCTTAGGGTTGGTTATCTTACAATTATTGAAATGAAAAGTATTGCACACTAAGTAGAAAATTATGTCTCCTTCTTCTTATGAGAGTGTTTCACCACCTAGGTCCGCTACAAGGAACAATCAAAGGTGTAGTACACATGACAATCCACCAGTCCCCTAACAATTTCTGTGGTATACGTTCATCCCGATGAGTATATACCAAACTTTACCTTTATTCTCCACTAAGATAAACAACTGTGTTGGCGTGATTTAGAAGGTAACATAATGTTATTTTCAGATCACTTAGTCCCCGGCATGCTTCTTCATGCTCTCACATGAATTGGTATGTAGCATTTATAGGTAGAGTATGTTGTGCATGATCATGACTTGAGAGAGTATTGACCCACAAAGGCACAACATCAAAGGGATCTACAATAGGAGAGACATTATGAATCCATGAAGGGGAAGTTTTCTCAGAATGTCCCATATGTCATAGGTGACAATGAGGGTGATGAACCTACTTCAAAAGGTCTCCCACACAATGATGNAAATGAGGGTGATGAACCTACTTCAAAAGGTCTCCCACACAATGATGTTCCTCCTGTTGACTTCGGTCAAGGGGTGGTGTATTAGAATCTTCACTCAACTATCCATAACCCAAATTCTGGTACCGATGGACATAAAGGGTCTAAAAAAGGAACATGAACACCTAAAAAAGATGGAAATTCTTATCGTAACCATGATCGAGGCTGCGACCACTAAAGAGAAGGAAGTATGCACCATCATGGTGACAATCCTCCTTCTTCTTCACCTTCATCATCTCCTTCACCCTCTCCTTCAGGATCTAGATGCAGTCCCAAAGGAAAAGACCCTGAGGATAATGGTAAGCAAAATAGGAATCATAGACAAAGTAACCGAGAAAGGGAATGAGGGCACTCTATAGAAACTCATCATGAAAGGAGGGAGAGTAGGGAACAACATAGGCATCACAAACACCATAGATGGTACAATCATAATGAACCCTAACTTGCTACCTAAAGTATGCTAGATATAACTAAGGCTATTAGAATCCCAACAAGGCACCAAAAAGACAGCAAGATCAAATGATTAGACATGAACAATATCCCATGATTTGAAGGGGGATACAACGTTGATCCTCAAAATCATTTGCAAGCATTTCACGATGCATGTGCCTTGCAAAACATAGAAAGCGACTGGCAAAAACTCAATTTTTTTCCATGGACACTAATCAAGGAAGTAGAAAGCTGGTATTGGTCCTTAGAATCAAAGTCCATTCACCGATGGAGTTCCATGTTAGAACTATTCAATCATAAGTATTAAACGTACTCCCAAATGTCCAAGCTACAAAAGCAAATCCAAGAATGGAAACAAGGAGGACATGAACCCTTGGTTGCTACCATGGACTGATATTATGTGTTGTTACATCATTGCTTAGGCCATGGTTACTCATAGAGGGAACAACTACGCCATCTCATATATGGGCTTAGGCATGAAACACGAAGAACCCTTGGGACTTATGCCCAAGGAAGGCTATCTGAGCTTAGAGCCCATCAAGTACAAAGATTGTTGAAGTAAGTTGCTAAAGAGGAAGGTGAGTTAAGAAAAAGAAAGAGTGCAGAAGAATATAACAAATATCCTCCCCTTCAAAAGAAGGAAGTTATATTTTGTGAGGATGAAGAAGAGTCACCATTTGAAGAGATGGTGAATAGGAAAACCTTGCACATTCAAAAACTTGCATTGAAAGTATTGACAAAGGTAGAATAAATGTGGGACTTCCTAGATAATAGATTTCAAAAAATTCTCAAAATAGTAAAGGAGTCTAGAGAGGAAGGTAGTGATCAAGAAAGGAGAAAAAAGAGAGAAGCTGAATATGCACATAACAAAGGTAAGGGTAAAGTTGCCATCATCAAAGAGGTTGTGGATTCAGATACAGACAATGATGGTGGATGTGAGATATGCTAATATGACCATCTTAAGGAATGTTGCCCTATAATCTCACATCTGCAAGAGTCTAGGGTGTATGCACTCAACCCACAATTAAACAAAAGGCAAACACCCCTGAAGGTTACCTTATCCCCAAGGTAACCCAAGGCAGTTTCACCAACCCTTGATATATTATCTAAGTGGAAATTCACCACAACCAAATGAGTAGTATTGACAATGGTAGCACCCACAATCATAGGGAATGCCACCACCATGTCAATAGTACCCTTACCATCAACTCAACCCATATGGATACTATGTGCAACAGCCGATCTTTCCACGTGAATCTACAAGTCACGTCACTCCCCAACCTCACTACCAAGCCCATGAGTATTATAGAACTCCTTCTCCTAGGGGTTATGTTCCACAAACATACCATCCTTCTCATCCATTTGCATCTCTTCCACCCTTAACTCCATTACCACCTACTCCAGCCATGCAAAGTGAGCTCCCCACCCAATCGCAGCAATGTAACACTACAAGAGTTGTTAATCCTCACCCTACTATTGGTTCAAACAACCATGTAAAGAAGATACCTTTCTTTAGGATTGATAGTCCAACCAAGTCCTTGTAGTCACAAGCGGCTAACTCTCCAAAGGCTTCACCATCATTTGAAACTTCAAAACTCCTGATGAGTGGCGAAGTACCCCTACACTCAACCATATGAATACGAGCATGTCACATGCGATCTGGTTGAACTCCAAGGACTAAGTGCTTATGCGCCTTATTTAACACTTAAGGTTAATCAATCATTATCTTCCCAAACTTACTTGTATTTTCACAGTTGTATGGTTAAGTCTGAGGTATATGATTTTTATAACTTTTATCTTTTTATCGCCTATGCTAAGAGAGGAAAGGGTGAAGAGACTAAGTAACTAACTTTCACTAACTAAGCTTTAATCATCCTAGCATCAGTATCCATTCCCACTTGTTGTACACACCCTAAACCAGTGCAACACTACTAGGATTACCAAACACTATTCGTTACTGGATTACCAAGCGTAACACACATGCTTGAAGCGGTCGTACTGAATGCACTTAACTAAGAGTTGAGGGTTGAGAGAGATTAATTATCTAAGAAAGCGTTTAATAATTTAACATTAATTAAATTCTAATTAGCTTAGTCCATGCACTGCAAGGTTTATCAAAAAGTTTATCTTTATTTCCGTACACAAATGTGTGCTCAGGTACAATTTGCTCGAATAAAGATCTGTTCACTTTGAGACTCCTACTATGGGCACATGGAAATTATTCTATCTCTGGAATGGTAAAACTACTAGAGTTTAGCTAAGGGTCTAGATCTAGATGATCTTACAAGGGAAAGTCACCTCTTATTTATAGACAAGGCGACGAGCTAGGATATCGTGTATGCGATATCACAGGTGCCGACGCGATATCATGGCCCATGCGATATCACATCCCATCATACCCCCATGACTAAATGAAAACTCATCCTCAAGTTTCTTACAAAATGTTGGGAAGGTATGAGATTATTGACTCAAATAAAACTAATGGTAGATGGGGTGACATGTGAACATATCATCATTACAATACATGGAAAAATTTAGTGTTCATGACAACAAGAGTGAACACTATACACATTTGACATCTAGCCTTATTTGGTAGCTGGGATAGAAGAGAGAAGAGAGAGAGAAAAGAAGAAGTCTGCTACTACCAACGCCAAGATTGCACCTTTCATTGTTCATTCATAAGTGCGCCATCAATCTCGTTCCTTGCATAACCTCTTCAGCACCAGTCTATTCCAAGTGTTTCCTCCAGGTCCAATCTGTTGTTGTATGATTGCCATCTGCACACAC
>MNCI01001187.1:4715-16018 GCA_015680685.1 Gnetum montanum
GTTGTACTACCCAATATTCAACACCATATAAGATAGCAGGCCTAATTNTAGGCCTAATTGTTGTCTTGTAAAATTTCTACTTTAATTTTATTGGTATTCTTTTATTATAGAGAACACCACTAGCTTGTCTCCATTTTGACTATCTTGCCTCAATTCTATTTTTGATATCTTTATTAATTTCACTATCTAATTGGAGGATTGATCTTAGGTAGTGGAACTATTTGCAATGAGGGACCTTTTTTTGCCTTGAATTGTAACTTCTATTTCACCATTTTTTATGTTGTTATTAAAATTGCATTATATATATTTTGTCTCACTTTTGTTAATTTTTAAGCTTTTTAATTCTAGAGCATGACTCTATTTCTCCATTTTAGCAATAATATTTTCTTGAGTTGTAACCACCAATACAATATCATCTACAAATACCATACACCAAAGAAGTTGGTTTAATCAAAGTATTGGACTAACAAGTCAAACCAAGGAAGCTAATCTAGGAGGACTAGACACCAAGAAACTTGGTTCAACCAAGTGCTGAGCACCACAACAAAGTAGAGGTTAATGAAGCTGAATGAAGAATTTTGGGATGCGTAGAGGCAAGGATTGACCAAGTCAACATGAGTTTCTCTTAACCCTAGATGTAGCCTAGACATTTAGGCTTCATGGTGAACATCGAAGTTAAGAGTAGCCAAAGTTTATAGTTCATCTTCCACCTAGTCAAAATGTCCCAAGCCTTAGCCCAAATGTCCTAAACTATGGACATCTAAGGCATGATGGTGAATGCCCAAAATGATGGAAATCCCAGCCTCAATGTGGACATCCCATTAGAATTGACCTAGATCTTAGGATGGATGCTCAAAATGTTCTAGACATCCCATCCAAGCCTTAGCCTTCTGAGTGTGGATGTTCAATCTTCAAATGGGACATCTCAAGCAAGCATTGGAGAAAATAAAGATGTTTTTAGTTGTTTCCCAAACTTTAGGTATTTTAAGAAAACTTACATAGGTCTTTTAAGAAAACTTACATGGATATGAGGATTACAAAGGAATGGTTCTAGATCTTGATTTTTAAAGCAATCCAAGATAATCATTGGCTTAACCTCATTAGATTAAACATCTTGTTTTGGCTAGGATCTTGCAAGAGTTGGAAGATTTTTGAAAGTTGTACTACCATTACTATATCATTCTCCCAAGGTTTTGATTGTTATTTTAACTCATTTATGTATGCATGTTGATCAAATTCATTACTCTCTCATTATTGTATCATCTGTGCTTGGATCTAGATCAAGGGCTTATTGTCCCATTCATTGCATTGCACTAGTGTGTACATAACTTATGTAAATCTAATTTGTAGAATCATCTATCCTACACTCTCATTCTTGTTGTAATCCTTAAAGCTTTGTGGAGTCTAGATTCTCACTATGAGGAGATTTACATTACAACCTGTGAAGTTCAAGTGTTTGTCAATTTGCTTTACCCTAAGGGGTATGTAAATGTGTTTTGAGGGAGTATCATAATTTATTCTTGACCGTGTGAGGTCCTTGGAAGTCATGTGAAATACCAAGCTTATTGTTCACTTTGCAAAGAAGTGTGTGGCATGTAAGGATCTATCACAACAGTAGTCTTAGCCACAACTTTTAATTCATAGTATATTTTAAGATAGTAAGCTTCACAACACATATTATTGAGTTTGTTTTATTTGAGCAATTAGTTATATTTTCTATATTTTCATTTTTGATGAATCACATGTTTTCATCTAATCTGACATTGGGTATCTAACCTTGAAGCCTTGATGTCAAGTATTCGACATCGAAGCTTAGATGCAATGTCAAGTGGAGGGGGTGTGTTATATGCCAACCTATAAATATAGCACTTCGGATTGCGATTTTGTTTAGTTTTTCATAGTTTTTTTATTCAAATTAGTAAAGCTCTTGCAATTTGTTTTCTCTAGAGTTAGACTATTTTCTAAGTGCCCACAGCAGGAGTCTGAGTGTGTACAGATCTTTATTTGAACACTGATGTACCTGAGTGTAGTAATGTGACAGGAATAAAAATGAACTCTTTTGATAATCCTTGCAGCACTGAGAATAGCTTAATGTTTCCTTTAATGCATTTTACTTCCATGCACTTTACTTTAATGCATTTAAATTAACATATTAATTTCCAATTGTTAATGAACACAAGCACAACCACTTTGAGCATACATATAGTGCTTGGTAACCCTGCAATGCTTAATTTTTGGTAATCCATTCGCATTATATGTGTTCAAGATATGTCCAAGAAAGTGGGATGGGTACTTGTGTTATGCAATAGATAAATTAAATCCTAAATTTCTCTACATTCCATTATCGTTGTAGGTAATTAAATTTATGGAACTTAAAATGATAAAAATCATGTACCTTAGTTACACTTAAACCATATCCTTGAGCTTCACACGTGTAGTTGAGAAGACAACAAACGTTCTCAATGCCCATTTAACTTCTTAGAAGAATTAGTGCACTAGAGAACTATAGGTCCATAGAATTTGACCAGATCATGCATAAAGGCCTTAGTGATTTGTATGGTTGGGCGTAGGGGTACCTCTCTACTCATCGTTGGTGCCGTTACTAGGGACCTTTTGGTTGTTTCAAGTGCTATCTAGGATTTAGTGGAAATCATTCAAAATTGTTGCAATGAACCTTAGAGTCATATCATATTTTACAATTACCACAACAAAAATATACAAGCACACTGCATTTTTATCATCTAATTGAAAATGTTTTCTTCTCATATGAGTGATTCTCTGCCCAAGTCTGATGGATCTCATTAGCCGGTGCCTCAACAATATCAAATGATATATGCTAATCCTGATGAGTATGCATCCCATTTCACCTTCATCCTACATCATGATGAACAAGTACGATGGCATGACATGGAGGGCAACATTGTGTTGCTGCCTAATTGATATATTCCAACAATGCTTCACCAAGCACTTATTTGTCTAAGTCTTCAAGACCATCATGCTAAGTATGTTGTGCAAGATAGTGATGCCAGGGATTATCGTCCCACTGAGGCACATCTCTAGGATTTCCAATTAGAGCAACACCATGAATTTGCGAAGGGAAAAGAGTTTAATGATTTACCATTCCTTTTATAGCAAAACGATGATGGGAAACCCTTCTTTGGGGGTTTTCCATTTAGTGCAATTCCTCTTTGATTTCGATGATGAAGGTCAAAACCAAAACTTGCAATCAATAATTCACAATCCTAGTTCTGGTAAGAATGGATCTAATGACAAAGAAGGATTCAAAAGGCAAGTCAAGGCAAGGATGCAAACAAGAAACAATATTGTGATCATGGTCATGATTGCTGAAGAGATGGTAGCAGGCACTGTGATGGTGCTAGCCCTCCTTTTTCTTCCCCTTCATCGTCATCATCATCTTTTTCTTTTGGCTCTAATTGTAACCACAAGGGGTGACACCATGATGGAGGTGACCAAAATGATCGATGGGACCAAAATTACTAAAATGACGTTTGGGAAAGGAAAGATNCTAATGGATTCTAGTTCTAAGGACCAGTACCAGTTTTCTGCTTCTTTAATGAGTATCTATGGGAACAACTTAAGTTTTTGCCACTCATTCTCTATGTTCTACAAAGCACATGCATCTTGAAAAGCTTAAAGATGGTTCTATGGATCAAAGTTATATCCCCCATTGAATTAAAGAATGTTGTTCATGTCTATCCTTTTGATTCGGCTATCCTTTACATGCCTTGTTGGAATTCATATTGCCTCTATGATATTGAGCATACTTTGGGTAGAAAGAAAAGGNGATATAACTTTGATCCATAGAACCATCTTTAAGCTTTTCAAGATGCATGTGCTTTGTAGAACATAGAGAATGAGTGGCAAAAACTTAAGTTGTTCCCATAGATACTCATTAAAGAAGCAGAAAACTGGTACTGGTCCTTAGAACTAGAATCCATTAGATGATGGAGTACCATGCTTGAATTGTTCAATAACAACTATCAAACATACTCTAGAGTGTCGAACTTGAGAAGGTAGATCCAAGGATTGAAACAAGGAACACATGAACCCTTGGATGCCACCATCGGTCGATACTATTTCATAACACATAGATGTCCTGGCCATGGTTATTCTCAATTGGATCAACTTCACCACACTGTAGATGGGCTTCAATCAAAAATGAGGAGAACCCTTGGCATATATGCCCAAGGATGACTATCAGAATTAAGCACCTATCATATACAAGACTAATTGAGCAAGTAGCTAAAGAGGAGGATGAGTTAAGAGAAAGAGAAAGTGTAGAAGAGTATAATCGCAATCCTTCCATCCAAAATAGGGAGGTTTGATTCTATGATAGCAAGGAAGAATCTGCACCTAATGAGGTGGTGAATAGGAAGCCCTTGCTACTCCAAAAATTTCAATCTAAAATTATGGCCAAGGTTGATCAACTATGGAACTCCATGGATAGCTAATTTCAAGCTATCCTAAAAATTACTGAAGAGTTCAAAGAACAAGGTAGTGATCGTGAGCATAGGAGATGCAAAGAAGTTGAATGTGCTTATAAAAAAGATAAGGGCAAGATTTTTGCAATAGAAAAAGTTGCAGAAAGCGAATCAGATGATGATGGTGGATGTGACATTTGCTAGTATGTACATCCCAAGGGATGTTGCCCCATAGTTTCATACTTATAGGAGTCTGGGGTGTATGCTTTGAATCCATGACTAACACAAAGGCAAACATCCATAAGATTACCTTATCCTCAAGGTAATTTTAGGCAGTTCCTCTAGCACTAGTAATATTATCCAAGAAAAACTCCATCACAACCATATGAGTAGTATCAACAATGGTAGTAACCATAGTCATGGGTGCTAGCACCACCAAGGCAGCAATACCCTTACAGAAAACTTGATCTATATGGGTATTACATTCAACAACCCTTGTCTCCATGTGATTCCTTTAGTCACATTTCTACTTTTCAACCTTACTACTACTCTCTTGATAATTACTAAAGGAATTCTCCACATGCAAGAAGGGATGCCAACTCTTACCCTTATCCTTTTCATGTTCTTGCACATCTTCCCCCTCCAGCCACACAACTACCACCTACTCCATCTATGCAAGGTGAACTACCAGCTCCACTGCAACAATGCAATGCTACCAGGGCCATTAACCTACAGCTGATTAATCAACTGAGGGGTTCAGATACTTGATCAAATAAAAGATCTTTCTTTTGACCACGTAGTCCACCTAAGCCCTCAAATACACCTACGGTTGACAACCCTGTTACTTTGTCTTCCTCTATCTCAAATACCTTCAAGTCCCCTTCAAGCCAAACATTGCCTAGGATCCATATTGTTATGCTTACTCATGCCATATGTAATTGAATCCATCTTGGAAATCTTCCTAAAAAGTTAGCAAATCCTAGAAGTCCTCTGATTTATTTGCAGATCACTAGGAATGAACCATGCAAAACTCTTCTCGACTTAGGTTTTGATGTCAATTTAATTTCTCATAAGATGTATACTGCATGAAACCTACCTCCTTTAAAGAAGAGTAATATTAGATTAAAATTGGTAGACCTATCCATCACTATTCCATTGGAACTGGTAGAAGACATTCTGATCATTGTTTCTAGGTGGTCTTATCCTGCCAATTTCCTAGTGATCAAAGTAGAGAAATGAAAAGGGGATTTCCCAATCATCATGGCAAGGGCATGGCTTAGCATCATTGATGTAAGAATGGGCAGTAAAGCTATTTCCCTAGAATTATCCAAAGAAAATGTATTTAGAAATATCAAGAAGAAGCGAGTTCCATGCATCACATACAGAAATATAGGGTGTAATTATGTGTAGAAACTCTAGGCCATAAAATAAGCATCTATCTCTGCATGTAAATAATGTGCACCAAAAGTAGAAATTCAAAGGTGTTTGTATGTAGTAGCCACAAAACAGGAGGGCACCTAGTGGCTAACCACTGATTCTAAGAGCAGCACACTTTGCATAGAACCAATTGAAAGCCTAACATGCACATATGTCATAGGTATGGATAAACTAGAGCAAGTTCATCACCAACTCTTTGATGATGAAAATGATGATACCTACTGGGGAGAATTGGAAATTCCTGAAAATTTCAAGAAAGAACCTCTTAAACTAAAAATGCTACTAGTCGAAATGAAATACATGTTTTTAAAAAATGGGAAGCTGGTCATAATCAATACAAATATTGCTCTAGAGTAGAAAAAAATGATGTTAAATGTGGTTGAAAAATGGTCAACAACTTCTGCTTGGTCATATCCTAAACTCACAGGGATTGATCCTAGAATATGCTTGCATCACATCTACACTAATCTGGCCATGAAGCCAAAGAGATAGCCACAGAGACGATTAAACCCCAAACTAAAGTAGGTTGTCAAACAGGAAATTGAATAACTCCTCAAAGTAGGGTTCATTTATCCCATTGCAGTTGGTGAGTGGATTAGTCTACTTGTGATTATGCCAAAGAAAGGTGGTAAGTGGTGGGTTTACATTGATTTTTGGCTATTGAATATGGCAACATTTAAGGATCATTTTCCTTTGCCATTTGTTGATTAGGTATTAGACATAATATTTGGACATTGCTACTATAGTTTTCTAGATGGTTATAGCAATTATAACCAAATTTAAATTGCAGCAGAGGACAAGGTGAAGATAACATTCACAAGTCCTTAGGGGACTTTTGCATATCGCAAGATATCCTGCTACATTCCAATGCCTAGTTTTGAGCATTTTTCAATAGCAAATTCAATGTGGTGTGGAATTTTTCATGGATGAATTCTCCACTTATGGAACTACATTGGAGTAAGCCTTTGACTACCTTCAGTAGGTGCAAAAATAATGTATTGAAACCAACTTAGAGCCCAATTGGCAAAAGAGTCACCTAATGATCTAGGAAGGCATTGTATTAGGGCACAGAATATCATAAGCAAGAATTAAGGTAGACCCTGAGAAAATAAGGGTTATCCAAGGAATAACCTGCTAACCAAAAACTATCAAAGATGTTCAATCATTCCTTGGACATACTAGCTACTACTGGTGATTTATAGAGAATTTCTCTAAGATTGCAAAGTCGTTGGTGGAGTTGACAAAGAAAGATGCTCCATTTTTCTGGAGCACAAAATGTGAAAAAGCATTCCAATAGCTGAAAGAAAAACTTGTGGAAATTCTAATTCTACAAGAACTTGATTGGTCCAGACCCTTCCACATCATGATGAATGCATCTAACTACACCTTGAGAGCTGTGCTTACACAAATGAACAACAAGTAATGTCCATACTACATCCACTATGCTAGTCGAAGCATTGTGGGTGCACAACTAAACAACACCACCACAAAAAAGGAATTTATGGAAGTGATGTTTTCTCTAGAGAAGTTTAGGCATTATGTGCTTGAATATAAGGTGTTTGTGAACATGGATCATAATGCCATCTACTTCTTGATGAAAAAGCCAACTATGAGCCCTTGTGTCATACAGTGGTTGGTGATCTTATAGAAATTTGATCTTACAATGGTAGATCGAAAGGGCACTGAGAATGTGATTGCTAACCACTTTTCTAGGTTGTAATGGAACAACAAAGAGGAAGAAAACCCACTATCTAATATGTTTCTTGATGAACTCCTCTATGCTAGGGCTATAATTGAACAATTTCTCAATAAGCCTAAATATTATGATGGCATTCTCACCTATCCTTTTATCCAATAAATGCCACAAGGATTGGACCACTAGAGGAAATAGTAGTTTCTTCACTAGGTAAAACACTTTATGGAGATCAATGGACATCTCTACAAGGTGTGTGTCGATGGCCTAGTTTGTTGGGGTGTCCTTGATGTTGATCAACTGCACATTCTCTAAGATGCTCATGAAGGTCCTTGTAGAGAACATTATGTTGGGAGATGCATGACCATTAAAATCCTAATAGCAAGGTACTATCAACCAACAATCTTTAGGGATGCTCACCATTATGTTCATTTTTGTGAATGATGCCAATAAGATGGTGGAATGACAACTTGAATGGAGGGACCTCAACAATGGATTCAAACACTAGAACCCTTTGACATATGAGGCATTGACTTCATGGGTCCCATCATGCCCATGTCAAATGGAAAGGCATACATCATAGTTTCTATTGACTATTGTACAAAATGGGTAGAAGTAGCAGTCGTCATCGACTATACATCTTCTACTGCTACTTGGTTTATACAACAAAATGTTGTAAATAGGTTTGGTGTGCCATGTGCCTTAATTTCTAATAATGGAACTTACTTTACAAGCACTACTTTTCAAAAGCTCATGCAACACTTGGGGGTTGAACATAAACTCACAACATCCTACCATCCCCAAGCTAATGGCCAAGCTGAGGTTACCAATAGGGAAATCACAAGGATTCTAAAAAAAACTATTAGCAAATATAACAAAGACTAGAGCACAAAACTCAACGATGCCCTTTAAGCCTACCTCTCAACATGGAAACTTCCTATAGGCTATTCTCCCTATGAGCTTATATACAAAAAATTGCCAACACTTCCTATTCAATCTGAGCTCTGTACACTTTCAATAGCCCATGACCTCAATCTTGACTTAAGTCTAGCACAAAAATAAAGACTACTGAATCTCAACTTGCTAGCCAAAAACTGATTGGTGGCCCTATCATCTAATGAGTTGCATAAGGCCTACAACAAAAAGCTTCATGACCTTAAAATCAAAAAAGTCAAATTTCAACCAAGAGATAAGGTTCTCTATTGGAACCCCACACACGTACTTCAACGAACTAAGTTTCAAATGTTGTGGAAAGGATCTTATATAGTTTATGAAACTTTTCTTTCTAGGGCCATGATGATCTACAAACCTAAGAGTCCAAATAAGAAATGGCTAATCAACATCTAATAAATCAAACCTTTCCACGAGCATAAGCTAGCTAATACAACAAACGCCTCATTGGATGAACAACCACACTCCATATTTTGAATCTCCTCCTTTCAACTTAGTCATGGGGGAGATGGCCATCCATGCTAACCATATAAGTGGCTCCTCAGTTTTACAACCTTTTGTTTTACACATTCTTTATTTTACATCTTCTTATTTTCATGTTATTAATCTTTTCTAATTTTTGTTTTACACCAGTGTTTGTACATTTGATATTTCTTGAATATTTTACACTTTCTTTATATTTTCTTTTATTTTATTTTGATGTGATTTTCTAACTTTTTGTTAATAAGTGTTAGGTATAGTGGTAATTCGTTACTTTATGGTGGTATGTACTACATTGTTATTTGATTGTTGGTGTTTGGATTCTAGCTTTGAATTTTGTTACAGATGATTAGGACATGGTTTCTTTTTCATGCAACAGGTAGTGAGTCCACAACATCCACCCATCCACAAACTCTATTGTTTTCCTTGTTCTAGAAACATGCAGTCCCTTTTTCATTAATGAAACTTTAATAAATTTGTGACTTTAGTAGTTTTCAAAATTGGAAAGGATTCAAAGGTTTGAATAAGATGTGACTTCAAGAGGATTTGATGTTCTTTGTGCATTTCTGTTTGCCTGGGTGCATGTGTGTTTTGGATTTCTTACCGTTCTGTGTTGACCAATAAAAGGAAGTTGAATAAGTCTTTGCCTGGTGTGGTTCTCATAAAAAAAATGATGGGAATTCAAGCACATCCCTTAGACAAAATAAATGCATGTGTCTTTGCATGGTGTGGTTCTCATTTAAAAAAAAATGATAGGAATTCAAAGCATACCCCTTAGACACAATAAACAAGCTACAAGCACTAGTTATGGGACTAGAAAGACATGTTACCTATGCCTGAAGGTCCCCTCTAACTAAGGCCCTTCCTTACTTTCTACTTCTCTTTTCTTCTTTAATAAGGAATAGTGGTTGTTTTGTGGATGTACTCTTGTGTCTCAGTGGGATGGACTAGTCTTAGAATGACAATGTGAAGTCACTGAACAAGGTTGGTTTTGGTCTGAACTAATGATGGATCTTATCAAGTTATTTAACCATAAAATTCACAAGGGACTTTATGTGACCTTAATCAGGAACTCCATTCCACTCTCTCTCATTCATCTATGCTTTCCATGTCTCACATAACTATTGGTTTCATGTTCTTGTTCGATGTCCTAGATTGATGTGTCAGAATTCTTAGGTAGTTTCTTCTAGGTTTTTGTACTTAACCTTCTGTAACCATTAATCATCGATCAAGCCCACAGAATCTTTGGTTTGAAGTTATGTAAGGGCATAAAAGGCCTATGCCTGCTTTGGGAAGGATCCACTTGCATATCTTTTGGTTGGGTTAGTTAAGTTCTTTACCCTTAGACACTCTTACAATCAAATTCTTTTGTTTACCTCATCAATGACTTCTAATTATGCACATCTTCACAACAATTTTTAGTGAACCTTCCTTTTTATTGTTGTGACTTCTTACACCCTCTTCAAATATTTTCTTGTGTAGAAGTTTTTCAAATTTAATGGACCACTTATCTATTTTACCCTATCTGTCAACCTTTCTGCTAACACTCCTAAAGGAATCAATCTACCACAATCACAACCTAGCTAAGTGTAACCGTTGATGAGATAAGGCATTTAACAGCTATGTGTTACACATTACATATTAATTCTTGATTTTGTTTTGATTGCAATGGGAAGCATGGACTAGAACTGGGACTATCTTCACCAAGGATGATGTGGCAGTACAACACGACAAGGACCATTCATGATCATGGAATCTTCTCTCTCACTCTTTAGCTACCAAGAGAAGTTGGATGTCAATTTTATCAAGGGTGTCCACTTCTCTTATCATGAACACCCAATTTTGTAAAGATTGTAATGGCATTCATAATTTGGTTTCAATTAACTTCCTAAATGTAATTTAGATGCATGTTATATTCTAAAGTTTAATGGTTGCTCAATAATTTTCCTTAAAATTATATTTAGAATTTTGCTCACAAGCCAAACAATTTTATTTGTGATTGACAAATGTAAATCAACTATATGCTTACCACCTTAGTTTGGAAGAGAAATTCCTATAAAGTCACATGCATTCACCCAATTCCTTAAAATTATCTTAAAGTTAAAGAAATTATGTTACCAAGGCCTCATGTGTCACAGAGATGTGATCAGCAGTCCGCACATAGTGCATCAGCGTGCGATGTCTATTATGTTCAGGTCTGTAAGATACCTACTTATGAGTTAATGCTATAAAAAAGCAATGTCGTTTTTCGTTGGAGAGTGGCACCTTCACATGCTTATGGATCATGTTACCTCATTCCT
>MNCI01001188.1:8252-19314 GCA_015680685.1 Gnetum montanum
GTACGAGACTCCATTTTGACTAGATAATAGATGTCAACGATTGCATTCAAATAAAACTTTTGAAAGACTTCATAATCTTTGATTGAAATACCACGGAAATTCACTTTAAAGATAAAAAGAAGCTATTCTGGTCCCATCAAAATACCAAAGATTTTTTGAACCCTCTTAACTACTGAATTGTTCAATGGCATGACTACAAGTAGAGGCTCTCTTACAACAATCCCAATAGCAGTTCCTATACGTTGCACAATAACAATTTACTACTAAAATGCTCTTAAGGCTTTTAAACACAAGTGCTTCTATGGTAAAATTTTAATAGAAATTTTCAATCACGCAACAAGAATAATAAGAGTAATCTAAAAATCCCAAAATTACTTGCCAAGGATGATACTATCTAAAACACTAGCTAAACAATTTAAACAAAACAAAAATAAAACATAACTCACAGGACTATGACAAAGAGGCTAAAATCTTTCCTTGAGCAAGCCATCTTACAAGCAATCGTCTTTACAAATGCTCTTCTCAAGACCCCAAAGTGTGCCTTCAAGTGAGATCCTAAGTGCTAGCTAATAGATTTTCAAAGTATGATCTCCAAAAATGTGATGTATGAGACCTCCCACCAAAAATTGCCCCTTCTCCTTGACCCTGGAAGCCTTTTTATAGGTTTCCAAGGTAGGTAGGGAAGTTACATATTCAGAAATATCTTACCTAACTTCTCTCCCAAGTAACTTGCCCAACAAGTTAGGGAGTATTAACTTAGGAAGTTAGGAAGTTAGGAGATAAATATTGCTTTTGAAAAATAAATCCAATAATTTCATATAATTTGTTTACAATTATAGCTTTAATAGCTTTTCATTTTTTACTTGTTTTAAAATTTTGAAGAATGCTTATTGAAGTTCTTAGTGATTTTATAAACAAGGTGATAAAATAAGATCTACCTTGGCATAAATGTTGCTGGTACCTTAATCCTAAATAATTCATGTGCACTTTCACTCGTATGAAAATGGCTGGAGAATTTAAATTTGAAATATCAAGCTCGAATGTGAAGGCACCAGGCCTAGAACTGCCAGCAACTAATTCAAATTATCTTGCCCTGCCAAAAATCGTTACCAACAACTGCCATCATGGGAGAAGGCTCAGCCACCACATTAGGAAATGTTACCTTGTGTCCCGTAAGATTCTGCAACCATTCTAACCTTCGCCTCTCACAAGTGCTCTTCCGATTTTAATGATTAGACAAAAATTTTACAAGGTGTTTTATCCTTGAACAAAGCAAATTTGTATCCGCCGTTGCCATCGTCGAAGCTGACATTGTCGTCCTTCAAGGAGAAGCTTCCGCTGGATCTATGAAACCTAGAACTGCCACCGCCCTCGATGTACGCAGACGAGGCATCTCTGGGTCGATCAAACCCTTGGTCACACCTAGAAACCCTATCAATCCTAGATGAGATAAAGACTTGCGGATAGTTGCTTTGTGTTACTTGCCTCTTTGCTCGATGGTTGTGCCTCCCTCTGCCAGATCTGCGCCAAAGCCAAGGTTGCAGTCACCGTGCACGTGACAGAGGCTTCTCTTCTACCATCGTTGATCTTTCATCGACCATTGACCTTTCTTCCAACGCTATGCATCCTCCTCTTTTTGGCCATCTATCCTCCACTCACAAGTTCTGGAAGTATTCCTTAAGAATCTGGAGCCATTTCTGGCAATGCCGGTGCCTAGGGTGACGCCCAAGCCCAAGCCGATGCCAACGTCTTTGATATTTTTGCTATTTTATTCAGTTTTTTCTGCAATAGAAACCTTTTCATCCTTTATTAATTAAATTTACCAAATGAAATTCAAAACCTATTCGTAATCCACTCATGAGATCTTCCGCATGCTTCCAACTCTTAAGTGGACCTTAGTAATCCGTTATCCAACATTAGTGGGGAGTACGCTTTTTACAGTAAATAATTTCATCCTTTGTTTGCTATTCCAATCTTCAATAAAGGCATTTTAATCTTGCTTTCCAAGAAGGCCTCAACATCAAAATTATTTACCAGTGGATGTTTCATCAAAAATACCCATCAACTCACAATACTAAAACTTCAAATTTACAACCAAGGATTGTGCCAATTTTAAATAAAATATTCCAACTATTTCATGGAATGGCCAAATGTGCCAACAGTAAGTATGGCTCCTAAGGTGTACTTGGATGCATCAGTCATTATATGGAATGACCTAGACTAGTTAGGGAATTGTAGAATGGGAGTTTCCACAAGTCTTTACTTTAGTGTTGAAATGCTCATTCACATTCTCTGGTCCATTTGAATGGTGCATCCTTCTTCGTTAGTTCTACCAATGGTTTGGCAATCTTGGAGAAGTTCTCAATGAATCTCCTATAGTAGCCACTGTGTCCAAGGAATGACTGAATGTCTTTGACAATTTTTGGTTGTCGAGTGATTCCTTGGATGGCCCTAACCTTTTCTGGGTCTACCTCTATTCCTGACTGTGAAATCTTATGCCCCAATACTACATCCTCTTGAACCATCAAATGGCTTTTCTACTAGTTGAGCCTTAAGTTGATTTCTACACATCATTTTAGCACTTTCTCTAATTAGTCCAAGGCTTGATCAAAGCTTGTCCCATAAGTGGAGAAGTCATCCATAAATACTTCCACTTTGTTCACTATTTGTTGTTGGAATATTCTTAGAACTAAATGTTGAAACGTGGCAGGGGTATTGCACAAACCAAATGGTATTTGTTTATATGCAAATGTTTCCCAAGGACTTGTGAACATTGTTCTGTCTTGATCTTCTGGTGCTATCCGTATTTGGTTGTACCCACTATAACCATCCAGAAAACTGTAATAGCGATGCCCTACTATGGTGTCTAAGACTTGGTCAAAAAATGACAATGGAAAGTGATCCTTAAATGTTGCCATGTTCAGTAGCCTAAAATCTATGCACACCCTCCATTTTCCTCCCATTTTAGCCATGATCACTAGAGGACTAACCCATTTGCTATCAGCAATGGGATATATGAACCCAACCTTAAGAAGTTGTTCTATCTCTTCTTTTACTATTTGTTTCAATTTCAGGTTCAATCACCTCTGTGGTTGTTTTCGAGGCTTCATGGAGGGTTCCATGTAAATCCTATGCTAGCATATCCTAGGGTCTATTCTAGTTAGCTCAGGGTATGACCATTCAAAGGCTTTTGACCATTTATTTATGACTTTCAGCAGGCTTTCTTTTTGCTTGGAAACAAGTTTTGCGTTGATGATCACCGATTTTCCATTTTCGAGGGTCATGTATTCCAAACTGGTGGGCAATGGTTTCAAATCTAGGGACTCTTGTCTAAATCTCTCATGAATTTCCAACTTCCCCCAATTAATTTTTTTAGGGTTAAGGTTTGGAAGTTGGGAATGAACTTGCTCAAGTGTGTCTATGCTTCCAATGTAAGCACTAGTTATTCCCTCAGTTAGTTCCATGCATGTTATCGAATTGCTCTCTTGATCAGCCATCAGCCACTGGGTGTCTTCTTGTCATATGACTACTACATACAAGCACCTCTGTATGTTAATTTCTTGTGCACACCGATTACATGTAGGCAATGCTAAACTTCACATAACCCATGATTTCTGCATGCAATGGCACCCTGTGTCACTGTATGCGATGCATGAAACTTTCTTCTTCTCGATCTTTCTAAAAGGTTTTTTCTTGGATATTTCCAAGGAAAGATCGTGGATTCCTACGCATGCATCTATCATACTTAGCCACACTCTTCCCATTATTATTGGGAAGTCCCCTTTACTATTAGTTACATGTATCACTAGGAAATCTGCTGGATACGACCATCCACAAATAGTGGTAATGATGTCCTCCACCAATCCCAAGGGGATAGTGATGGACTAGTTGGCCAGCTCTTGTTGAATGTTACTCTTCCTTAATGGAGGTAGATTCCAAGCTTTGTACATCTCCTATGATATTAGGTTGACTCCAGAACCTGAGTCCAAAAGAGCTTTACAAGGTTCATTCCCACCAACTTGGAGATAGATTAGGGGACTTCCAGGATCAAAGAATTTCCTAGTAAGGTGGCCCACCTTAATCTAGTCAATAATTACATGTGTTAACATAACCTTGTGTGTTAAGATCAATTTTTGAGTCGAAGGAGGTCTCGAAACTTTATTTGGTACAGAGGTGTTTATATGTTCAACTACTTGTGATGGTGAGGGCTTATTTGGATTGTTGGTTCTAAAGAAAGGTTTTTTCAGCATAGGATTGTCCAAACCAACTATGAATTAAGTATTTGAAGCCCTCATGACATTGGGTTGTTGCGGTTGAGTGGGAAATACCCTTTGCATTGTTGGAGCGGTTGGTGGTGGAGCTACTAGTGTAAGAGTTGCGGATGGATTCAGAGGATGGTATGTATGTGGTGTGTCTCCCCTAGGAGAAGGAGTCCTATAATACTCCCAAGCTTGGTAGTGACATTGTGAGGTTACGTGAGCCATAGAGTCACTTGGAGAGATTGGTTGCTGCACATAATATCCATATGGATCTGGTTGCCGCTAAGGGTATTGTTGCCTAGGCAGTGGCATCCCCCATGACTGTGAGTATTGTAACTGCTGGTGTTGCTCGATAGGTTGTGGTGGAGTTCAACTTGGATAATATGTTAAGGGTTGGTGGAACTTCCTTGGGTTACCTTTGGGATCAGGTAACCTTTGGGGTGCTTGCCATTTGTTAAGTCCTGGGTTGAGTGCATACACCCCAAACTCTTGCAGATGTGAGATTATTGGGCAACATCCCTTAGGATGGTCATATTGGCAGATCTTGCATCCACCATCATTTTCCATATCAGAATCCACAACCTCTTTAGTGATAGCCATTTTACCCTTACCTTTGTTACATGCATGATCTAAGTCTCTCCTCTTTTTCTTATCATAGTCACTACTTCACTCCTTAGACTCCTCTACGATTTTAAGAACGGTTTCAAATCTACTATCTAAGGAGTCCCACATTTGATCTACCTTAGCTGACACTTCCATTGTTAATTTTTGAAGGAACAAGGTTTTTCTGTTCACCATCTCCTCGAGTGGTGACTCATCCTCCTCCTCACAAAATCTTACTCCCCTCTTTTGAAGGGAAGGATCGTGGTTATACTCTTCCATGCTTTCTCTCTTGCGTAGCTCTCCTTCTTCTTTAGCTACCTACTCCAAAAATCTATGAACTTCATGGGACCTAAGCTCAGATAATCTCCCTTGGGCATATGTTCCAAGGGTTCTCCTAGTTTCATGTCTTAGCCCATCTATGAGGTGGCATAGTTGATCCCATTGTGCGTAACCATGGCCCAGGAAATGATGTAACAGTGCATAATATTGGTCCATGGTAGCATCCAAGGGTTCATGATTACCCTGCTTCCATCCTTGGATCTGCTTCTGCAGGTTGGACACTCAAGAGTACATTTGATATTTATCGTTAAATAATTCTAGCATCGTACTCCACCTTCAAATGGATTTTGGTTCCAAGGACTGGTACAAGCATTCTGCTTCTTTTATGAGTGTCCAAGGAAATAACTTTACCTTCTACCACCCATTTTCAATATTCTGCAAGGTAGAGGAATCATGAAATGCTTGTAAGTGATTCTGCAGATCAGCGTTGTATCCCCCATCAAATCGTGGAATATTATTCATGTCTAGTCTCTTGATTCGACTATCTTTCTGGTTCCTTGTAGGTATTCTAACAGCCTCCATAATGTCTAACATACTCTAGGTTGTAGGTAGGGGTTCTTCATGGTCATTTCTCTCATGGAATCTGTGATGTCTATGCGGTTCCCTACTTTCCCTTCTATGCCTTGACTCTCTAGAATGCCCTCGTCCTTGCTCTCGACTCTCTCGTCGAGGTTTCTCACTTTGTTTACCCTTATCCTCACAGTGAGGTTTCTTGTGACTGTGTCCTAATGTTGAAGGAGAGGGTGAATGTGATTAAGGTGAAGAAGAAGGGAAACCATCTCCATGACAATGTTTCTTATCTTCCCTTCGGTGGTTATGGCCTCGATCGTGATGACAATCAGACTGCCCACCCTTGTCATGTGTTTGTGATACCTCATTGAACACTTGGTGTTCATGGGGATTAGAACTAGGGTTCTGAATCATGGAGTGTAGGTTCTGATACCCCACCTCCTCACCATCATTATGAGGGGGAACATTGTTTTGTGGTGAGCTTATTGAAATAGGTNTCGAGTACATTGCATGCGAATACCAAGCAAGGGATTACCATCCCACAAAAGTGCAACATCAAAGGGACTCATGGTAGGAGAGTTACCATACATCATTGAAGGGAAAAGGATTCCATAACAGTTCATCCATCATAAGCGAAATCAAGGATGGTGAACCTATTTCAATAAGCTCACCACAAAACAATGTTCCCCCTCATAATGATGGTGAGGAGGTGGGGTATCAGAACCTACACTCCATGATTCAGAACCCTAGTTCTAATCCCCATGAACACCAAGTGTTCAATGAGGTATCACAAACACATGACAAGGGTGGGCAGTCTGATTGTCATCACGATCGAGGCCATAACCACCGAAGGGAAGATAAGAAACATTGTCATGGAGATGGTTTCCCTTCTTCTTCACCTTAATCACATTCACCCTCTCCTTCAACATTAGGACACAGTCACAAGAAACCTCACTGTGAGGATAAGGGTAAANTATGAGCGTTTTCACGCACGATCTAGTCGAACTCCAAGGACTAAGTGCTTACGCACCTTATGGAGCACTTAAGGTTAATCAATTGCTGTCTTCCCAAGCTCACTTGTATTTGTCATGGTTGTATGGTTAAGTGAACTTGAGGTACATGATTTTTATGTCTTTTATCTTTTTATCACCTATGATAAGAGGGGAAAGGATGAAGAGAATAAGTAACTAACATTCACTAACTAAGCTCTAATCATCCTAGCATCAGTATCTATGCCCACTTGCCAGACACACGCTGAACCAATGCAATGCCACTGGGATTACCAAACGCTATTCGTTACTCAGTTATCAAGTGTAGCACACGTGCTCGAAGTGGTCGTACTGAATGCACCTAACTAGGAGAGTTAAGGGTTGAGAGAGATTAAGTGTCTAAGAAAGAATTTAAACATTTAATAGTAATTAAAGTCCTATTTAGCTTAGTCCATATGCTACAAGGTTTATCAGAAATTTTCTCTTTATTGCCATACACAATTGTGTGCTCAGGTACAAAATTGCTTGAATAAAGATCTGTTCACATTGAAACTCCTACTGTGAGCACATGCGAATTATTCTAACTCTGGAATGCTCAAACTTCTATAGTCTAGCTAAGTGCCTAGATCTAGATGTCGAAACAAGGGAAAGCTGCCTCTTATTTATAGAACTGGCGAAGGGTTGCGATATCGTATACATGATATCACACGCCACGCAATATCACGTCCCATCTATTATAATTGATTCTCAGTGAGATGATCTGTAGTAAGAAAAATTGAACACCTAAATCAAGCAATAAACAAGCTTGATTAAAGGTTAAATCGATGAGAGTTCTTCTAAAAGTTCAATTACAAGATTGAAACAAACTAGAAATCATAATACATGTGTCAATTCATGCATGCAATAAGATCTAGGATGATATGAAACATCGGTTCATAACATGGACTTCAAATACATGTAAGAAGGAAAACTATGTGAGAAATTGTCAATGAATCAACCCTCAAAGGGCTTAAATTTTAAATTGATTTATCTAGAACTATCTGCAACTATCAAATAGATTAATCTTCAAAGCTATTCAAGCTTACAACATTCAAACACTTCTTTAAATAATGAGAAAAGGGATGATTATGAAAAATTCCAAATAAGTTCTTCAATGAAAAAAGAAGACCCTTGAAAAATGAGCTTGAAACTTTGATCTAGATTTTAAAATTACAAATCCTCAAACATGCAAAGCTTCTTAGCTAAGAAATTAATGAAATTATTAGTAGAATTACATATTCATAACATCAAACACTTCTAGACTGAACACCAATAACATAGATCATTTATATTTAAATATAACACTAACATATATGAGAAAAATGCTTGTAAAAATTAAGAGAAATAAAGTGAAATTTGTGAGAATGTGAGAACTCAAAATTTTTGAGAGTTATGAGATTTTAGTTGTGATAAATTTATGAGAACATTGTAAGAATTGGTGAGAGAATTTTGAGAATCTTCAAATAATTTTAAGAAATCCATGTTGTAAGAATGTGAAAAAAGAAAGAAAAATTCAAACAAAGAGCTCAAGGAACAACTAGCACACTCCTTCTCTTTTATTTACCATTAAAATGATTCAAAGTACTTTCATCAAGTTTATAATAAAGAAGAGGACTCCTACTTATAGCTTTTGGATATGGCTCACTTTGATAAGGATTACTTGTGGGATCAATGATCCTTTACAAAAGTCAAGTATGCATACAAACTAGCATCTTAAACATAACCTCTAAACTTTTAAAATTAAAAAATAACTCCTAATGACTTATACCTTTAAAACTAAAAATATTACATAATTCCAAATTTAAAATATAAAAAGAAATATGAAATTGAGAGCAACATTGATAATCCACATGAGGACATGTATCACACTATCTCTAACAAGCTCTACTTATTTTACTTGATATAGAACTAGAACAATTGCATGTAAAAAAACATTCTTACATAGTTACTTGGATAAGGAACTATATATGAAATAAACTGAAGATTTTGTATAGATAGTTAGAGAGGATTTTATTTGCAAATTCAAGAAGTAATTGTATGGCCCAAAGTAATTCTCTAAAGTGGTATAGAAGGTTCAATTCTTTCATATTAAGCCAAAATTTCCAAAAAAATGAATATGACCATTTTTTATATTTTAAACTTGGTATCAATGACATGTTTATAGTTTTGATGTTATATGTTGATGTCATGCTTATAATCGAAAGTATATTTGAAATCAAATAGCTAAAGGCTTAATTATCTAGGACATTTGATATAAAAAATCTAGGAGTAGTGTTGGCACATTTTGTCCATTTAATGGAGTAGGATTTGTTAGGTTGTGAAGCTAATCATATAATTAACGTTCACCATGATTTACACATTGCCAATATTTTATTGGATAAAGACTTTTCAGAGGTGTTGGGTTGGTAGTTTGAAAGGTTTTTCTCTAATTGATTTACTAGCAATACAGTTCTGTTTAAGACAAATGATCAATTGTTCGGAGTTCATGACATCCCTCTACCAGCTATTTTAGTGCCAAAGAAGCATTCACTGGATCTACAAACATGTATTGATGTACAAGTCAAGAAGTGGGTTTAGTTTACCTCCATAAGGTATGGGAGGGTAATGAATGTAAGGTAACTTGTAGAAGAAACTAAATAATGCCTTGTAATTGAGAGTTATATTGTTTGGGCTATGAAATGCCCCTGAAAGCCAGGTACATTCAAGGTCATCCGCCCCTAGCAAAAGCATCTGGAATAGCCCATAATGAGAAGGCAACATGGTGAAGCAGCAGGAGCAGATTACTTTCACTTATAGAGTATGGTTTAGGAGAGAGTTTTCAGTGGGAATCTTGCCAAGCAATTTGTTGTCTCAAAGACCATGATCCTGCAGAGACTTCAAATTTGCAATCTAAAAAGGGATGCTACAGCTCAACATATTATCATCCAATTGAAGCCAATAGAGAGAAGACAGATTTCCTAAGCTTGCAGAGATGCTTCTAGTTATGAAGTTGGAAGACACATCCATGTCCTGCATATTTGGCCATAAGCTCACTAAATTGAATGATTTTTCCTATCCAAGAAGAAGGTGTTGTGCCCGTCAATCCGTTATGTGTGAAGTCGAGTTGGGAGAGATTGGTGAGTGACACTGGAATGTTCCCGCTAAATTGGTCGAAAGCGAAGCTCAAAAAATTACAATTTGCGGAACCTACCTGTCCAGGAAAGAAGATGACCATAGAAATTATTTTTAGTTAATTTTAGGTTAACGAGAGCCATAAGGTTGCTTATGCAGGAGCTTGAAATGGTAATAGAAGCAAGTAGGAGAGGTAGAGCAACAGCTAACAGAGTTCAAGGCCGGCACGGTGGTCGAAAAAAAATACGGTGGGCACTGACGGAGAGGACGGCTCAAATCGAAATAGATGGTATTGTTTCTTGAAAAATCTAAACTGCAGAAAAATTCAAGTAAAGATGAAGCCCTAGTTTTGGATTTGGATTCTCAGCAGCGATGGCATCTAAGGCACCTTCGACGCCCAATACGAACCCTAGCTCGGGCAAACCTACGCGCGAGTTTGTGGGAGGACAGATGGCGACGGCGGAGAGGGCAGCAGTAGCACCAGCACTAGCGCCTGTATCAATGCCAAAACCAAGGAAAAGGAGAACTACGAGCGACAAGCGGAAGACAGCGGCCGCAGTGGATGGATGGACAGCGTCTGAAAATAGGAAGTGGCCTCTATTGTGCGCGCGACCATGGCTTCGGCCGTGGCCAGATCTGGCCGCGGGTTGCGCAGATCTGGCCATGGGTTGCGCAGATCGGGCAGATCTAGCCGAGGGCTGAATAGATCTAGCTGCGGGATGCGTAGGTGGCACGCGACTTGAGGGAGGTGGAGGACAAGGAAGACAGCAACAGAGCATAAAACGATTTTTGGATGAAATGCGATTTACTCCAAAGACGAAAGATGAAAACACTGTTGACAAAGTGCAGAGAAGATGAAGATAGAATTGGCCCTGATATAACTTTGGTTGTATACACATACATATATCAAAACCATGGTTACTATCTCTATCACTAAAAGGAAAATAAAATATTTTTATGATTTAAAGAGGAAAGGACAATTATGGGATGTTTGTGTAACATCCTATAAAAGGAGACATTTGGCTATTATCCCTTTTATTCCTATGGAAGTTGTAACTTCCTATGATAGTTACAACTATAATATTTATAATTAATTTTAATTTGGATTATCATGAAAACACGTGTCAGATGCAGCATTTTTATCTCTTTTGTGGTTGAAACCACCCAAAATTGTTGTAACTTACCTAACTTGTTGGGCAAGTAACCTCCTAA
>MNCI01001188.1:20003-31271 GCA_015680685.1 Gnetum montanum
GGAACTATCTCTTTCTCTGGGGAAAATTAGGAGTAGATTTGTGGACTCGTGCTCAAATGTTCTTTCAAAATTTTATTTGTTACAAGTAGGTATTATAGGGACTGCGTAGACTAGGCAGTTGAACAAAATAGGAAATTTTCAACAACTCACAGTACTTGGCAAAGTTGGTTGAATCTCTTTAAAGTAAGTCATTTGTAGTTTACAAGCAACGCAATCATTACATTTCTCACAACCGCACGCCGCAACAACACACACACATACTCACATTAACTACTAAGTTTATTTGGAGGTATCTAGGCCTTGGTGTTGCCAGAGACCAGCAGGCACCTAAATCCTGTTCGAGGACACTCATTGGCGGTCGCGTCCCAAACGGTCGCCAACAAGTAGAAAATCAAACCATGGGCATTGAGATACACAAAGATAGCAAAAATGGTAGGCTATGGTTTTCATAGGAAAAATATATGTAGAAAATCCTCATGAATTTTAATATGATAGATGCTAAATATATAAGTATCTCTTTTGGTATTCATTTTAATTTTTCTTTGGATTTATGTTCTAGTTTAGAAGAAGAAAAGTGATATATGTCTTATGTGCCTTATGCAAATGTAATATATGTCATGGTATGTAGAAGAAGAGACATTTCTTTTACAGTTAGAACCATGAGTAAATTTATAGCTAATCCTAGTTAAGACCATTGGACTAGAGTGAAATGAGAACTTTAACATTTAAAGGACACTAAATTATTGTATTGCCTCTAATAAAGATAATAGCAAGGTTGTAAGTTTTCTTGATTTTGATTGTGCAAGTAACTTAGAAAAGAGTAGGTCCATCATATATTATGTCTTTACTCTTATATAAGGTCTAATTAGTTGGATGTTAAAATTATAATCTATTGTAGCATTACTAGCCACCGAAGTAGAGTACATGAATGCTACAAAAGCTTGCAAAGAAGTTGTTCGGTTTCAGGGCATATTGAGTGAGTTAGACATAAAAAAGTAAGTTAAAATATTTTTTTTGACAATCAAAGTACTATATATTCATCCAAAAGTTGAAATTATCATTGTAGAACAAAGCATATTCACACAAAATATCATTAGATACCAGAAATTATTGAAGAAGGTAAAGTGTTATTAGTGAAGATTTATACAAGTCAAAAGTACACAAAGATGTTAACAAAACTAGTTAAAGAAGTTTGAGTGGTGTTTGAACTTCTAAAAATTATAATATGCAATTGCAAAGAATGAGAGAAGCCTTATATTCATCGATTCATCTAGAATAAAATCTATTGTGGATGTTTCTTTTCATATAAATCTTGTATGTTCTTTTCTTTTCTCTTTTTATTTTTTTGGTTATTTCCATGGTTTATCACATCCTTTGTTTTAATCATTTTTCCCAATAAATTTCAATGGTTAATGTTGAATTATGAATTTAAAAAAATTNTTTCAATCTAGTTATATATATATATATATATATAGACACACATCTTTATTATTCTAGGGACATCTCTAAAGGTCTTTTAAGACATGTTTTAGCATTTGGGGTAGTTTACCAAGTTTTCTAAACAATGAATCATCTTGTAATGAATGCCTTGTTTACAAATTAAAAGAATATATTACCCATAGTATTAATATAGGTTTATTGCATAAAAATTATTATGCAATCCAAAATCTACAATGGGAGCATATGTGTTAACAAGGTTTATGGTTCATTTAGGCTCTATGGCTTATGATGTGCATGTCATAGGTTTTATCCCAAGAAGTATGTATACCTATAGCTTGCACATCTAATGGCAAGACAAATTTTCCAAAGCATTTTTTGAGGATTTATAAGATAATGATTGGTATTTTCATGGAATGCAATGGTTGAGAAAATGGAATATCTCTTTAGAGAATGTGCAACAAAATCCTAAGCATATTCACTAGCTTGTCAAGTAAAATGTTTTAACAAAAATATGGTCTAATATAGAAGGTAAGAGAAATTTATTTACACCACAGGAGATCTAATAAACTATATGTATAAGCTTACTATCTCTAAGTTGCTATTCCTATCAAGTATCGAAATGCTATCAAAAACCTTCACTTGTGTTCTCATTATTCTAGAATTGAAAATGGAAGATGGATTCAACTCCTCTAAGAAGAGTGCATTTGTAAGTAATGTAGGTCAAGAGCCCTTGAATATGAGTTACATGTATTTCTTTCTTATGCTGTGACTACCCATTTGAGACAACTTTATAATGTTATAACAAAAAAAACTTATATGATTTATTTTTGCTTCCCTCATTTGCACTTGGTCAATTTGTAGAATCTATCTTTATTTTTCATAAAAATATAATACCTATCTAATAGACCCTATGTATCTTTGGAAGTAATAGAGCTTTGATTTCAATTTCAATTTCTACCATTGTTAAAATAAAAGAAAATTATTGTTTGAAATAGGAGGATGTTGGAAGTCAAAAACATTTTTTTAGCTTGAGAGGCCAACTATTAGCCTTGTCCAAGACAGTCTTCTTCAGTTAGTATAATAATTTAACAATTTTATTGTTGTCATGGTGAGGGTCAGTTGGACTTCATAAACATAAATAAAATTTATTGCTAAGGGTGTTGGAACCCAAAATAAGGAAAACATAAGTGCACCCTAAGATATATAGTTCAATTATAACTATCTATAACTTAACATTGCCCACCAGAATCAAACCCATGACTTGAAGCTTCTAAGTCAACTATCATGATCCTTCTCTAAGGGATACCTTTTTCACAAAATTATTAATTTAGCTAAGATAACATACATTGGTTTTTATTTTTGTTTTCAATACAAAAATCAATTCCAAGTGAAACAATTTGAGATTTTATTAATTTAAAAAATATAAAAGATTATCTTGGTCAAATAATAGATATATATCATAAATAAATAATTAAGCTAATTCAACAATATTTACCCCTAAAAATACATAGTCCAATATTAAATTATAGAACTTTATAACTCAGTATTGCCTAGGAGAATCAAATCCATAACTTAGAATTTCCAAATAAAAAATTTAATTCTAAGCTAACATTTCATTAATATAAAAGAAAATGTGAGCATTTGATGCCATCAAAAAAATGCCAACATGCAATGTGCTATAGTAGTAAGGTATTAGCGGAGGGGTTGCAAAGAAATAAGCATTGAGTGTAAAGGAGTTTAAAAAACATAATTGCATGGATTTTAACTCATTTAAGAGGATAAGATTCTTTTAAAATCTCAAGAAATTTATGTGTGAGGGGCATGACAAAATTTAAGAGACTTGTGCAACTAAGACACTTCCATCTAGGATTTGTTGCCCATGGCTCATGGGCTAAGCTAGTTAAAAAATTTCTAGGGGCATCAAAATAGAAATTCCATTAACCTGTGTTACTAAGACACTACATTTATAATTTGATGGGCATGTCCTATGGTCCTTACTATAGTTAGGGGAAAAAAGTGAAAGCAAGAGGAAAAATGAGAGAAGAATTTTCAATCACTGTTAACAAACTTTACTTCCCACTTACTTCTTGGCATCTCACCCATTCCTCCATCTTGCTTATTTTAATTGCACTTCACTTTCTCAAATGACTAATTTTCATTCACACCACACTTAGCATATTACTACATCTATAGATCACAAATAAAACTAAACATCTCAACAAATAGCCAAGGAAGAGCTTTGTTGGCTAATCTGCATATTGTTCTTCATGCACATGTGCCCTCTAAGAATAATAGCACTCCAATCTTGCATATTTACACATTACTTGCCACAAAGAATAGATACAAGAAAAGAGAGAAGAAATGGGTTTAGGTAGCCATGAGTCATACACTGACAGAGTTTCCACATCTTTGTAGAAATCCAAGGCAATATGATCCCACCATAAGTTTAGCTTCCAAAGCCTCCATCTCTTCAGCTAGCTCTTGCACAATTCTTCACCTATTCCACATGTAAACCTCTAAGGCTATGCAATTCTTGCTTATGCATTGCTAAACTTAGATAAGAAAACAAAATAAAACAGCGGCAAATAGAGGAAATTGAATTTCTTATTTTTATTCAACTGATAATGGCCTTTAAATAGGCAAATACATCAATGGAAAATAGCAACTTCTATAATGGTTGATCCTTTAACTTCTATAACAGTTAACCCTTCAACTTCTATAATGGTTGGCCCTTCAACTTCTATAACGATTGACCCTACAACTTCCATAATGATAAATTCTTCAACTTCTATAACGACCAACCATTCAACTTCTAAAGAACAAAAATAGCAACCAAATTCCTAAGGATAGTTCCTAAAGACTAGGAAAAACAAAAAAACATGTTTAAAAATTAAATAGATTTAACACCCTTCCATAAACTAAAATTTTGAAACTATTAATTCAACAAAAATCATTTAATATGCAAACTCCAAGTTGCTTTCTCAACCTTTGGAATGTTGATAACTTGAGGGGTTTGGTTAGAATATCAGCAAGTTGATCTTCACTCTTACAAAACACCAAATCAATAATACCATCATTGCATATGTAATGGCAGAAAATGTTGGTTGCTGGAAATACGAAACAAAAGTCCATGTACACAGTTCTAACCCCTAATCCGTGCAAGGACCGTGCTGGAGAAGAAACGAATCTGAGGTGCCCTATATGGTCTTGTCGATCAGACAGGGACTTACTTGATCAGTAAAATTTTTGTGATATTTGGGTGATAAAATGATGGTTCTTTACAAGAAGATACAATGTTATTAATTTTGAAGATGATTGAAAATGATGTAATCAATTTAAAGCGATTTGCAAGATTCGTGTAACTAGGGAACAAGAGATCAGATTTAGAATGCAGGCAATCCCAAGATCTNAAAAGTTGCTCAAAGACAAAGCAAGCAAAAGTCAATCTACCTTGTTCTAACAGATCTGGGTACAAGGAGGTTGGTCTTGAAGCAAAATGTCTATCAAACAGCTATTTCTGACCAAAGGTTCTTACCAATTGTCTTCAATATTCTTGCAATTAGTGATCCTCTTTGTTCCCTTTTCAATCTTTGCTAAAAGTTGCCAACGATTGCCAATGCAATGAAAAAAAATTGCTCACCGAGAAAATCTGTCAATCTTAGGAGAAATTATTTTTTTGGTCCCCTTTTTGATCTTTGTCAACTGGAGTATTTATAAGACTAGGGTCAGGAGAAAAACGTGGTTTAGATGACGCGTTTCCTAAACCTACAAAATGTCGTTGATTTAATGTGTTTGTTGTTGAAGCTTGTAGTGCCACGTTGTATTACACTCTGAAACATAATACATAGTAAACCACTCTTGTTTGGAGTTTTTCTGACAAAATGTTCTTAGATTACACTACGATATGCTAAAAAGCTTGTTGTAGCATCTGAACTACTGATGTGCTCTGTCGTTGTGTGCATTATGCTACGTTATACTAAATTACGCATCATAGCGTAATTCAGCGTAAAATAGCAAAACTGGAAAAAGTTGAAGTGTTGTTGTCACGCTTCCTCTGTTTCTGATCAATTCTTTCGGGGTTTATTATGCCACATTGTGTGATGTAGCATAATAGGCCCCTTAGTGTGAGAAAGAAAACTTGCTGACATGCATGGCATGCTACGGACTGTTGCCTACACCTTAGGATTTTTTCTGGGTTGTCGAACTCTTGAATTTTTCCATTTCTGTTGTTGCGATGAACTACCTTCTAACATCACAGTGCGTAATGCAACGTTACACTGTGTTGCGTAATGTAGCGTAATATGCCAAAATTTAAGATTTTCGAAACATAAAAAACTTACAAATTTGCAAGCTTGTCGTTGTGCATCCATCACTTGGTTCTGTCTTCTAAAATTTATTTTTGTTGTACTGTGCAGCGTGGCGGGATAGACCTTTAACCAAAAAGGCAACTTGCCGTGCCACACTTTGTCACGACTCCTTGCTTGAATTGTCAAATTTTGCTGAACTGTTGAGGCCTCAAAATTTTTATGGTGTTTCAATGGCCCCTCTTTGTTGACATTTAGAGGGCTTGCCTGAAAGACGTCGAAAAAGAATACAAAACACCAGAGAGGTAAATGCACCAACAACATTCGTCAGAGATTTGCTCAAATGTCACTCTATCAAGCCTAGAAGTGCAAAGGCAGGGGAGAGAAGAAAGCATAGGCAGGATTTTATAGAAGTGAGAGGAGGGAGGTTCAGGGAAGACTCAAGCATGTGAACATGGAATTTTTGTGAACAAGTCATTATGTCCTTCCGCAAATGTATTTGCGATAGGTTACGCCATTATACTGTATATGAAGAGCTTGCGTGGACGAGTTGTGTTACGCCTGTGTGGCCTGGATGAGTTGTTTTACATCCATTTTGCCAAGCTTTGCTCATTTTTTTTGAATTACATTCCACTAGGCGAGTTGCGTTACGCCAGTTCATGGACAAGATGATGTGAAATAATTTGATTGAATCTTAAAGCTCTATACAAGCAAAGAAGAGGGTAAAGGTGGTCATGAGGACAAGGGAAGGGGAAAATGAAGTAAGGTATCCAATGGAGGGAGAGGTAGGTTTTGCACTCCTAAGTAACCAGGCTAATCTGAGCAGCCACTTTAGAACGCCATGACACTTTACCTTCTAATGAATGCATTCTTGATCAATGCTATCATAACAAGTAACCTGCAAAACATGATAGAGAGTAGAGCGCAAAAGCAATCGTCCTAATCGCTAAGGAGGGAGGTTGTTGAAACAAGCATCATCCAAAGAGAAAAAGAGAGCGTAGGCCATGAAATAGAGACCGTAGCAAGGAGCAAGGATCCTAATGTTGATGCCATGGTTCATGCAACTGCCGTCGATAGCCAGATTCATGTTGCTCCATCAACTGGACAAAGAACCAGTCAGATGAACTTGCTAAGCTAGAATCTGGTGATGACGATGGATGGCGGCCTCCGAGACTATTGAGAACCATAGCTTCTTCGAAGCTCCAAGTAGTGAAGTTGATCCCAGGTTCTGCAACTACAGAGTGGCTGTCATACCAACATTTCCAAGGGGTCAGTAGTATGCCTTTTGGCATGTCCGAGGAATCAGTAGGATGCCAGTGGGGTAGTAGCATTACATTTGTTCCAACACCTTACCTATTCCATCTGGTAGGGATGCAGCACAAGAATGATCACGCTCACTTACTTCATGGATTTCCTATTGACGCATTTCCAATTTTGGATCCTGGTTGACCATTGTTGCTAGTATTAAGTCTCAGCAGACCGTGGTCTCGGTTTAATGTCTGGGCAGACTAAAACCTGCTAGTTTTACGTCGTAGCAGACGGTGGAGGAGCTAGTTTATGGTCCCAGTAGACCTGTGTTGTGGGTGTCAGTTTTACGTCGTGATCCAAGGATAAATCTATGCTAGTTTAGCATCTCAGCAGACGTATGCTTACCTTGCTAGTTTCACGTCATAGCGGATGGTCGAAAACTTTGCCAATTTAGCGTCTTGATGGATGCATGGAAGAAAGCCAATTTTACATCGTAGAGGATGTTTACAACTTTTCTAGTTTTATGTTGTAGCAGACATTTACAAATTTGCTAGTTTTATGTCGTAGTGGACGTGTATTACCTTGTGTTTGAGCCGAGCCGATGTTTAGACGTAATACTGTTTCAAATATAGATGATTCACTTGGTTTGGATGCTCGTTGCCATTGATATCTGCTAACTTGAATGCCCCATTGTCGTATGCACCAATGACCAGGAAAGGGCCTTCCCAGTTTGCAGAGAATTTGCCTACTGGTTCATGAATGGCCTTGAGAACTAAGTCTCCCTTCTTGATTGGTCATTGATGCAGATTGTGTCGATGCTTCTGTCTTTGTTTATCCTAATATCTTTCGATGGTGTCGAGCATCTGGATACGCTTCTCTTCTACTAACTCTAAATCCACAATTCTAGACTCATTGTGTTGAATCTCATTTATAACTATGAAGAGGACCATCCACATTGAGGGAACCTATAATTCCAAGGGCAACACTACTTCGGATCCATAGACTAGACTATAGGGCATCTTGTCTGTAGCCATTCTGCATGTCATACGATACACCCATAGCACGTAGAGGATTTTTTCATGCCATCATTTTTTGTTTTTACTAAGCATCTTCTTAAGTATATTGATAATTGCCTTGTTTGTTACTTCTGCTTGACCATTCACTTGTGGGTAATAGGATGAAGAAAAAGATTGCTTGATACCAAGATTATCGCAAAAATATTTGGTTTCTGTGCTACTAAATTGTGGCCCGTTGTTAGTCACAATGGTCATAGGGAGTCCAAATCTAGTTACTATATTGTCTAAGATGAAATGAAAAACCTTTTGGGATGTAATCTTCCGTAGGGATACTCAGTGGCAGTGATAATGAAGCTATGTCCTGCAGAAGACTTATGCGTGATGGGACCTATGATATCTAGTCTCCATTGTTGGAATGGCCAAGTAATCTATGTAGTATGTAACTCGGTTGGTGACACGTGTATTAGGTTCACGTAACGTTCACACATGTCACACGTCTTAACTTTGGTAAGGCAATCTTTTTCCATGTATGGCCAATAGTACCCTAGGCGTCTAATCTTAGTAGCCATGGCTCACGGGGCTACGTGTCCTCCACACAGCCTCTCGTGGACTTGACTAACTATTCGTTGTGCTTGGTCATTATTAACGCAGGTTAGCAATACCCCATCAAAAGAGTGTCTGTAGAGAGTACTATCTCCGATGATGACGTATTGCTTGGCACGCTTGCGCACTGCATCTTCTTGTGCATGTGTTAGCTCATGTGGTGGTTTGCCATTCAGAAGATAAGTCCTAATGTTGTCATACCATTCTAGCATTCCTTCCATGTTTAATAAAGAGACTTACGCTACTTGAATGACATGGTCTGTACATTCCATCATTAAAGCAGGCCAAGTGGCAAACAAGTGTGGTGGCACGTTTAGTGCCAGTGTTGCCAGTGCATCGGCCTCAATGTTTTCGTTACGCGGCATGTGTTGGGCATCGATTGTCACAAATTATTTCAGGAGATCTTTAGCCATATCAAAGTAGGGTTGTAGATGCATAGCTTTACAAGTGTAGACTCCTATGATTTGATTGATGACGAGCATCGAATCACCTCAGATTGCTAGATGTTGAACGTTGATTTCTCTGGCTATCAACAATCCTCTGAGGAACCCCTCATACTCTTCCACATTGGTCATATAAGGGAAGGCCAGGTGATAAGCCAATGGACACACATCCTTAGGGGAAAACGTAATAACAATGGTAGCACTGTCACCTTTAGTAGTTGAAGCTCCATCGAAGTATAACATCACTTCGAGGCTTGTTGATATAGGGCTTAAACTATGTACATGCTCATCTGGAAATTCTGGCTCTATTGTAGCTTCATCATTAATAGGCAATGTCGCTTGCTAGTCAACTATAGCCTGACCTTTGGTGAACGATTGGCCAACATAATTTAAATAGAATTCGGCTATGATAGCTTTCCAGCAAGCTATCCTACTACTCTAATACAAGCTGTTTGAGATAGCCCATAGAACATTGGTTTTCCAAATGATATTGACCTGACTGCAAAAAAGATAATGCCTACATTTTTTGAGTGCAAAAACCAATGCCAAACAGTTACACTCCACTTCATTGTATCTTTTTTCATATGCAAATAGAGCATGACTAAGATAATAGATAAGGGCTTCTGACCCATCATTCCTTTTTTGGCAAAGTAACACAGCTATAGACATGTTTGAGTTTTCTAGATAAATGTAAAAAGGCTGATCCCTTTGTGGCAGGAAAACCATTGGTAAATGTTGCAGCTCCTTTTTTAAGTTGTCAAATGCACGTTGGAAGTCATCGGTCCATTCAAAATTAACACCCTTCTTGAGGAGATGGTGCATGGGATGCACTTTATCTGTTAACTTTGAAATCAATTGCCTAATAAATTGTAGTCTACCCTGCAATCCACGTAGTTCCTTATGGTTTGTAGGTGGTGATAAATTGGCGATGCCTTTAACCTTGTCAGGATTGACTCGGATGCTAGTCTCTAATACTACAAACCCTAACATGCATCCGATTTTGACTCTGAATACACATTTCTTTGGGTTGAGCCATAAGTCATGCTTGAGACATCATTTAAGGACTAACTCCAGGTCTTCTGAATGATCTTCCAACTTTATAGACTTGATAGCTATGTCATCTACGTAGTCGTTCAATCTCCCTAAGAGGTAATTGCTAAAGATGTATGTCATGGCTCATTGATACGTTTCTCTAGTGTTTTTTAGCCCAAAAGGCATCATAGTATAACAGAAGGTCCCCCAGGGCATCATGAATGTTGTGGTCAATTGATGCTCTAGGTTAATATGAATTTGATTATAACCTAAAAAATCATCCATAAAGGATAAGAGCGCATGACCAGCTGTTGTATCGATCAGTTGGTCAATACTTGGTAATGGGAAATTATCCTTAATCGTGGCTTTTTTTAGATCTCGAAAGTCTATGTAGATGCATATGCCTCCCATTTTCTTAGAGACAACTACGATGTTGGACACCCAGTCTGAGTAATCAACCATGCAAACGAAACTAGCCTGATATAGCCTAGTGATTTCACTATGCACTACTAGTGTGATTTCTGGCTTAATCTTTCGTGCCTTCTGTCTAATTGCTTTGATGTATGGGTCTAAGCTTATGTTATGTTATATTAATCTTGGGTCTAATCCCGACATGTCTTAGTACGACCACACGAATACAGCAGCGTTATCTTGGAGCACTTGCATTATGCCACTCTGGGTCTGTTGGTCTAGGAGGGAACTAACCCTGAGAGTTTTATTTTCACCTCTATGCGTAACCACAGGGACCTCGTTGAGAGGGTCCTCAGTCACATCACCAACCTCTAGGTCTAGAGTTCAAGCCAAATGTTCTGGCCAATCTAGGAATATTTCTGATGTTGCTATGGTTGCGTCACAAAGGTAAGGGTCTATTTCTATCAGCGTGTAATTAAGTTGTCTAATGGTCTCCTCATATGGGCCCATTAAGATGAGGGATGTGTAGAAATCTGTGTCCATTTGCAAAATTGTTTTACAAAAACTGCCAAAAAATGGAAGTTGTTACATTGTTTTTTTGCCAATCTATTGAATGATAAGAGTTTGTTTTTCTTTGCATCAGAGTTGCATATTAGAGAAGCTTCCAGTTTAAAGTCTTAGTGGACCGCTATGAACCAAGTTTTCCTAGATGCTAATGTGTGAAATAAGATGAAAGATGCAACGTGGCGTGTCTAGCATGTCGTGAAATTT
>MNCI01001188.1:31607-51041 GCA_015680685.1 Gnetum montanum
TGCATACGCATGTTGCGTCAGGCATTAATGTCTATTCATGTCGACTGAGCTATTGTGGTTTGTTATGTCATTCTTGAAAATGGATTTTGTATCATCGCAAAGGCTTGGGTAGTATTGAGCAAAACTGTGCAGATGTAATATGTAGCTAAAAGAAAATCTAAGTATTGTATCCATGCATGGCGTAATCAGCATTCTGTTTTCTTTTCTTTTCCTTGTCCATAATAGTTACATGTTACACTGGGGTAGTACACAGTATTGTTTTCATCGCCGTTGTCAGGGACAGACCTTGAGCTATTGCAAGGGTTTGGGCGATTTTGGCCATGAATCTCTAGTATACCCTGTAATCTTATGGGGATTGTGAGAACCTTAATGTAGTGTGATGGATGTTCATGTCTAAGTGGTTTGTCTAATAGTAATACATTTTTATTATACAGTATTATGCTAAAGCCCGTCCTAATCGTTTTGGACATCGTGGGCATTCTATGCTACATGCATGTCCCCACGGCCAATGTTCCTCCTTCTCATGCTCATATAAAGGAGGTTCTTGTAGTTTTTTCTTCGTAATTACAGTGTAATCATCTAGTCGCATCTACCAGGCAATGTAGTTGCTACTACTTTAGAGACACTACTGGTTGGCTTAACACAGAGCATCTTGGTGTTCCTGACAGATGGCACAATTGAAACTGTACGGGTGCAAGACCATGAATAGAGCACTAGAGGTTTGAGGCGTTTGAGTTAGATTTGAGAGATGCCCAGATTTAACTATTATCACACCTACAACACGCTGTTCATGGCCCATCATCTCACAACTTACTTCCAGAATCCACATGGTACCATGCATTACGCAAGCGGGTAAGTTTTTCTTGCCTATGTCTTTTCAATGTGTGGTAATATGTTAACTATTATTTAAGTTTATGCTGAGTGTAAAAAATAGAGTTCACCTATTTTCTATGATGTAGATTTTTCATCAATGAAAGAGGTCTCCTGGGGGATAATGATACATTTTCATTGACCGAAAGGGCTATAAGTGAATTCACTTCTATCAACAATGTTCGGGTCGCTGTCATGGGATAACTAGCATTCAAATTCCCAGAATACCCAACCCGCTATGCCAACTTCTTTTCTAGATGTAGAGATCTCGGATGGCTAGATAGGGAGTGGACTTTGGATCCTCCCCTCACTGTCACAGACGTGCAAAGGAAAATTCCTCTGTTTCCTTTGCCATTCAGACCTGGTAAGCTTCATTATGATGATGAATTATATCAATGTTATCAGCTAGTGATGATGTATGATGTTGTCTCATTTTTGTTACCTCAGCTTAACTATTATTTCATGTGAGCAATCAGGGAATCACAGGAAATCATAATTATGGCTTCTGGTCACAAGGCTAGCAATCTCTTCTTCCGCTATGGTGATATAAACGAAACACAATGCTGGCTTGGCCATTGAGCGGCTCCAGTTATGTTAACCAATAACCTTCGAGAGGCTGAACTGATGGACCTGTTCTTGGACATAACCCCTAATGTTACTGCGGGTGAAATGTTGACCTTAGTCAACTCCTTCAGTGAAGAAGTTGAACGTCTCTGCATACGTGTGCATAACGTGCATGTAAATTTTGACATCAATGCTCAATTATTCGCTGATCTCTTTGGGGTCCCTTACGATGGCTTTCCTATAGAGGAAAAGTCGAAGAGGAGTGCCAAGTGCCAGGAAGGGATAGAGGAGTGGCTAGGAGTTAAGAAGGAGGCTAAGGAAATTCCTGCCAATGGGATCGAGTTGGAAGTGGCCAACACTATTTACCCCCTTTTTCAAGCTCAGGCCTTCCCCAAGACCCTCTCCCAAGGGAGATTCCTCACCATTGAGCAGGCTGAATTATGCAAGAGGTCATGGAGGATGGGATAAGATTCAATTAGGTAGCTAATTCGCTGAAGGCCTGCGCATTGAAATGGTCAAGCTTCGTACGAAGCTTGAGTCTTGTTTCAATGTGCATTTTGCCTTTTTCATAGCTTGCTTCTGACGTTTTGCTCAATTTCTGGTGGTCCAACGGAATGAGGTCTGTGTGCAACAACACGGTAGCCATATTTTCAAACTACGGATCTCCCATGTTTTCGGCACTATCTGGTCACAAGACCCTCCTAAAGGAATCAGGGAGTCGTTGTCGGTAACAACTAAAAATATGGTGGTGCCTCAAACATAGGGTCAAGATAGTGTGGGTGGGGTGCTCCCCTCCTACACCAGCGATGCATCGAGGGGGAAGTGCTTGGCTGATGAAATAGTGGACTCATCGGTGCGACAGAAGAAACCTCATTTGACCGAGGAGCCTGTCGAGCCAACGAGTGGGGCGAGGCAGAAGATGCAAGTCAAGTTTTAGAGGAGTAATCCTCTAGCCTGTAAGCAAATAAATGTGCTAATAATTACAGTTATGCATGCGTATAGATACCTTTGCGTTGCGTAATACTTATTGAACTAGAGTGAAATCCTATGTTAACTAAGGACGTTGTATGACAGCGAAGGGAAAGACTGTGGAACAGTTGACCCCCGAAATAGAGGCTATAGTTTTGTGGTACAAGGAAGGGGCCCTGGCCTTAGAAGAAGAGGTTCCAGTTAATAGGGTAAGCAGTGCATAGGTTTCTACACATGAGAAGAGAGCAGCAGTGGAAGATGCTGAAGTCCTTTTGGCTGGGATGGGAAAAGGTAAGTGATTTGTAATTCGGTGAGGTTAATTTTTATAGCGTACTAGACTCTAGGAAATTGCATCTAAAGGTTATATTGGTCATTGTATTGTCTCAATTATGTCCTTATATGGAACTTATTCTGTGCAATAGGTGACCAAGATGTACACTTTTCAACGATGAAGACTCAATCCTAGGGCGAATTTCCTGATAAATTCTCCTTTATGGAAGGTGTCATTCGAGATATGATCAGTCACTTGGAGTGAATCGATCCTGAAGCAAGTATGCTACTATCATTATGCAAAGGTTGTTCCGTTGCGGTATTATGTTACCTAATTATGCTTAATCACCATTTTATGTTATTAGGAGCTTGAATCAGATGGGATCCGTCGAAGCCTGTCGATTTAGATGCCATCGAACCCCCATCGGAAGTGGTCGTCGTGCCACGCAACATTTATGATGAGATGCATAAATGTGCTATATGCTTGACTCACTCCTTATGGGAATGTCAAAACATGAATGAAGACCTTCAGAAGAGACTGCAAAGGTTAGAAAAGGAGAAGGTGACCCTAAATGATGAAGTGGGGGATTTGAGGTTGCAGAACGAATTCCTACAAGCTTAGGGGACGGGCAACAAGCACTGGCAGATGGCTGTTGTTAACTATGCCCGTTATTGGATGATCGTCAGGAACAATGTCCAGACCAGCCGTGAATTGGTCCAACAATGGATGCAAATGGATCCCCTAGCTCAAAAAAATCAAGACTGGAAGGAATTTAACGTGAGTGTGCAAGAATGGAGGCAGATACAGAAAGACCATAAACATGTCTATAAGCAAGAATGCGCTGCCTATCGTCAACATTATAGGGACTCTACCATCGAGGCTCAGTCTCTTCAACAATTCCTCGACATTATTGGTGCTTCCAGTGTATTTGAAAGATTTCAAAAGTAAGTGATGGTAAGTGCCTCCCTAGAAAGGGAAATGACTCTTCCTAGGGGGAGACAACTGCCCCTTCCTTCTTCCCTGAACCACCCTGATGGACTCCTGTGGAGAAAGGGAAGGTCAAGGCTGGAGCTAATCTAGGAGATGGGGTTTGATCTGAGCTGACTGAGGACGAAATCATGCAACTTTTGTGGGTTCTCTTAGAACAAATCTCGTTTGCTACTGATTGAGGACCATCACAGGTGAGCTATTTTTTATTATGCTTTTCTTCATACCTAGTTTTGATCGTGATGTCAATATGTGTGTTATGTCTAATTACAGGAATGACCTGAGGAGGTTCCTTAGCGGGATGAAAATAACATGGATGTTGGCCCTTACAAAGAGGTTTTGCAGGGGACAGAGCATAATGGTGATGATCAATGCCGTGGCGAACAACCTCATGCAGAAGAGCCTGGTAGGGAAGACCACTTTCACAAAGAAGGGCCACCTAAAAATAGTGGTCCCTATGAGGACGATTTGCTCAGAGTAGAGATGGAGCTAAGAGATACTGGCAACAGTGAGGAAAAAGGAGATGCATAGTGTGGTTGTATTAGCCACAGTTTGTTTTTTATGATGGGACAAAATGAAAGACAATATTTTTCTTTAACACTTTAATGCAAATTTGGTCTGAGTTTGATGTTATTTCGTTGTTTTCATTTTATGTAAAGCGTAAATGAATAGGTTCTGATGCTATGACAAACCGTAGATAATTTTAAGCGTGTAATGTAAATGAAGTTACTAGTTTAAAGTCATTGCAAACCACTAGGTAATTCAGGTGCAAAACGTAAATGAGATTCTTAGTTTTAGGCCATTTTGGTCCTTTGACTAGTTTAAGCATAAATTGTGACTTAAATAGGTAGTTTAAGGCCATTTCAGGCCATGGATAGTTTAGGGCCATTTCAGGCCATGGATAGTTTAAGGCCATTTCAGGCCATGGATAGTTTAAGGCCATTTTGGTCCCTCGATAGTTTAAGGCCATTTCGGGCCATGGATAGTTTAAGGCCATTTCGAGCCCTGGATAGTTTAAGGCCATTTCAGGCCATGGATAGTTTAGGGCCATTTTGGGCCATGGATAGTTTAAGGCCATTTCGGGCCTTGGATAGTTTAAGGGTAAAGCATACATGATTAATTTTAGATAAAGTTAAGAGTAACAAAGATTGCTAGTGGAAGCATAAAAAAAATATGCATAAATGTAAATGAGAATAGCTGGTGGAAGCATAAAATATGTGTGTAAATGTGATGAGTGTTTGTAAAGCAAAAAATAGGATAGCTGATAAAAGAGTATGCGTAAACTGCATGGCAGTTAGATAACAAGGTTTACTTGCTAACTCTGTAATTGTTTCTTGATTGCTTTTAATTTTGGTGATGCGTAAAGATGAGGGGATTTATGACCCTTTTCCTTCATGCCACAATATTTCTCTTGGAATGGTAGTTCGGCCCAAGTTAGGTTGTCATTAGCCACTGTTTTGGCTTGTTCGAGTATTTGGATAGGGGACTAATATTCAGGTATTTCGATTTCCAACCCATGTTCCGTTTCTATGTTATTAACAGCCCGAGGGGTTATTTCATCACTGTAGATGATCACTTCTCCTCCTGCGTAGGGTAGATGGATCTCCTGATGGATAGGTGATGAAATTGCCCTTAGTTGAGCCAACCAAGACCTCCCCAAGATCAAGCTAAAGGTAGGCATCTCTTCGATGACAATAAACGTTGCATCTGTGGGGAACTACTCCCTTGCCACAAAGTTAATATGAACTGTCCCTTTGACTTGAACTCATGTCCCATTGAATGACTTTAGACATGACATTGTTGTAGGACCGATTTGATCGATTAAGCCTACTTTATCCACTATGGGATAGGGGATGACATTGGTGGTTGTCCCATCATCTACATGCACTCTCCGAATTCGGTGTTGGCCAACCCGGATAGTGATGAACATAGGCACCATTATCACCTGACCCTTTTCTAGGTCATCCTTAATGGATTCATCACGAAAGGTCAATAGGGAAGGCCTAGGCTTCTCAGCGGCGAGAGGAAGCATAATGGAATGAATTGCTTCTTCATCCGCTGGCAGGCTCTCATCCATGGGTATGGACACTAGCATACAAACCATAGCCTCATGATGTTTTTGTGATGTCATGAGTAAGTCATCAAGGCTCAATGTTGTGTTTTTTTTAAGAGCCTATTTGACTTACGTAAAGGCATTGAAGAGATCCTACCCACGATCGGGCTACTTGTCACCCTTTTCCTCTTCCATTCATCCTAAGAGACAAATTTCTCAGGGAGGGGTGACATTTGGTCAAGGGTTATGTTTCCTTTGGCTAGGAAGAGATGGTTGCATTCGTTTAACCTTGTCATTTTTAGCAAGTGGGGTCAAGGGTACAGAAGCAAGGGGTTTAGGCTTGGGAAACCCCAGCATAAAATGTTCCTTCGTCATATCAGTTTTCATACCTTCTCCTATGTTTCTGTTAAGTTGAGATTGAGAGGTTGACTTGGAAATTTTCCCTTTCACAGGAGGTGCAGTTGATGGTTTTGGCACCCTAATGACAAAGGGTGCCTTAGGCGTAGGTGCGGGCTGGGTCATGGCTTTATCGACAGTGGGTTGTCAAGAAGTTGTCTGAGAAGGGGCTTGGAGGATAAAAGGTTGCCTTGGAATGCCACTTGTCGATGCTAATGGATCTACTGTTTGGGACGGGCGAGGATGCGTTCGCAACATGAAAGGCTGCTTCGATTACACCTTACTATCACCCTCCGCTCCTACCACGTTGATGGTGTACCCTACTTCATTTGCATTTAATGGGTCTCGGTACACATGCATGGGTTGATTTTCTGGGCATGCCAGACTACTGCTGTCTAATATCAGGTCACCTTGATCAATTAGACATTGAATATCATCTTTCAATGCCCAGCAGTAATCCATGTCATGGCCACACAATTGATGGTATTCATAGAATCGGTCTAGCCTAAAGTTCTTGGGAACCGGTGGTTCGTTGGGTTAGGCCAAGGAGGGATTCTTAAGTAACTCATAATGGCACCTATGATGTTTTAGAGCCTCCTCGAACACTACCTTGTGTCGTATATGATCAGTTCCCAGTAATTGCTTTAGAAGTTCAGAATGCTTTACGGGTAGGGTCGCGTAATTTGAGCGATCCTTACACTCAAACTTAGGCCTTGGCTATGGAGGTGCTTTGGGAGCGGAAGGAGCTTCTTAATTGGCACCATTTGAGCTACCTGATGGCTCAGCAGGCTCCACATTTATTTTCTTGTTGTTGTTATTTTTCTTCTTAGCCCCTTCGGCAACCACTGCTACCATCATTTTCGTAGCTTTGCCTTTATCTTTACCCTTGCTATGGGAATTCTTGTAAACCACATACACCAAATCTTTGCTAGCCTCCGTTGCATCTTCGATGCTCTTAGTCTGAGTAAAGGCCTGGCTAAGGGAACGGGAAATGAGGTAATACAGCTTAGACTTGATAAAGTCGTTAACCGCTCCCTTGAAGATTGCCAGTAGATGGGCTTCCACAATAGGTTCGCAGATTTCATTCAAGGTGGCGCTCCACTGCTATATAAACTTTTGAACTGACTCAAGAGTGTCTTGCTTGATTCCCATGAGCTAGTCCAATATGACCTACAATTTCAAATTGTATTTGAAATGAGTCACAAACTGAGTTATCAGCTCTTCCAAAGTTGAGATGGAAGCAGACGGGAGTGCTCGATACCAGTCCAGAGCTTTGCCCATTAAGGACATAGCAAAGACATGGATTATAGTATGTGACCATTGTTGCAGTAATAAGGAATCTAACCTACAAGTGACCAGGTGGGCATTGGGATCACCTTCCCCATTATATTTTGTAAAATGGGGAAGGGGAATCCTAGGTGGCAACGACAGGACAGGGACTACTGGACTAATGGGATCATCATAGTAGAAATCCATGACTTGTATTGTATCAGAACTAGTAGCCTTCAGATGCTTGACCTCTTCTGTAAGGGTTTGAATGAGCTGGAAGACTTGGTCCAGCTGAGTAGGCGATGAGGTCGTTTGTGGAATGGTAGGAGGAGCCACACCGAGTGGCACAACGACGGCGACAGCTTGGCCGATGGTTGGTGTTATCGGGATGGTCTTTGCAGGTGGTGCTACTTGTGGCATCCACCATCTGGTAGTTAGTGTAGATGGGATGGCCACCATCGGCTGCACCATTGGATACGTTGTTTGTGTAACCAGGGGGGCATGGATAGCGGTCCTGCAAATAGGTTGAGCAGTTGCATAACCTAGCTTTGATGATGGGGATGATGGGGCATTTGCGTAGGATGCACAACGAGAGGCATGTTTGAAGCCGACCATGCTATAGTGGCAGGCCTCATCATGTGAGTCGGGATAAAGGTAGGTGTTGCAAGTAGTTGCGATGTAGGTACTACATGCACATGCGGTGACATAAGCATAGGTGCACAATGAGATGGATTAGGTAATTGCACCTGCTGAGGAACGATTTGTTGTGGACCGTCACCTAGAAAGATAGTTGGAGAGAGAAAATGTAGGTGAGGCAAGTGCGAGACTCGATTAGTATTAAACAAAGTCAAGGGCGTGGTAACCATGAACAACGAATTTATGCGGGATGTCATGGAGGGAGGGGCCATGGCGAAATTAGCATGATGGCCTCCCTCAGAGTGAGAGTTTAGATCATCTTGTCCATCATGAAGCATTTCATCATGGAACAACTCCTCTAGTTGTTCTGGTGACATCTTAGCCATCAGCATTTGATCTAGGATCCACTTTTGTTGATCTGTCAGGGGTATAGTGGTTTTAGGTGAAGGAATAAATTTCTTCCTGTTATAGTACATGAACTCGTACTCTCATTTTTCTTCGAGTTCTTATGGATACATAGGCAGATTTGCTACAAGTTTAGCATAGAGGAAATTGTATTGTTCCTTGCACTAAGCCTGTTCTTCAGGATCCTTATTTTGAAGCTTGAGGGAGCGGCGTGGTCACACCAGACTAGTTGGCGGCTCGACCACAGGAGGCGTGACATGCATGGTCCAAGGGTTCTCTAGGCTGGCAGTGTCAACAACGGTAGTTGATGTAACCATTTTCTATGTGATCTGGAAGTAATGGTGATAAGGATAAATATTGCAAGGATAGAGGAAAACTAAGATAATAATCAGGGCTTTCTATCTTGTAGGATTCCAAAGGAATTGTTGGAGCGACCGATCTGCAGCACACAATCCCATAAACAACCTCAAAGGTATTACGTTTACGTTGATTGACAATGGGTACAGACAACTTACAAGATTACCTATAAAATGCAAATTGGATACGAAGGCCCTCCTTCTAGTGCCAGAAAACTGTAACGACAAAAAATGGCGATCACTGGAAATACCAAATGAAAGTCCACGTACACAGTTCTAACCCTAGATCCTTATGAGGATCGTGCTGGAGAAGAAACGAATCCAAGGTGCCCTATATGGTCTTGTCAATCAAACAGGGACTTACTTTATCAGTAAATTTTTGTGATATTTGGATGATAAAATGATGGTTCTTTATGAGAAGATACAATGTTATTAATTTCAAAGATGATTGAAAATGATGTAATCGATTTAAAGCGATTTTCAAGATTCATGTAACTAGGGAACAAGAGATCAAATCTAGAACGTAGGCAATCCCAAGATCTGGGATTCAACTCACGAACCAAATATATTAGATACAATGATTACAAGTGGACTTTGATTTAAGCAAAGTACATGCCAACAACAAGAAAGCTGCTCAAAGACGAAGCAAGCAAAAGTCGATCTACCTTGTTCTAGCAGATCTGGGTACAAGGAGGTTGGTCCTGAAGAAAAATGTCTGTCAAACAGCTATTTCTAACCAAAGGTTCTTGCCAATTTTCTTCGATATTCTTGCAATTATTGATCCTCTTTGTTCCCTTGTCAATCGTTGCTAAAAGTTACCAATGATTGCCAATGGAAGGGAAAAAAATTGCTCACCGAGAAAATCTATCAATCTTAGGAGAAATTCTTTTTTTGGCCCCCATTTTGATCTTTGTCAACTGGAGTATTTATAAGACTAGGGTTAGGAGAAAAATGCGGTTTAGATGACGCATGTCCTGAACCTACAAAATGTCGTTGACTTAATGTGTTTGTTGTTGAAGCTTGCAGTGCCACGTTGTATTATGCTCTAAAGCGTAATACATTGTAAACCACTCTTGTTTGGAGTTATGACGACAAATTTTTCNATTCAACCTCTATGGTTGACAATGTGATAAATGATTCCTTCTTGGATAACCATGAAAAAACCCTTGTGCCCATCATAAAAACATATCCCAAAGTGCTCTTCCTATCATCATGATCTCCTACATAATCACTATCAGTAAATCCCACAAAATCATATTTCTTACCTTTCTAGAAAAATTGCCCAAAATCTTTAGTCCCTTGCAAGTAACAAAATATTCTTTTAGTAGCCAACAAATGCATCTTCTTTTAAGACTCCATGTATTTTCTGATAAGACTCACAGCATGCATTATATCAAGTTTGGTTGTAGTTAAATACATTAGACTCCCAAAAATTTACATGTAGAGTGTAGCCTCTACCTTGCTTCCTTTAGGATCTTTGTTTAGCCTTAAGCCAATCTCAATTGGAGTGCTTACAGGATTGCAATCCTTCATCTTAAAACTCTTCAAAATTTATCTAACATACTTCTTTTGAGAAATAAAGATTCCAACAAGGGATTGCACTACTTCCATGCCAAGATAGTAATGCATTTTTCCAAGATTAGTCATTTCAAATTCATCCATCATTTACTTCTTAAAATTTTCAAAAAAATCAGTATCATTCTTAGTGAAAATAAGATCATCAATATATAATCATACAATGATAACTTTTCCTCCATCAATCTTTGTAAAAATTGTATGCTCATATAGACATTTTTGAAATCCCTCCTTAGAAAAATAGGTATTTATATGACTATAGCAAGATCTTGGACCTTGTTCTAGTCCATACAAAGCCTTTTTTAAATTATAGACCTTGTGCTCACTACCAAGCTTTACAAAACTAAGGGGCTAAGTAATAAATACCTATTCCTTCAAGTCTTCATGCAAGAATGCAGACTTGACATCCATTTGGAAGATAGGCCATGAATTTTATGCTTCCAATGCAATCACCAATCTGATTGTATCATGCCTTGCAACAAGAGAAAAGACTTATTTATAGTCAATTCCATATTCTTTCTTGTATTCCTTAGCCACTAATTGCACCTTATACTTGTCAAATTTACCAGTCTCCTTTAGTTTTATTTTGAAGACCCACTTCACACCAATGGTTTTGTACCCTTTTGGAAGATCAACCAACTTCCAAGTACCATTTGTCTCAATGGCTTCAATTTCATCCTCCATTGCCTTTCTCTATTTTGATTCTTTAATAGCACTTTCAAAGGTTGTGGGATCACAATCTATAAACAAAGCAAAGTGGATGATTAGATCATCAGATTGGTCAATCCTAGTTGCCTCATAATCCATCATCCATAAGGGTATTTTTTGAATATGATGAGATTTAGTTACTACTATTTTTGGTGATGTCTCAACCTCCATAGCTCTTGGTGCTTCAGCCTCTATGGCTTTTGGGATTTTAGCCTCCATAGTTCTTGGTGCTTCAAAGTTTGTAGTTCTAAGTTTTGTAGTTTCAAGTGCTGTGAAGTCATAGTTTCATTGTTGAAAATAATTGGAGTAGGCTACTATCCATTCCAATTCCAACTGTTCTCTTCATCAAAGATGATATCGTTTCTAGTCCCAATCTTATTTGTCATAGGATTATATAATTTATACACTTTGGATGCTTTACTTATGCCAAGAAAGACACATTTTTCACTCTTATCCTCTAATTTCTTCACCTTCTCATTAGGGATATGTGTGTAGGTAATGCAACCAAAGATTCTAAAGTGATCCACTATTGGTTTCCTCACACTCCAAGCCTCTTCTTTTGTCATGTTTTGAATAGTAAAGGTGGGACTTCTGTTCAAAACATGAATGCTCCAATTCATAGCCTCTAGTCAAAAACTCTTTGGAATACTTCCTCTTGGCAAGAGGCTTCTCACCATATTGAGGATAGTTCTATTTTCCTTATCTAATACACCATTTTATAGTGGTGTATAGGGGGCTATGAGCTCTCTCTAAATGCCATGATTCTCACAAAAACCATCAAACTCTTTTGAACAATATTTTCCTCCACAATCTATATGAAGAGTCTTAATAATCTTTCCAGACTCATTCTCAACATGTGCCTTGAAGATTTTAAATGCATGAAAAGTTTTAGACTTCTCTTGCAAAAACTAAACCCAACCTTTTTGAGTATAATTATCAATGAAGGTGATCAAGTACCTCTTACCTCCATTTGAAGATGGTTCTACTAGCCCAAAAATGTCAAAGTGAACCAATTCAAGGACATTCTTTGCTCTCCATGATTTTCCTTGAAAGAATTACAAATTATGTTGTTTACCAACAACACATTCTCCATATACTTTGGAAGGAATTGTAATTTAAGGAAGACCAATCATCATATTTTTCTATTGTAGAGTCTTTAATCCTCCAAAATTCAAGTGGCCATAGCGAAAATGCCAAAGCCATGTTGGGTCTTTTACTTTAGCCTTTAGGTAAGATTAAATACTTTCAATTCTCAATGGAAATAATTTGTTGAAGCTCATTTGAACAACTACAATAGCTCCTCTTGAAGAATCATAAATATCACAAGCACCCTTCTGAATGGCTATTACATAACCAACACTTAACAAATTACTTTTCAAATCAGGAACATAAAAAACATTGGAAAAACCATTCTTGGTTCTAATGCTAATATCCTACTTTCCCATTACATTTATATTAGAACAATCACCAAAACTTACTGTAGAATGAAAACTTTTGTCTAAGTAAGAAACAAAAGACTTACATCCACACATATGGTTGTTGTAGCCAATATCCACATACCATACATCTAACTGAGAGTCTTGGTTGGCTTGAACCACCATCAACAAAGTCTTAGACTCCTTCTCTTCTACAAAATTTGATTTCTCTCCTTTCTCATTGGGTAGTTTAGTGTAGCATTTGGAATGATAATGTTTGTATTTATGACATCTAAAGCATGTCACCTTAGGTTTTCAACTTGACCTCTACCTTTGCCTTGAAATTTATCACTATCCCCTTTGAAATGTCTGTTTCCATCTCTATTACCTCAATCTCCTCTACCTCTAACTCTTTCTCTTTAGGAATAAGTAAAAGTAGAAGCCTTTAAAACTTTCTCTTCAAAAGATGAATTTTGATTCATCTTCTATTCATGGACTAACAAAGAACTTTAAAGTTCATCAAGGGAAACTGCATTAACATCTTTGGATTCTTCAATTGAACAAACAACATAATCAAATGTGGGGGGGATAGGGAACACAATATCTTCTCAACAATAATCACATCCTCCATCTTCTCACCATCAAATTGCATGTTATTGACTATCCCCATTGTTCTTGCACAATAGTTGGTAATAGAATCTCCATCTTTCATCTACAAAGTCTTAAAATCCATTCTCAAGGCATAAAGCTATGCACTCTTTACTCTCAAAGACCCTTAATATTTCATCTTCATGGAATCTCAAATATCCTTAGAAGTTTCTTTGCTAAGAATAGTCTCCAGGATAGAATGATCAATTGCTTGAAATAAATAATTCTTTGCCTTCAAATCTTTCAGCCTCAGTTCCTCTAGCTCCTTTCTTTGTTCATTTGTGAGTGCAACCTCAACTATGGATGTTGCTACACTATCATTAACAACTTGCTAGTACTTCTTATACTTCAAGAAATTTTCCATCAACATGCTCCAATGGTCATAGTGACCATCAAAATGTGGGATGGCAAGCTATACAAAATTTTTAGGGGTCACTTATGCACTATTATGCTCTTCTCTCAAGCCTCTTAAACCAGGTGCACTACTATACTTTTCTCTTTAGCATTCTGAACTGGGCTTTCTCTCTACTCTCATAAACCAAGTTTTGATACCACTGTTAGCCTCTAAGGTTGTGTACTACTTACCTATACACTACTAGCCTCAAATAACAAAACAAAACAAAATAGAGGCAAACAAATGCAACTAAATTTCTCATTTTTATTCAAATGATAATGGCTTTTAAATAGGCAAATACATCAATGGAAAATAGCAACTTCTATAATGGTTAACCCTTTAACTTTTGTAACGGTTGACCCTTCAACTTTTGTAACAACTGATCCTTCAACTTCTGTAACGACCAACCCTTTAACTTCTAAAAAACAAACATAGCAATCAAATCCCTATGAATAGTTCCTAAAGACTAAGAGAAACAAGAAAAACATGTGTAATAATTAAACACATTTAACATCATAGGTACACCAACATCACCTTACTAGGCCTATAAGTGCTAGAGCTTGTGATTTTCACTTTATCATGGTTTCTTAGTCGGTTGCAGTTCTATAGAAAGAATTTATCACTCTTTTTGAGATTTCGTTTTGTGGGGTAGAGCCATTGATGAGTGGTGAGGTATCCCTGTACTCAACCATGTGAATACAAGCATTTTCACATGCGATTCAGTCGAACTCTGCAAATGGAATAGTTGTGGCATCTAGATAGTTAAGCTTAGGTCGTAGTTCATTGTCTTCCCACCTGGACTAGTATTATCTTTGTCACATATGGTTTAGTCTAGAGTGAGGTGTATGATGTGATTTCTAATCTAACGCTACTCCTAAAGGCAATCGAAAGTAATATTAACTAAGCTAAGAAAGAAAGGGTAAGATAGAATCTAGCTAGCCTAAGTGTGATGAGCATCCATCCTTAATCATTCATACACATCCTAAACTTCGTGCACGACTACCACTGGGATGACCAAGTGTAGATCCTAGGTACACTATTGGGTTACCAAGTAGTCACACTTAAATGCTCGTGATTAAATCGTACTCATTCTGCATTTAACATGAGTTTAAGGGTGAGAAAAGATTAACTAGGAAAGCAATTAAACATTCAATAGTAATTAAATCCTATTTAGCTTAGTCCACATGCTGCAAGGTTTATCAGAAAGTTCATCTTTATTGCTGCACACAAATGTGTGCTCAGGTACAATTCGCTCAAATAGAGATCCGTTCACTTTGAGACACCTACTGTGGGCACATGGAAATTATTCTATCTCTATAATGGAAAAATGGCAAGAGTTTAGCTAAGTTCTAAATCTAGATGTTGAAAGAAGGGAGAGCTGCCTCTTATTTATAGAACAGGTAGCAGGCTACAATATCGCATACGTGATATTATAGGGAAAGACGCGATATCGCGAAGGATGCGATATCATGGTAGACGCGATATCGCAGCCTATGTGATATCACATCCCATCATACCCCCATGACTGAATAAAAAATCATTCTCGAGTTCCTTACAAAATATTGGGAAGGTATCAGATTGTTGACTCAAATGGAACTAATGGTGAATGGAATGACATGTGAATGGATCATCATTACAAGACAAGACAAAATTGGTGTTCACAACAACAAGAGTAAACACTTTATACATTTGACATCAGGCCTTATTTGGCAGCTGATAGAGAAGAGATAAGAGAGAAGAAGTCTACTACTGCCAACACCAAGATTGCACCTTTCGTTGTCTATTTATAAGTGCACCATCAATCTTGCTCCTTGCATAGCTGCTTCAGCACCAACTCCTTCCAAGTGTTCCCTCCAGATCCAATTCGTTGATGTATGATTGCCATTTGCACACACAACACAATCTTTATATTAGCAAGGGTAAACAAATCATAATGCAATTGATACCTTGCTTCGGTGTAAGGTCCATTGGCTGAGTTGTGATATGGCTGATACGGATCTAGAGATATAGTATTGGTGACTATCGAAGGTGTCAGGGTTAGGAGAAAATTGAAAAAATTGGACCAGGACCCCCATGACTAAGAGTGAACCTCCGGTAGCAATAGAATGGAAAAAAGATAAGGAATAAGAAAGATGAATAAAAAGAGATAATGGCCATGCTGATAAAATGGATGTTAAAGATGGAGATGAACAAATAAGTGTTGATTGCAAAAATGTTTAAAGGAAAGAAATTAACAGATGCACCAAATAGGAATGTCAGTGGATCCTTCCCAAAGCAGGCTCATGCCCTTAATTCCCTGACAAACCCACATTCAAAGAGTCCATAGGCTCTGGGAATGTCATTTGGAACAAGAGTTAAAGTCTTAACCACAAGAATTTACCATAAAGAAACAATGCATCAACCAAAATATGAACTACTGATACAACCGGCAATGAGGTGAAAAATGGAGAAGAATGATGGAAAAGAAGAGAATGGAATGGAATACAAAGAACAAGGTGGTGTACAGCCCTTTGTGTATTTCATGGTTAATGTGAATTAGGAAATCTCATTCCAAATCCAACCTTAAACAAGCCACATCCAATAACTTTGCATTAACGCATTCAACCAATCATCCACTTGAAGTAACAAGAATGTCTCCACCAAAGAGTCACCACCATTTCGACGAAACGAAGGAGGAGAGAATAGGAAGTGAGAAGGGCCTTAGTTAGAGGGAACATGTTTATTTTAGTTCCATAACCAGTGCTTGTAGCCTAGATGATTGTTTCATCTAAGGGGTGTGCTTTGAATCCTCACTGTTTTTCTTTTCTTCTTTTTTTTCTTTTAGTGTTTTATGTGTTTATACGTGAGAACCACACCATGCAAAGTCTTTGTTATTTTTATTACCTCAGCTTCCCAATAATGGAGTAGTGTTAGAATGGAATAGAAAACTCAAGAAGCAAACATCCAAGCACCCAATAGAATGGCCAACACAAGTGCATCAAATCCCCTTGAAGTCACACCCTTTTCAGTCCTTCAGTCCTTCTTTAGTTTAAGAAATAGCCAGTCACCAGTTCATTGATAGTTCTTATTATTGAGAAAGGAACTGTACAGTTCCAAGCCAAGAGAGACCATAGAATTTTATGGTTGTATGGATGAAGTGGATTCATTGCCTGCTATATCAAAAGAACCATACCTTAATATCAACATCATAACTTAAAGGTAAAAAAAAAACATTAGCAATCAATGGAATACAGTTCATACCATCTACGGAGCACTTATTAAGTGATGAAATGAATGAAACAAAATAAATAAACACACAAAGAAATGAAAGAGTATAATGATGTTGCAAAACAAAAACTTAAAAGATAAAAAGATAAAACAATAAATTAAAAGGTGAAAAACTGGAAAACAAAAAGTTGAAAAATTAAAGAATCAGAAAAATATTTATTAATTCTATGTTGTTAGAATGGAGGATACCCCCCATACCAAAATGGTTGAGCATGACTAGAATCAATAAATGGAAGATTAGGATCCTTGCGTATTGGAAATAATGGGACCTGTTCATACTAACCCCATTGGGGTTCACACATTTGATTATAGTAACCATAGTGGGGCAAGTTATAAGATGTAGTTTCCAGATAACAAGTTGACCCACTATGATAATTGAGACCGTTAGATGGTATGCAAGGGTTATAATGTCGCCCTCCATGGCTATATTCATTGGGCCGTATGGTTGTTGGAGTGTTAAGTGGTGGCCTTGATGAGGTAACATGAGGCATTGGGTTTGAAGAGGAAGATGCACCACAGTATTGGATTTGTGCTGAGCTGCGGATGCAGTGGTTCCTGAACTGTGGTGTCCCTTTCGATGGTCATGTCTAAAGAAGGGAAGCTTTCAATGTTGTGAAGGACCTCCACTACTATTGGGAGTAGCAGCACAAGTAACGTTTGTGGGTTGGTGCTGTGGTGCAAAAACTTCAAGAACAGTTGATGGCAATGTAGAAGGAGGGAAAGGATGAGAATGTTGAAAATTAGAAGAAGTGTGAGGTACAAAAGGCAGTGGTTGTGTTGAGGACATGGGATGATAGTATTAAGGAGAATGATAATGCAGCTGTGATGTAGGAGGGGGTGAAGTATGAGAATATTGGGGTTGAGGATAAGTGTGATAAGTGTAAGGCACATGAGGTGGTGATCTTGTTGGAGAGGACATGGGTGGATAGTACTCGGGAGAATGATAATGATGAGGTGAGGTAGAGGATGATGAGCTTGATGGAGAAATAGGGTGTTGAACATAATAATAAGCATTTGGCATTAGGACATATAACGGGTATGATCCAACTGGTGGTGGCCTCCCCCATGACTGAGGTTTTTGCCACTATAGTTGAACTGGATATTTCTGTACTAAATTTGGATGTAACATTCCTCCCCAATGCTCATGTAAATGTGACAAGACTAGGCATTGGCCCTTTGGGTGATCGTACAGATAGACGTTACATTGATATGTGAAATTGGTAGTTGAGCTCTTATTCTTATGATCTTCTACCCTTTGTTTCGATTGTTGTGTGGTGTCCCGTCCTGTGTCTCGATTTGGCATAACTTTTCCTCTAATGATGTTGGCATATTCTCCACATCTTTCATGTACCCAGTCCACCATCTTATTGACCTTTGCCTCAAATTCATCTAATGATTGTAGGATGGGCAAAGATAATTCCACCTCCTTAAAGTAAGTGGATTTCTCCTCTTTATGATTATGGACCCTTGTTAAGTTGAGATTTTGGTCCTGTTGAGAACTTTCAACATTCTCCCATTTGGCTAGTTCTCCTTCTTCTTTTGCTACCTGCTTAATAAGCTCTTGTAATTGATGGGCTCGTAGTTCATATAGTTGACCTTGGGCATAGATTCCTAAGGTCTCTCTTGTTTCATTACATAGCCCATCAATGATATGATTCATTAGCCTTTCTTCGGCGAAATCATGGCCTAGACAGTTGTTTAATAGTGTGTAATATCTTTCGAAGGCCATGTCCAAGGGTTCATGTTGTGCTTGTTTCCATTCTTGAATTTGTTTCCTCAAGGCTGACACTCTTGTGTAGGTTTGATATCTTTCATTAAAAGCTTCTACCATTGTTGGCCAACGTCGTATTGAATTTTGTTTTAACGATCTATACCATACTTTTGCTTGGCCAACGAGTGTCATAGGGAAGAGCTTAAGTTTTTGCCACCTGTTATCAATGTTGTTCCATGTGTAAGCATCGTAGAAGGCTTGTAAATGATATTGCGAATCTGAATCATAGCCTCCTAGAAACTTGGGAAAGTTGTTTAAATCGAGCCTTGGTAGATAGCTCTCTTTACGATGCCTAGGTGAGATTCACATAGCCTCTTGTATTTGCATTAGGCTCCTAGTGGCCAGTAGGGGTTCATCATCATCAGGTAAGTTGTGCATTTGTGTGTTGGGATGATGTTGCCTTTGTTTATGTTGGCATTCTTGATTTCCTTTGTGAGCTCGATTTTTAGTTCTACGCCGATCCCTTGAAAGATAGTCATCCTTATCACAATCTAATGTTGAAGGAGTAGAGGAAGAGAAGGAACCATAAAACTTGTTATGACTTTTGTAAGCCTTCCAATCATCCCCAAGAAAATTCTTGTTAATTATTGAAAAGGTTCTAGGCCTTTCGGGCCTCCCCATTTTATGGGATGTCTCATTTGTACTAGAGGTGTTAGAGTTGGATGACGAGAGTTTTGAGTATCGTTGGGGTGTTCATAAACATAAGGAACTCCTGCATAAGGTTGAGTACTCCAATCTTCATTGTCAGCTAATTCGTTGATTCTTCAATGAATTTCCTCACTAAGTGTGGCATTATCGTGGTCTTGTAGGAGAGGCATGATTGTGAAGCTGTGTGTGAATTCGTATGTGACTTTTTATAATTAATTCTTCTTAAGATATA